>JADHKT010000001.1:94594-510298 GCA_019925285.1 Graphium sp. VPRI43844
GCCCCCCCCCCCCCCCGCGCCCCCCCGCCCCCCCCGCCCCCCCCCCCCCCCCCCCCCCCCCCCCCCCCCCCCCCCCCCCCCCCCCCCCCCCCCCCCCCCCCCCCCCCCCCCCCCCCCCCAATGATTCGAGTCTGTACTGTATTGAAAAATGTGACTGCACAGGTGAGTGTGGGGAAAGATAATTGGAGGTTTGGATCGATATGGCGTATGTTGGGAGGTGAAGGTACGCGGGTTGGGTATATCTAGAGTTAGGAAAGACGATGGGAAACCAACAGGATGGTATTAGGTGAAAGTAAAGGGGAAAGGCAACGAAAGGCTGGATGGTAACGGGTCATTGACCATCTGTCCATGAAGAGAAGTGTTGTGAGATGGCGTCCAAGAGTAAAAGCAGCTTAGTGAAAGCCGTTGGCCTTCGTCTCCTTCCTCGGACTTGCGTTGCCCTTGTTGGGAGTGTCCTCGAGCACACCGACAGCATTTTGCTGTTTGGCAGCCTGCTCTTCGTTGATGAGTTTCTCCATGAAACTGACATAATCGTACTTCGGCATGCCCCTGTCTGTTGCGAGGTCGGGGCCCTTATGCGGCGGTAGCAGCTCCGTCATCTTGTCGATAACTTCGTCTGGTACCAAGCTGTGACGAAGGTCCATCTCCGTAACGTAAGGTTTTCCATCAGCTACTTCGCGGAACGACTGATAAACCTGCTCGGCCGTGTTCTGATCTTCAGTCACCTCAACCATGAAGCGAATGAACTGTTCGAACGTAACTCGGTCTCGTCCCTTCGAGGTCTCCAAGAAGTACTCGTGCATCTCATCCTCGGAGAAGACTAAACCAAGCGAGGCCAAGGCGGCGCTAAACTCCAGCTCATGCAGAGAATTGGTGTCATCCCGGTCAAAGTGCCGGAACACGCTCTCAAACTCTTCGAGTTGAATGGGAGTCAGGTTGGTCATGTTGCGGGCAACCATCTGGTTCTCGAGGAATGAAAGCTTCTTCTGCACCGATGATTTGACTAGGCCGAGTTCGTAGCATAACTCGTCATACGTGTATGTGGTAAAGTCATTCTCTTCAATGTTTGCCTCTTGGCATTGCTGGTCGACAACAGCAATGGTCTTGATATAGGCATCGAGCGGGGGTAGGTTCTCGCTCAATTTCCGCACATGGTGAAGTTGGTCTTCGACGTCTCCCTCGAGACCAGAGATGGCCAGTTGCATCGTGTTAAGGGCGAGCGCGAAGTCGTTGGCCTTTTCAGCAAAGGACTTGCGAAGCGCATTCTTGATACTGTGAGGAGGTCACATTAGCTACCAAGGTTGAAAAAGATGGGAAAAGAAAGTGAGAGAAAACGCACTCTCGAATTGTTTCGTTGATCAGTTGCGCTCGCATCATCTCCGTTTTGGAGAGGTTGTTCCATTCCTGCTCCATTGTTTCGAGTCCGAGCTCGACTGGAGGCTCGTACGGCCGTAGGCGGTAGGTGCCGAGCTTCGTCTTAATATTGCCCAAGAGTGTGGCTAGCTCGCTCTTCTCGGCGACCCAATCTCGTTTCTTTCCCTTTTTGAAGGCGGCAAACTCGTTTGCCTGAGCCTTGGCATCGTTGTAGGTCCCTTCAAACTGAGCCTGCTGCCATTGTGCCGTCTGTTGACGAATATTTTTCAGCAGCTCAGCCATACGACGCTCGTAAGCGCTCTGCATTTCCCAAGCGCCTTGCATGTTGTTGAAGAACTTTTCCACTCGACGACCGGCGTTCTCAACCTTCTCCATCTGGGAGAATGCGTGGAACCAGTAGGCGATGTAAGTCATCAAACTGCGTTCGTCGGGTTTCGCCACATCGCACACGTCCTCGACATCGAGAAGCTTGGGAATACCAATCTCACGGTGGGCGATGTCAAAGGCAAGCTGCATATTACCGCGGTGATCCGACTTATCAAGCGAGTCATAGTCGATGAGATCCGGGCGGTGGATGTCCAGCAGGGCGCAGAAGGCGAGACCGTCGTTCCAGCTAGTGCTGAAGTCTCGCACTTCCACCTCGTCGTAGCACGCCGTCTTTCTTTGACACCAGAGTAAAAGACCTTCCTTTGCAGTCATGCCCTCCTCGTTGATATCGTTGATGGTAAATCGAAGAATCAAAGTCCATATTAGACCCAGGATAATCTTACGGTTTCCGTCCACTACATCTTCAGCACCGATATTGGTCATCTGGATACCTCGCGACTTGATGAAATTGAGAGAAAGGTTTGCATTTTCGAAACGCTGGACACGGAGCTTGGGTTTCGAGGCATATCGGCCTAAAGATTCGTTCGACAGGCACTCGAGCAGGTGGATGAGAAGCACCTAAAGATTAAGAAAAGTGTCAGACAGTGTTCCAGAATCAGAAGGCTGCCCCTCCTCCCAGCGGGAGAGGAAGAGAGAGAGGGGGGGGGGGGGCTGTCCAAGGACACTCGGATGGGGTAGCCAGTCGGGGTTAACGTACGCCATCGCTAAGATCGGTAACCAAATCCTTGACTTCTAGACCACGAGCCTCTATCTTCGTGTTAAGCCTAAGGCGGATAGAGGAAACGTTAATACGCAGTGCCACAGTGGGGGGAAGAGGTAAAATGTCATCCATGGCGAAGACATGATTGGAAAACAAATTACGGGTGGTAGCAATGACGTACCACTTTGTAAAGGTTTTTTGTTGGACAGTAACCCATCTCTGTTGCTCGGCGAAAGCCATTCTCGTCAGACTCTGCTCATGGAGCGGTTCGATAGCAGCTAGAGCTTCGGCTGGCGAGCTTGCCGTAGATTTGAAGCGACGAGCCTTGGACCTGCCCTCTCGTTCTTCCTTGTCTCGGCCGGCGATGGAGGAGCTGGTGGTGGTCGTAGAGCGTCGGACACGAGCTAGGTGTAGTTCCTCTCGGTCACGGCGGCTTCGGGGTGTGGGAGATCCGCTATTTGTGCGCGGTAGAACGGGGTTTTCGGAAGTAGCAGAGGGAGGAGGGACAAAAGCTGCAGGAGTAGCGAGTCCCGAGGTCAAAAGGGAAAGGGATGGCTTTTCGAAGGTGAGGGAGGGGGAGGTTGATGCGTAGTCGGTGAGAGGGGTTGTCGAGGTAACAAAGGAGTCGGTCGAAGAAGTGGTGACGATGGAATCTCGCTGGGTTTTTTTGTCGAGAGTGGAAGAGAGTATGTAATGACTTTCCTTTGGATCCTGGGGCGGTGTGGATAGATGGTCGTGATGGAGATTTTGGTTTTGGGCTTCTTTGGCCGCCGTTGCACTGTCATGTAAACAAAAGCGTGGGAACTCCTCGCAATGCTCCAGGGTTGGGTTGCCTAGTGGATGTCCATCATGTCCAGGCGTAGAGTAGCTGGCGTTGGTGGGGTTTTCAGCCAGCGCGGAATTACTAGTATATCTACCAGTAGGGGCACCCATAGCGCTCTCATGCCTGAATAGGCCAGGGCTTCGGGGCTGCTGTTGTCTTTCAGTAGGAGTGGATCGGGAGAATATGCCCTGTAGAGCCCCTGTAAAACCCTCCATTTCGCTTCAGTTTTTTTTTTTAGTCTTCCAGAATGGTCAACTAGCTTGCGTGGCCCTTTTTTTTTTCTCTTCTCGTCGCAGTCTATATCCAGCAATACGAAGCCGGTTGTGAAAGAGAGGACTCGTGTGCCGTAGCCGTACTCGAATAACCGGGGGAGCGTAGCTAGAGTGTTAATGATGGGAGCGCAACGTGTGCGATATATGACCTTGTGGCGGCACGATATTGCAGAACGACACCGGGTTTGGGGTGTGGAGGTCAAAAGGACGATGTGGGCAGATAGATATACCTCTACCGGGCTCACAGGACGGCTCTTTTCTCTTCTTGTTCTTTTCTTTTTCCTCGGTCGATTGTTTTGTTGCTTGTTTACTTTTCTTGGGGCCGGGTTCTCGCAGAAGGCGTTTGCCGTAGCTACTATCGATACACCACGATACACCACGGCGGAAGGCGTTTGCTCCAAGCCACCTCTGCCGGTCTTGAGGAAAAAGGTCGTACTGCTCAAACCCAAACCACAGGTACGAGGGTGGCTAGTGTAAAGTCGGACAAGACGGTGCACCTAAACGAAGCATGGAATATGCAGGGTTTTAAGGACTAAGAAAGAAGTAAAAAGAAAGACCATAACTTAGACATGTCAATTTCAGGTTGGGCTACAAAGAGGGTATAAGGGAATCAATGCGAGGAGCACGAGGGGCACCTCGCCTAATACGTATCATCTCATGCTATCCTTTTGAACATCCCATTGACTCCGACCTGCTGCTTTCCATGACTCCAAAGCGGGGGATCTACCACACGTTGCCTTCCCAGAGAACACTTGTACAGAACCAATGCCAAATGTTGTGGGAAACGTATGGATGCAACCGCACTCTGAAACCTTAATAGCCGGAGGGATATGTCTGATATAGCTCTGAGGCGAGTGTCCAATCGGCGGCTCCAGTGTTTGACCCATCCCGCCATGTCTCCCTCTTCAACTATTGCCTGTTGAATCATCAAAGAAAGCGCAGATCCTTCTCTTTACATTCTGGAACCGCACTGTCCAACAACCCCTGGTCTCTAGTTGACTCCGCCCTTCAATCATGGCCTACGTGTACTATTATTTCTTAGGACAAAGAGGCGTCAATAAAATATGCGCCGTATTTAGCCACTTCTCCACCTGGCGGTCGACTCCTGTGCAACGGGCCGTTCGAACACATGCTTGCGGGATGGGCATGCAGCACGGCTCTCCATGTTCGAACGTCTCGTAAGTATTATTCGCAACATAAATGTTGGTGCTTCGCCCCGTTTACCAACAATGTGATTGGTAGTCAGAAAATCAAAGGGGCTACACGTACAAACGGCAATCTCATGTTGAGCTGCCCGTCCAACGAAAAGGGTTAGCTGCCTCAACTAGAAAAGAAAAAAAAGCCATCACACACCATCAGAGTACAAGTACGGGTACGTGTATGCGAGCCACGGCGGCATCTTGCAGTTGTACCAGCCACATGGCTCGAATACTGAAGTTTGTCATCTAAAGTCTGAAGCTGTAGCCATTGGGGGCGAGAGAGGGCCAATCTGCATGGAATTGTGGTTCGAAGTTGGATGAACTATCTTCCTTGATGAGCACAATATCGGACGAGACCTGCAATTCGCTTCAAGCCCAGTGCTATTCAACCCGTTTCAGCGATAATAGCCGCACGCACATCGGCCTCCTATGTAGGAAATCTCCTGATGGTGCCGTCCCCAATGCACCTCCGGCTATTCTGGAGACAGGACGAGCATCAATCGGTCGTTCCATGCCACCTGGGAGCAAAATTCGAGAATGATATTCTATCTTCTGTATTCTCTTGGTCCAGCTTGGCCCCGTTTTAATGATTGCCGTCTGAAGAATTTTGCGTTTGGTAAGCCACAGATGTGTGGCGGCAGAATTATCGAAGTCCAGATTAGGATACGCTTGCATGTAATATTACTCCGTAAATTACGGAGTACTTGTAAACTAGTAGATAAGGCATAGGCGAGACCGGCAACTGTAAATACAGTGACAGGTTAGGTATTATTGGCTACAGTGGTCCCTTACCACCAATCAGGAAGCCTGGAAGTCCATTTCCCATTCCCGGTCCCACTCAGCACAAGGCTACTCAGGACCGGGATTCCGCCACTCGAAAAATTATACCCATTTGTCTATGAATAGATTGACAAGGCCAGCCAAAGGGGAAAAAAAAAAAAAAGGACTCGGGAAAAGCCCTTAAACGGCATCGTGGAAGAGGGCAATCACCGCTTAGGCTCCGTCTTGATTCACTCTTCTCCCGAATTTCTTATTATTTGAGCGGTTTTGTTTTCCTTCATTCTTTTTCGACTCAATTCCTCATCTAGCACACACAAACCCACAAATGGCTTCCTCAGCCCGTATCACACCCGTCCTTCGGGCCGTGAGATGCCCGCGCCGCGATCTTGCATCCGCCCCGGCCCTTACGCAAGCACAGTCACAGACCGCTGCCGGATCGGCTGTTTCGGTCCACGGGTTCTCACCCCGGCCGGTACCGTCCTTTCTGGCACGCCAAAGAGTTTCTTCTGGCCGACGATGCCTTTCTACCACCAGCTCGAGGCCTTTTCTCTCGTCCGCCACGCGAAACATCAAGCTTACTGTTGACGCGCACCCAGAGATCCAGCGAGATCCGCGTTTCGCCCAGGTTACTGCTGAGGATGTGGCCCACTTCAAGGAGCTTTTGGGGGAGAGCGGTGTCATTGACGGTGTCACCAAGGATGCGACGGATGACCTCAATGCGTTCAACGAGGATTGGATGCACAAGTACGGAGGCCAGTCTCGTCTCGTGCTACGCCCCGCATCTACAGAGCATGTGAGCCAGATTCTCGCCTACTGCAATGAACGGAGCCTTGCCGTCGTGCCGCAGGGTGGTAACACCGGTCTTGTGGGTGGTTCCGTCCCTGTGTTCGATGAGATTGTCGTCAGCATGACCCGCATGAACAAAATCATCTCCTTTGACGAGGTCAGTGGAATTCTCGTTGTCGATGCAGGCTGTGTCCTCGAGGCTGCCGACCAGTTCCTTGCCACCAAGGGCCACATCTTCCCCCTCGACCTCGGCGCCAAGGGCTCCTGCCACGTTGGCGGAAACGTTGCTACGAATGCTGGTGGTCTACGTCTTCTCCGCTACGGAAGTCTACACGGCACTGTTCTCGGTCTCGAGGCCGTCCTCCCCGATGGCACCGTCGTCGACGAGCTTTCTACGCTTCGCAAGAACAACACCGGCTACGATCTTAAGCAGCTTTTCATTGGTGCCGAAGGCACCATTGGTATCATCACAAAAGTGGCCATTCTTTGCCCTCAACGGCCGCGCGCCGTGAACGTGGCCTACTTTGGCCTCGAGTCCTTTGAAAAGGTCCAGCTTGCTTTCAAGGAAGCCAAGTCGCAGCTTTCCGAGATTCTCTCGGCCTTTGAGCTGATGGACGGTGCCAGCCAGGGCCTTGTTCGCTCTACGACTGGCGCGACCCCTCCCCTAGAATCCGAGTACCCTTTCTACTGTCTCGTCGAGACGAGCGGATCCAACGGCGAGCACGACTACGCCAAACTAGAGGCCTTCCTCGAGCACGTCATGTCGGAGGAGATTGTGTCTGACGGCGTTGTGGCCCAGGACGAGACGCAAATCAAGTCGCTCTGGTCATGGCGTGAGGGTATTCCTGAAGCATCTCAGCACGCCGGTGGTGTGTACAAGTATGATCTCTCGATCCCGCTCGCCGACATGTACCGCCTCGTTGAGGACACCCAAGTCCGCCTGCAAGAGCTCGGCCTCGTCAGCGAGACGGGTGACGGTTCAGATGGTCGGCCCGTCATCAAGGCCGTCGGCTACGGCCACATGGGTGACTCCAACCTTCACCTCAACGTCGCCTGCACGGGCTACGACAAGCGCGTCGAGGACGCCCTCGAACCCTTCGTATTCGAATGGGTCAGCCGGCTCCGCGGCAGCATCAGCGCCGAGCATGGTCTCGGCGTTGCTAAGAAAGAGTTTATCGGCTACAGCAGGAGCGAGTCCATGATCAAAATGATGAAGCAGATCAAAAACCTTTACGATCCGGTACGTTCAATTCCTTATGTTTCTTTCTTTGTCTCTGTTACTTCTTCTTTCACCGCTTCCCCGCGGTTCCCTTTTCTTCACTGTAGCCGAGGCCAGTAGCCTTTCCTGTTAAACATGAGAGCCAATTTCTCCATCGTACATCGGAGCATATACGGCCGTCGATTAACTCACTCCACCCATCTACGCCTCCCGTAAGAAGCCCCCTCCTTTCTGCCCCTCAATCAAGCCGAGAGTCTCCTCAGGAGATGGCCTTTCCCCCCTCTTCCCATCCCCTGTGCCTCTTTTCTTTTATTCCTCTTTCTCCGATGGTATTGGCGTATTTACGGCCATTCCATTGGGAACCCCCGCCCTCTGCCTATTGGGACCTAAAATTCCTAGGGCGGTAAAATAAATGAAGCGGGGGTTTCACTCGATTGAGGTGCAGAAACGAAGGAAAGAGAAAGAGGGAGGGGTGAGGGAGTGAGGGCAAAGGGAGAGAGACAGAGCGAGAACGAGAAAAAAAAGGCCCTCCCCAAAAACAACATCCGATATTTCTTCCTGCATGCACTATTTGCCAGCCCCAATTTCTCCAGCACAATATTTGGGCTAAAAAACGACCTGAATCCTGCGGCGTCATCTCCGGCACGTGCGAAGGTGCACACTCGCCACGCTATCAAGCCTTTTCTGGCACTGGCATTTGCGCTGGCGCAATCCTTGTTTTTAGCTCGTTAGGGCGCCGCCACAGGTGCGCTAGGACAGGTGCGCTAGGGGCTTTTTCTCCCATCGCACAATTTTCCCACCCCTTATCCCCCCCAAGTGCAACCCCTACCCATTTCCCCTCACCGCCCTAAAATGGTATATTTGCACTACACTATTTGCCCATACATTTTACGCGAGTTGCTAGTCGCTTTTATTTTTCTTCCATTTTTCCCCTCCTACCTGTTCCTTATTTTAGGAGCGCGCTTTCGATCTGCTCTTTAGGGTGGAATAAATCCCATCCACATGACCCCCCCCCCTCCAGCTTTGACTTATTCCTTCCCTTCCGCCCCCCGCCGATATGCGACTGAACACGCACAACACATGATTACTTTCTGTCAGACATATTGTTTTTTTCCCTTCTGCTTTACCATTGTTTTGGGGTAAAGCTCCGAAGGCGCAAGAAAAGAGATGACCCATCCTTATGAACTGTATCTGAAACCAAACGGATGGTTCTTCTACAATACTGACTCGAGTTCTAGAACGGCATCATGAACCCGTACAAGTATATCTAAATCCCAACCCAGATACCAGGGGCTTTTTTACCCGTGCTCCGTACTACGCCTGGGTGAGCGAAAATTGAGTGGAAAATGAAGAATGCTGCATATCCTCCATAGATGTAGTATATATCAAAAGCAGCTTGCCTGAGCCCTTCCAATCGTGTTTGAGAACATACTCGTTCGGTGTGACAGCAAGGACTGAATGCCATGATGCATCATGTGAAATCAAAGCAGACAGACTTCTCCCTCATCTTAGTCCCCTCGTGTTGTTATTCAATGTTTCGATCCTCGACTAAAGAACAACCACACTGAATGGTTGTCTAATTACTCTGTAGGTGTTCATGTGAATACCCCCCCACACACAACCTGAAAGCAATAATCCATAATCCCATCAAAGGCCGAGGGATTGGGGAGCTGGGAGTGTAGAAACCCCCCCCGGGGGAGAACCAATCACCTGGTTTCTCTATTTCAATAGTGCTGGTTATCTGGATCTTCGCTGAGGCAGAATGTGTAACCCGGCTCTCTAATATTCAATATCAAGCAAGTAGGGGAGGGGTGTGTGTCCAGCCGCATTTGTTCCCCCCCCCTCTAACTAAACTCGGTGGCGTACCACGTCCCTGGTAACGGAACAAAGACTACGAACTCGCGCTAGTGGGACAGGAAGCCACCGGAAACCAGGAGAGACATGCAGAGAAGGTTGAGGGAAGAGGAAACCTCAGACCACTTTCTGTCTCGGGCACCCAGCATGACTCGGCCGTCGCAACGCCTTTCTAATAGGGAACGAACGGAGAAGAGGCTGAGCCGCCGTCCTGTCTGGTATTGCTCATCGCTTTACCCCATTTTCTTGGACTTCTGCTTCTTTCGGGGGTGGAATGTTTTTTGATTTCCTCGCAGCTCTTCGCGTTGCTCAATCGGGGTCTAGCAGTTTGATACATATCCAATGATTAATCTTCACCTGTCAGACATTTCCAACGGTGTGTCCATTAGCGCCGGGGGGCTTCGGGGGTGCCATGGCGTGGCCAGGCCTTAGCCTGGCCGGGTGGCGACTCGCCGTTGTTCCCAGCGACAGGGGTCCAAATTAAACTCAAGACTCAATAGTTCAAACCAATATTATGTCGCTACACTGTCATGTCGTTGCATTCATCGGTGGGGTCTTGTCTCCAAGTTTGGTGGCCGACCAGAATGGAAGAATCCCATCAAAACACCCCATCGTGCGCCTGACAGCCTGACAAAACCCCACACACACATGCCTCGCTATCAGGGTGCTGATCTGGTGTTTGCTCAATCACACCATGTGAGTTCAACATTCCCCATCTTGCTGTGCTAGTACTTCCAACCAGATATGAAGTTTGGTGGTCAGATCTTTGGCTCTCTCTTTTTTTTTTCAACCGTAATTGTATTTTCCCCATTGTTGAGTCACCTACTTTGTAGGGGGTTGAATAGGAAACAGGTGCTAGCTGTCTCATGATTCTCGCATCTCCAGCTTTTTTGAGGCCTGCCCGCTCCTCCAAGGAAGAAACATGTATAAGCGCATGTCAGATACAACCCTAGTCACAGCTGCAATTGAGCATCTTTGTTGGAGAAAGTAACATCCCTCGTAGCCCTGCCCTTCAGACTACCATTCGGTGGTTCGGGATGGGGAACATGGTTGTCGGGTTGGGCTCGTTCGATGGCGCTATGCTACTACTTGCATCCACAGCACGTTTTTCTTTGCGTTTCCGGTTAGCCAGTTTCTCCAGCTAGACTTGAGTATCTCGCGTAGGTATTGATTAAAACAGGAGCTAGAGCTAGGGTGCCTTTCCCGCAGCTACGTCTAGTTCGAGACACACCCTAGGATGATGTTTTGCGCTTGGCCCGTGGCGTCGAGATCGAGGATTCCACCTTCTCATAGGGCCAAAGTAGCCCAGTCGTGCAAAGTCTTGAGATGTTGACCTATGAAACCCCCCATATATCAATCTCTTGCATTGTCTTCCTTGAGTCGGAACAAAGGTGGCGCTAACCCTTTGCGGTTATAAGATTGGCTTCCCTAGACAGACATGCGAGGAAAGGGTCTTGATTTGTTAGACCGGGATACCACTCCCCAAATAGCCAGCAGTGTGATGATCCTGCTAAACCCTAAAAACAATTGGGCCAACGGACTATTTCCTGTGTTGTAATCTTGCAAGGCTGGCGTTCGCAAACCCCTGCGAGACGCCCAACGACCCGGAAATATGGTCACGCGGTCTCTTGGAGGTGTTCCCGAGAACCGGTCGATATCTTAAGTGGCGTATTCCCCTCCACTAGCAAAGCTGTCGGTTTTAGCCATCGTCGCATCACCACCCTTTCTTGTCCCTTCTCATCCAGAGTGTTGTGTGCCTACAGGGCCACAGGCTCACCACAACCCTCGCTGCCACTTGATATAGGTCGGACAGGGCATCACGCACCGCAGCGGCCATCATTTCGTTATTTCTCGTTTAATTCAGATTCGCTTCGCTTTACGTCCTCTAGAGTGTAAAAAACCTCAGAATGGTTGGCGTCCCAGGAAAATACAAAGGATGCGAGACGTGCAGACGCCGAAGAGTCAAGGTGAGAAGTTCCACAGAGACTACTTGCCGAGCATGTTCTTTCCTAACATCATTTCCAGTGCGACAACACCCGCCCCTACTGCCGAAAATGTCTAGACACCGGAAGGGAGTGTGAAGGCTACCAGAGAGCCATGACATTCATCACCGCGACAATCGATGACGGAGGCCGATGCTCGTCACACCCCCCTCGACAGCTCCAGAACTCGAGTAAGAAAGGAAAACAAACCGCGCCGACGCCCACCCCAAAGACTGAAAGTAGCCCCCCGCAACAAACCAGCGTCCCTGCCTGGAACGATTCGGTGTCCTTATCGGATGGAGGGCAGGGCAGCCACCAGATGAGAATGGCCGCCCTCCACACATCTTTCCATTCGTTGGGACAGACACCTGGCTCGCCCTTCTCGATTTCTCTACCTCCGTACGGAACAACAGACATTGTCAAAGGCCCAATGCCAGATGGTTTTGAAGCACCATGCCGGTGCTTAGCAACTTCAACACCCAGTAGCAGTAGCTCAAGGACAGTTGATGATATCTGTCTGTTCCTATATGAGGTAGGCGGTGTCCAGTCGACTGTTTCTCAGAAAAGTGGTTCTCTAACATAAGTTTGTGGCTCAGCAATACTCCGATACGAGCAAATCCATCGAGGGTGGTTCAGCTTGGTCCTCGAACCATGCCCAGAGTGTTCAACAGCTCGGTCCCTATGCCTTCCAGTCCTTCCCGGCCCACCACTATTTCGTTAGAATCTTCAGACAGAGCGCGGTATGATTTCTCACGTCTAATCCGTCACATCCTTTCTTTCTCTCGTCTAACATCCTTTCTTTCCATTGTAGATTTGCGACGCATTGATGGCTAGGAGGGCAACCTTTTTAGCAGCATATGAATGGGTGACAATACCATGGCAAATCCATGGCAAAACTGACATGGACCGACTGCTCGATATTGTTGTTCTTTTGCCCTCCATATTCGAGCGAACGGACCGGGTCTTGCCTATGGAACCGACACAGATACGACGAAGGATGGCTCAGGATCTTTTGAACGACTGCCTCGTGATACACCGACAGTTTGATGACTGGCATGCCATGGCCGTCCAAGGAGAATCCTTTTCGCCATACAACTATTGGAGCGTTGAAACAGTCGATCCATCACGGATCCCGTTTGCTGACTGTTATGCATTTCGAGATGGCACGACAGCCATCACATTCGTGTACTATTGGATGGCATTGATTCTGCTGCACTACAACATGGAGCACATACATCGCAGTATTTTCCAACCTGTGGTTGACGAATACCCGAACATGTACCCGGACATGCCGCCGCATCTCGTCATCGACCCCCAAAAGTATCAGCAGAGGCGCGAGTCGGCGGCCCATGTCTGCCGATCTTTGGACTTCGCCCTCGAGAATACGACACAGCCTGATATTCTGGTGGCACCACTGTCCATCGTACAGAATGTCTATCGAGAAATCAACACTACTTCGAGAGATGGCGAACTCGAGATTATGTGGTGTGAGAACTTTCGGGCTAGGTTGATGAGCAAAGGTGTGAACCTGTCCCAGACGTGGCAAGGCAAACAGTGGGTAGAGATGGCTAGATTTTAGCAGATCATCACGCATGTGCGACAAGAAGTGAGGGGTGTGCATATTCGAAGTCGTTCAAATCGTGGTCTTCTGGGTGTCAAGGAAGGTGAGTGGAAGAGAGAAGACGGGAGTCAAGGGATTGGGGAACTTAATTGGAGATCAAACGGCCGTAGCATTCACCATTCATATATGACATTCAAGACCAAATAAACGAAGCGAGAAATAAAATTTTGAACCCTGCCCGGCTTTCATGCCAAAGTGATCCTTGACAATCTAGTTCGGGCTTGTATAATTGATTGAACGCGTGCTTGCGAACTGCATGATACTAATATTGGCTGACGAAAATGCTGAGAAGAGCGAACGGATAACGAGGAATACGATGGACGATGGAAGCGACTTGTATGCAAAGGACTCTCAAGTCATTTGATATTGATGAGTATGGGGAGGAGGATATCCGATTGGGAAAAGGAGGAAAGGTGGAGGAGAGTTGGATCAATCACAAGAAGGAGCGGTCTTAACCTATCGGAAATGGTGGCATGTGTTTGATCTTGCCATTTGGGGTAGCTGCTGTTACTACAAACCTACAAACGAAGGCAAGTACGAGGCATCCGGTGCCAGCTTCCTCCTGAGGCATCGAGCCACCAAGTTGCAAAGTACCATTCGTGATGTTAGTGGCTTGGAGACAGAGTAGTTTATAAAGAATGGGCGTGCGCTTTAATAGCATCTTCCTCATCTATCCTGTTTGCTTCTTTGTGAGTTAATACGCTTCGCCTCTTTTACACCTAATGTAACCCAAGCGCTTACGGAGTAATACCCGCGACGTGGGAAACCGCCACGGTAAAGACTATGACCCTGGTCTAGTAGGGGCGCTAACAGTATTGTTGTTTCTGAGAGAGGGAAGCCCGTATCGTTATATCGTTAATGGTTTCCCTTCTGGGGTTCGCTTCATGATGTGATAGGCTGGTAATAAACCCCAGTCACCCCCCCCCCTCCTTTGATACGAAGTTTCCGGGCAAGGGTGTCTCCTGACAATAGTAGTACAAGTATTTCCCCGCTTCAAGCAATTCGAGCAATTGTGCGTTTGGTAATACAAGGTGATGAATGCTCCGTAGAGCCATTCAACCTCTATCCATACTGCGTACTACTTCAGGTGCGGACATCGAAGAAAGGGGAATTTTAAGTAATGTATATTTCTACCCATGGCAGAGAACGTTGTTAAACCTGCCATCATAATCATCTGCAAGAGGCCCATATGTTCCCAAACAAACCCATAAACGCCGTCATAAATGTCCCTTTTAGAGATTCAACTTCTTGATCCCTCTTTTATGGGCTGCTGCTTGAGCTGCTTCCTTAATCTCTCGAAGATGCAATCGCCAGGTAGCCTCACCCTTAGCTTCTTCACTGGACTCTACCATCCATTCCAGCCAGACAACAAGCCTGGTAGCCTTTTCCATATTCCTTTCTTTGGTTATAACTTGCCCAAGATATTCCCCAAACGTCCTGACATCATCAGGATGCGGTCCGGTAGAGTGTGTTTGAGAGAACCATGATTTCAGCCTCTCTTTCACGTCCTCAAACTCACATGGACCGAAATCGGCAAACGAAACTCTGGGGGCAGGGGCTGGGAAGTTAAGCTTCGTTTGGCCGCCTGGTGGTAATATACCATCGGCATCAGCAATATTGGTTGGCCGAGTTGGTCGAGTTGTTCTCGTCTTCAAGGAGCTCTTTCGTCGGAGATGGTCTTCTATCACCTCCCTCCTGACATCTTCGGGAAGTTCCTGCAAGAAACTAACATCAAGCCCCTCGAGTTCGCTTGCATCCAGTATATCATTTTCTGGCGCCTTGGATGAGATGCCCTGCTGTATTCGTGGCTCGACTACTGCTTGACGTCGTGTAAGTCCAGTACTGGGCGCGCCGGACGACGCAGCAGCAGACCTGCGAGCTTGTGCTGTGGCATCCTTACGTGGCTCGGTTGGTGTAACTGCTTCTGGTCGAGCGTAGGAGCCTAATATCTCCTTCTTGAGTTCATCGGGCAAGGCATGAAACACTTCGGGGTCTACATCAGGAGGCAGAGGTCCATCAAATCGGTGCGAAGGAGATTTTCGCTTAGCCTGTTGGGGGTTGAGGAGCCGTGATCGGATATCGGTCGGAAGCTCCGAAACGACAGCAAGGTCTGGATTGCTGGGAAGGATGAATTGGGTTCCGCCGAGGTTTAGAGGGGTTCTGACTTGGTCATCGTCCATCGCGGCCTGGACGAGGGCTAGAGCATGACGTATCGGTGTGCCTTTAAGCTTTTGGGGAGTAGGCGGGTCGACAGATATTGGATCCGTATCGATGTCCCGACGTCGGGGACTTTGCCTTTTACGAGAACCCGATTCGCCATCCTCGATTGGGTCAACACTCGGTCTCTTGGATAGAACCGTCGCGCCTGGGAAAGCAATTTTCTTTTGGCTTCCGTCGGGTAGCCCATCTTTGAGTGGCTCTAGCTTTGTTACTTGTACCCCTAACCCTCGAAGGTCACCAGGACTGAACTTGTAAGACCGGAGAATAGACACGGCTTCTCGACTGATGGTGCTTGCGTCATTTGTAGCCACACCGAAGAGGATACTCTTAGTAAAGGTGTCGCACTTCCCATGCCCTAGATGCTTCGCGGGGTCTAGCGGCGCATCGTACGCTCTTCGCATGATCTTCATGGTGAGACTCCTCCCTTTGACATGCTCGTTTAATAGACGTTTTTCAAGCTCTCGGCAGAGGTTGAATATAAACTCCTCCGCTTCCTCCTGGCTGGTAAACCGTATCCCCCAGTTGACTTCAGCAGATATAGACTTTCGCTGGGGCTGGTCGCCGACTTCGGTCTTGTCTATTCCACGGGAATACTCCCAGAGCCTCTCACCAGTTTTAGGTCCCAACGCAGTAGAAAGTCGTTCTTTGGAAAAGCTCCTGATATCGGCAACGAGCTTAATCCCGAGTTCCTCTAATTTTCCAGACAAGCTGTGGGCCACTCCCGGAAGTTCCTTCACCTCTAGACCGCCGAGAAGATTGAGAGTCTCTTCAGGTTTTATCCGATACTGGCCTGCTGGTTTTGCTTTTCGAAGGGCGACTTTAGCTTGGAGGATATTGCTGCCAATGCCAACTGATACAGCGCAGCCCGTGAGCTTGAGGATCTTCTCTCGTATATCGCGAGCCAGACTGTCAACAATACTCTCTTCGCTTTCAATTTGCCTTTCATCGGTCCCCTGACCTGTTGAGCCTGCGGTATCCAAAACCAGCGCGGTGACGTCTATCAGGGCTTCGTCTACACTGACACTTTGTACAATGCCACCGACGCCAATAATAACGCTGTAGAATTGTCGACTGGATTCCTCGTAGGCAGGGAAGTCGTACGGCAGCACCTTAATATCCGGGCAAAGCTCGAGCGCTTTGCGCATCCACATGCCATTCTTGATTCCAAAATGTCTGGCTGGGTAATTGCAACTCGCAATTTCAGATCCTGGACCGGATCCATGGGACACCACAGTAGGCTTGTCGGTAAATTCGGGAAACTTCTTCAGCGAAACTGCGCAGAAAAAGCTGTCGAAGTCGACATGCATGATGTATCGTCGCGAACCCGGCTTTCGTTTGGGGTGCTTGTTGGATGGGCCCTTCTCCGCCGCTAACCGTTGCATCTGTGATTTGAGACCGGCTTTCCATGTTGCAAGGTGATGCAATCTGCTCTCAGAGTAGAACTTTTTCAAAAACTCGGGGTTTGCAGATGACGATTCTCGGATCTTGGGGTCTGAGAGAAGCCAAGCGTTGTGCTCCTCTGGAGATACATCTTTAGGAGGCTCAGCCGGTCTATTGGGGGCGAGCTCCGCCATCGGTTCCCCAGTATGCGACAATGAAGAATTTGTATCGTCTTTCGATCTAGGTGTGTCGCGGCTTTTAATGCTGGGCGAATCAAGATTTGCCTCGGGGTGGCTCTTTTCTGTAATATCTGATGTGCAAAACTGGGGCCAACGGGCATTATTTATCTGTTGGTTTTGGCGATAACCAAAATTTTGTGAAGGACTTGACTGGGACTTCATCTCGCCATTTTGAAAGGTTAATATGCTTTGCGACGGGCTCTCGTTGATGACCCGAAAATCCGTCCACGGTAATAGTTTCCCAGCCTTAATTGACTCGACAATCCAGGCCGGTTTCACTATCCTATAACGGGAAAACTCGACAGCCTTCTTAGGCGTCAAAGCAGAGGCTACAATGTGAGTTGCCATGGTCTTGCCATCCAAATATTGAAGAAAGCCGGCGCCATGCTGGACCAAGTCTCGATGTAGTCTATAGTAGGTCAATAAGAAGGCTGTACTCGGCCATTGTAGAGATATTTCGAGGATAACCTACACATGCAGAGGAGGCTGTGTGTACCCAGAGACATGGGCTACCACACCTTTGAAGATTTGGGGCTTGTTGGAGGAAGCATGGATCTCGTTGTCAAGGTTTTGAAGTTTAATTTTCTTCCTTCGAAAATAATCGCCAAAGCCCCCAAACTTACTGTCTCCATATTCTTCACCGTCTTCGTCATCGAAAACATGATTTTCTATCTGTTTCCTCACCTGCGAGGATCGTTTATCCAGCGTACTTCCCATGCTTCCCAAGAATCAAGAAACGAGAGAATATCCAAAAATGATGATCAGCTTTGAGAGATTTTGCATGTGCGTGGGGATTCATGAAGACATAATTGCTGGAATCGGTTGGAGGCAAGGCATAGTGAAAGATTACTAATTGTTCGTAGTTCACGATCTTGTCATGCAGAAACGGCGCGAGGACGCGGATCGGCGGGGAAAGGCTGAAGCTTGAACTTTGCAACTCACACCCACCCATAAGAGGTTCCCATAACGCGCAATCCCGTGACTAAATATTTGGAAAATTGGAGTAAAGTACGTACTCCGTATCCATTGCCCCACCATAGGCTCTATCTTTTCGCAATACAGTGGGTGAAGGCGCTAAATGATCAGTTATGATAGTGCATCTTCAGACTGGACGGAGAAAAGAAAAAGTTTCGGGTTTGCAGGCTTTGGCAAAAGCTACTGATTCCCCCCTTCAGTTGGTTCTTCAGTTGACTTCCTGTGTGGCAAAGCTCCTTCATGACAGCTACCCAAACCCGACATCCTTAATTCACTCCCACCATGAACAATGAACAGTTCAGAAAACTATTACTAGCCAACGCCAACCGGCCGTCGGCCCAGAATGATGACGCTTCACCGTCTACACAAAACAATGGCACAGGGTCTGCACTTGGTTCTCGACAGCGCGCGAGCATACCTATGACACCGTAGGCTTCAAATCTTGGTCAATTTCAGTGTCTACTCGCTAATACCCCTTCTAGAAGATCCGTTGCGACTGGCGGTGGCATTGACTTTGCGCGCCAGATGGCCGAACGAAATCGAAAGAGCCAACCCTTCAAAAAGCCCAAGTCATCCGTTCCAAAAGGCGCCAAGCTCGCAGCCGGTTATATTGACAGAACACAGCTCAGAGAGAACGAGGACGAAAACGAACGATTGACACGAGTCAAGGCGCTCGAGGAATCGCTCAAAGCAGGAGAGATAGACAAAGATACCTTCGACTCCCTCAAGAGCCAAATTATCGGCGGTGATCTATCAACAACGCACTTGGTAAAGGGACTCGATTTCAAGCTTCTAAAGAGAGTGAAGCAAGGGGAAGACGTATTTGGTGGGGATGCCGAAGCCCAGCCTTCCGCTGCTGCTGAGGACGAGGACGATGATGTCGACGACGAGCTAAACAAGGTTCTCGCCAAAGATGTCAAGGCACAAAGAAAAGAGAAAAAAGAAAAGAAGGGCCAGTTATCCACTGTCGCCCTAGCAGGCAAAAAAAGAACCCGTGATCAGATATTAGCTGATTTCAAAGCTTCGAGGGATGCTGCCAAAGCAAAACAAGATAGCCTTGATGGTCGTTTCAAAAAGATTGGGACAGTCCAGGCCCCGGGCACGCGGATAGAGATAGATAGGAAGGGGAGAGAGGTTCTCATTATTGTTGACGAAGATGGCCATGAAAAACGGAAAGTACGCAAAATCCAACCCTCGGATGCCGAAGAAGAGGCTCGCCAAAGAGCTCTGATGATGCCCGACAAAAGTGCCAAACCACTTGGGATGGAGGTTCCGGAGAATTACAAGAAAGTGGAACCGGAAGAAGATGACAGCGACGTCAATATTTTTGACGATGTTGGAGACGACTATGATCCTCTGGCCGGCCTGGGATCAAACTCAGACTCAGACTCAGACTCAGACTCAGATTCGAACCCAGACGTGAAATCGGAGTCTAACGGCGAAGTGCGGTTGCCAAAGAAACCGAGCGCAGGTTCTGAACAAGAACCCAAAGCTGAGGTGCCAAACGTTATGGAGGCCCCTAGTGGGCCTCGTAATTACTTCATAGATTCGAAGACAGGCCTGATCTCCACACAAGAGCGCAAAGCCCCATCGCTCTCCGACCCATCCATTGTCGCAGCCCTCAAGAAAGCTGCGGCGCTCAATCCGCTCCCGAAGAGCGACACTGAAAGCAAAGAGGAGGCAGAGAAACAAGAACGGCGAAGACGAATGTTACAAACCATCGACCGGGATGCTGAGGACCTTGATATGGGCTTCGGTACAAGTCGATTCGAAGATGATGAGGACCTGAACGACTCCAAAGTCAAATTATCTCGGTGGGGTGACGACGGTGACGACGACCACCACGGAGGCCGAAAAGAAGGAAAGAAGGGATCGCGCAGAGGGAAGAGAAAGGGCGATGTGAATAATGCTGCCGATGTGATGCGGGTAATCGAACAACGAAAACTCGCAGGTAGTTCTAAGTAGCATTTTGGCTTTGTTGGGGTGATGAACAGCTGGGTAGTAGCTGTCGTGACGAGACGAAACCTACGCATATTGCAATAATGACTTGATACCCGTTTGATACAAGTACCTTCTATACAAGATTCCTTGTCTATTCACGCTTGCAAAAGATAATAGTATGTGCCAGTACTGTAGCGAGCGATAGGACTTGAAGCTAAAGATAAACTAGTTATCGCGATATGATGTTGCGATACAGATACGGGGGAGGGGGTACGGTAAGGGGGGTGTGAAGATAAGGTCGAAATCAAGATAGACGAATACGTGTATGGGGAAGAGCAAAATGTATTAATATACAACAAGTACGGAGTAATTAGTGGGAAAGAGGATCCCAGCCAACCTTAGCTGCCATCGACTTAAACTCGCTACCTCGCCAACTTGGACCCTGGCACCACCCTGTCGCCAAATTCCCAATTCTTATTAATTCTCACATTCGACAGGAACACTGGAACTAAAGAAAGAGGGAGTAAAAATAGTAGACATCATGTCGGCTGTGAACCAAATACCCGTCTGGCTCGACTGCGACCCGGGCCATGATGTATGTATCTACGTGCTTTCTTTCTTTTGTGTCCCCCAGCATGTCTTTGGATCGGGCTGCCGATGTGAGGCAGGGCCAGCAACGTCGATTTCGAGAAATACTCCATACGTCAGGGCAACAAGTTGGCTAACTAAATGGGGAGAATAGGACTCGTTTGCCATGCTTTTGGCGGCTTATCATCCCAGCATTCGTTTACTGGGCATATCTACCGTCTTCGGTAACGCCTCGCTGAAGTATAATCGGCCCCTCCCCCCCCTCCTTATCAACCCCGCCCCCCCCCCCCCCCCGCCACCCCCCCCCCCCCCCCCCCCCCCCCCCCCCCCCGCCCCCGGCCCCCCCCCCCCCCCCCCCCCCCCCCGCCCCCTCCCCGCCCCCCCCCCCCCCCCCCCCTAACACCCTCCCCAACCAGCCTTCCACAGTCCAAAATACTAACCAATGTGAGCCAGTAAAACAACAAACAATGCATCATCTCTTCTCGTCGCCCTGGGAAAGGACAAACAGGTCCCCCTCTATCGGGGCGCCGCGAAGGCCCTCGTCCGCCCCGCAATGCACGCCCCCGCATCCATCCATGGCGAGAGCGGTCTTGACGGCACCGACCTCCTCCCCGAACCCCTAGCCCCCGTCCTTCCGGAGCCGGCCGTAGAAGCCATGGCCAAGTCTCTCCGTGCCACAGAGGCCGGAACCGCATGGATTGTCGCTACGGGAACTACCACTAACATAGCCTCTCTCTTCGCCGCTTACCCTGACCTCGCTGCTCATATTGCCGGCTTGAGTATCATGGGCGGTGCAATTGGCGGTGGATTTACGGATGCTGTGTTGGGCCGTGTCGACGGTGTTGAGCGGATCGGAAATTGGTCTCAGTATGCCGAGTTCAATATTCTTATTGACCCCGAGGCCTCCGACGCCATCTTCCAGAACCCAGTTCTTGCTCCTAAGACGACTCTCATCCCCCTCGATATAACGCACCAGGTCCTCGCAACACCAGAGGTCCGCAGCTTACTTCTTTATGGAAAGGACGGGGCTACTTCGGGTCCCGGAAAGTCCACGCTACGAACTATGCTGGTAGACCTTCTCATGTTCTTTGCAAAGACGTACAGGTGAGTAGTTGTGCCTCCCCAATCCTACCAGCCGCCTCTGCCCCCCCCATTACAGCACTAATACATTAGCGCAGCGATGTCTTCGGAATCACCGCCGGGCCTCCCCTCCACGATCCTCTCGCCATGGCTGTTGTCTTGATTGGCACTCCATCCGAGATTCCGTTCTACGATTGGAACACCACGGATCCCGATGCAGCCCAGGCCAAGGTGCAGGAAAGATTTGCCGTCTCCGTTGTGACCGAGGGAACCATTGAAGAGGCTCAGCTTGGAAGCGAGACAGGCAGGACGAAGGCTGTCCTCTTGCCGCCCGGCACACCAGGTGTACGGATACCTCGAGGGTTGGACATTCCGCGTTTCTGGGAAGTTATAGAAGAGTGCCTCCAGCGAGCAGACGAGGCGATTGTAGGCCTCGCAAGTAGCTAGTAGAAAAGTCGAAGCAAGATTAAAAGAAAGAAGCCACTGGAGTCCCCCAGATACACATACTTACACTACACATAGACCAGGATCACGCTTAAATAGAGACTGAAATACGTTTTATTATTGCCATCATTAGAGCATACTCTGGTGCTCACCCGCGCCATCCCTCTGCAGATGAATCAAGGCACGTAAGGTTCTTTCGTAGGTCCAGACGGTTACCGCACTGCTCGGAGCGGACTTGGCCAAGCTGATAAGAAGACCGCGGTACAGACCACGGATCCCCTCGTTGCGCGCAATGGTAGCAAGGGCTTGGAAGGCACCGTTATAGATGGGGATG
The DNA here is from genome assembly GCA_019925285.1 of Graphium sp. VPRI43844. NCBI lineage: Eukaryota > Fungi > Ascomycota > Sordariomycetes > Microascales > Graphiaceae > Graphium > Graphium sp. VPRI43844. The sequence continues at coordinate 116,793 of JADHKT010000001.1, forward strand.
TCATTGTACACATAGCGCGACCTGGTGGGGCCTTGCACCTGAATTCTTTTTCGTACCAAATCAAGGGGAAAGACGGCCGTCTTGGCCGTGATACTGGCCAGCACACCAGCCGTCGCATCGCTCGACCCCCAAGGCATGTTCAACTGGCTCAATGGAAGTCGCATAGCCTCATAAGCTGCAAAGAAGATACCCATATACGGAATGATTTGGGTTACGGTCGGAGCGAGTCCACGGAAGAAGCCCCTGTAGCCCTCATCTCGTTTTATATCGGAGATAGCATGTCGCAAAGACCTGTATATCCGGTCGTTTCCCTGCGCCGCAAACCTGGTTCTTAAGAGGTCCAAAGGATATGATGTGACTGTGGCCGTGGCCCCGGCGGCCGCTCCAGAAATAAAAGTCTCAACAGTGTCTGGAATCGTGCCCTTTCCGAATATTTGATGCTGGAATTGCGTGACGGATCGGTACGTTGTGAATTGTACGGCCGAATAGCACACATACATAATTTCGGCAGGTATGTTGCCTTTCCATAGGGCTGTGACGCCTTCGGTGGCGAGTATCTGGCGGAGAGTGTGTACGGTGCCCATACGGGTTTTAGGTTCGACTCCAGCTACTGGGTCGAGAGGGCTGCGCGATTGCAGCTGGAGGCGAATCTTGATGACATCGAGAGGCGAGATCACAAATCTAAGAGAAGCACAATTAGTCTAAAGAGAGAAAAGATGGTTTGCTGTTTTGAAATTGTAGGGCATATGCATACCTTGCAATCAGTCCAGAGATAGCACCGGCGGTGATGGTTTGAAGCTTCGAGCCCTTGAAGAAGTTAGTAACGGATGGTTCGACTATATCGGGGATCGAGCATACCTCATCCTTGAGTTGCCCGGTGCTCATTCTTTCCCGTGTAAAGAGACAGTATTGTGGGATAGACCCCCTTTATTAGACTTTACCCCAATTGAAATAGAATTTCCCAATTTCTTTGGTATGTTCTTTTTTTTTCTCTTGGGCTCACCGAATTGAGGGATTGTGGCTTGCGTTGTGACGAGACACCTCAGAAGCGTCTACACAGTCGTTGAAACAATGCATATTGTGGGGGGAAGATAGCTGGATTTCCCCCCTTGACCTTTGAAATGAAAATGGAGGAAGATATCAAAAGTCGACCGGTTTGTGAAGGATACGTGCTTCGTCAGTATTTTTTTCTTTCCCCTTTCAACCAGATAAGGTGAAATGCCACATATGTGACGTAGTCTTAGATAGCTGGACGCGACCGCGATAGGCTGAGTAAGCAGCCACAGATGCCAGCCACCCGCCACGTGCATGCATTTCTGTGGCGATCCATACGATGAATCAGCGCAACCACGCTGTGCGAGCACACTGCTGAGAGGCCATAATGTGTATTGTGTGCTCTCTCCACCCTGATCTGCGTGTGTGCGAGAAGAAGGGGAAAGAGAGTGGTGCCTGAGGGCGCCAATCTATCTAGATCACGTGGCTGGTGCCGTGACAATTCCGAATGAGCAAGGTGATTTGATTGATTGCCATTGATGGTCTCGGTACTTGGCCTGGAAACCAAGAGTTAGTTTCTGGGGACGGTTCATGGCAAATGCATTGACGGTCACAATGGGTCTGGAGGAAGCTCGCTTATGACGATAGCCCGTTAGATGACTTGTCGGGAACTTGGCAATACCCGAAATGGGATCCAGGATAGAGGGGTGTTTTGGTCTGGTTTTGCCTGTGTGAATGGGCAGGTTGAGTCATCTAGGCGTAAGCGCAGGATAGTGCAGCCGTCGACACGGTTTCAAATACTATTGACATTATTAACCGAGCTGATAGATTACCCGAGAGTCTCATGGGTTGCGGGAACTCCCAGCTTTAGCACCAAAGGTGTGCTAAGTGGCTGAAGGTAGCTTGAGCTTTCGTGAGTGAGAGGAAGCGATCAGCGATCAGTGGTTGGCTAATGGAGTTATTGAACGAGGCTCAAGTCCTACTGAACGGGGCGTGTGTGGGAGGAAGAGCTTATCCACGGAGCCATGTGAATATGGAGTATTAGAGGGGGACAATTCTGAACTAGTAAACTACTAGAGTACGGCGGGTACTCTGTATTATTAGTAGTGATCATGTGGCCCAATTGAGTCTCGTTCAATTGTCAAGACACATGCATGCACGAGTACTCTATGGCGTATGGAGTAGTTTACTTGTAGCTAGCTTCTTTCTCGTCAAATCTCCTCACAGCCGTGGTGGAGCTTCCAATGCACCTCCGTTCCCCCGAAACACCCCCCTCCCTGAGCAAATCTCCACACTCTTTCTGAGACTTTGGCTCTTTTTGACAGCTATTTTGTTCCTAATCCGATCTACTGCGCACCGGCAGTCCTCCCACCCTCGACTAGCAACAAAGTAACAGAGTCGTGAGTCTGGGGCCCCAGACACCAAAAGGGATCATTCTCGACACACGTTGCCCTTCTTTTATGGTACTCGTACTCCGTACACGTACTTGTACGTGTATTATTTTCCAAGTTCGACAGTAGTCGAGCCCACTTTCTCGAATCCCCCGCTACCCCGCCCCCTCCCCTGGTCCCCTACAGCTAGCTTTATTACGGAGTACAGTTTTCTCGTTTCAATTGTGCCTGTCCGTCCAACTAACTATTCGCCACCCCCCCGTCCTTTATCCGCTCACGTCTCGCGCCCTCCTTCAACTTCTCAACCCGTTTCTTCTTTCTCGTCCCTTTTAACCCAGGCAAGATAGGCTCACTTCTCTCCCACCTACCCCTGCGAACTAAACGTCAAAGCAATCGATCGTGCTTGAGGTCACCACGTGAACTTTGCATGTGCTACAAGCCTGATGTGGGATGTTCACGTGCATGTGATCTCATATAGCCATTCAGAGCATCGTACCGCACTTCCACAAATCGGGCCTGGGTTGTCCAGCCGTCTTGACACTCGTTCAACTAAAAGACCTGGTGGCAAATCGAAAAGAAATCGAGTGTGAAGAACAGTTTTCTTGGGAGAAAAAAAATCGGCATTCCTTCGACTCCTTCCAACAGCTTCGGAGCAAAAGATTCAAACGAATCACTCAGCGCGGAAGATGGCTAGGACAGCAACGATCCAGGCTCCAGACCTTGCGTCTTTACTGGGCCCAATCCTTCCAGCCCTCCCAGCTGCCACGGTCTCTACACAGCCCGCAAACGCAGCCCTCCCTCTCCTCACCCCCATATTGCGCCAGAGAGTACAGGTCTTCTCGGCCTCAAATGACACACCATGGATCCGGTTGCTCAGCTATAATACGGTAGATGCTGCTCGGTTAGAGTCGGTCGTGCAAAGGGCTAGTCTAGAGCCACATCCCGTATCAGGCGAGATAGAGATTGATTGGGACAATGACGTCAAGGTTCAGTTCCGCCGCCTCGATGAGGAGACCCTACAAGCCCTTGCTGTGTTCCACGAACATCAGCTCTCTTTCAAGCTTGTTTACTGTGTCGGCGACGAAGAGGGCGGCGGCGATGGCTGGAGGGTTGGCGAACTGAACGTTGCCGACATATCATCACCGTTTGCCTCCTTTTATGGTCATGAGGCGCTCCACGAGGCGGAAAAACACTTCCAGGAACGAAACTCGGAAAGGGAAAAGGGCACAAAGACCATCAGTATACCTCCTACGACCAACAGCACTAGCGGCGGCGTGGAAGCTGAGGAGGACGAAGACGATGATGACGACTACTGGGCACGATACGATGCTACCCCAAGCAGAACACCGGCTGTAAAGCGATCCCCCGCCCCACCATCGACACAGGGTTCGCGAGTCTTAGCCCCGGAGAGGGTAGACTCGGCCGAGGACGTCTACTTTTCGCAGTACGATAGTGTGCAACCTGCAATGGACAATCACGACCCCGACGAAGAGGAGGCTGCAGCTGCCATGGGTGAGCCCTCCTTTATGCCACCGCTCGGTTTACGAGAAAACAGTGCTTTGAGTCGTTCTGAAAGCAACGATATCAATGGTGGCTGGACTCTTGCCGAGGCAGACTTATCTCCATCCGCTGAAGAGAGGAATCTGAATCTCGCCCACCCTCGGCCGGCATCCAGCGCAAGCTCCAACGGCAGCCATACGGTCGCCAAGCTAGAGGAGACGGCCGGAAAGCAGGAACAAAGCGAGTTCGGTGTCAAGCAACACGTTTCACGAAGCATTCGGAGCCTGTACCTACTGTCCCGGGCCTCGGGAATTGATCGGGAGGAATTTGAGCGCCTGGTACATACCGAGCTAGACATTCTCGGCATGGTAGAAGACGAGGAGTGATAGGCCGTAGAAGGTGGCCCTGGATCGCACGAACCTGGGATATCTTTTAAGGCCCAGGAAGTATCCTATTTCTCTTATTCATCATCTCATTTGAAGTTATTGTACAAACCAAGCTGTCAAGCATGTAGTGTGGCAGGCTGGTATAGCATTCATTCAACGGCGCTCGCATTTTGGTTCCGGATTTTTTTTTCTTCGTCATTTTCACTTGCACTTGGTCATTTCATCCACGATAGGAAGCTACGAGAGTATTTTGACTGTTTGGGTATACTTGTACGCACTTGCCTATTGTACAATACAGCATCAACTCGGGTACCGGCCTTTATCTTTATCTTTTCTTCCCTCCTGGATATCTGGATATTTGGTCTATGGAAAGCAGTCTATTGTCAAGGGAGATTCTCCATTTTCTTTACTTGTTTCTTTTTTCTTTTTATATAAAAAGATGACACGAAAACATAAGATACTTGGAGGGGAAAAGAATAAGCCAAAGCCCACCAAAAACTCTCTTGGCGTCTCCCTCCCATATGCAATAGCCCACCTTTCCATCTCCTTTTCTTCGATACGAATCGATAGGACTCCTTTTTCCGACCTTGTCGTATACATGGAATCAGCCGCATCCAACCTCAGCTTCGGCAGCACCTTATCTGTCCCATTGTCGCATTGCATATTGACCCGTTTCCCATAGGTACGAGATAAAAACGTCAGACAAGAAATGTAAAGGGTGGCGGGTTGTGAAAGTGAGGACGCACACACTGCGCAATCAAGGTCATGTCGTTTCGGACAAGCCGAGCCATTTCCAGCTCACCCAATGCCAACGTGCATACGTGTTACTCCGTATACGTGCATGTTACCTCTCGGAAGTTTTTTTTTTAGTTCTGTCCCGTGTCCAAGGTCTTATCCAACCTATCAAGATTTATCCATCTGCTAAGAACTGACATGTTAAAAAAGTTTCTTGCTTCCCCTTTCTACTGGGGAGAGGGAAAAAAAGGAGGTGGCGAGGAGTGTGATAGATCGTATCTGAGTGGTCAAGCTCTTCTGATGCACCACTTGAAGCGACAGCCCTTGGGGGTTAATTTCACCTAAATGAAATCCCTTGCTTAATTGTAAAGTGGTTGTCTTTGAGGTGTTGCGAGGAGGCCTATTATGCAACCAGACCTGGGAAGATAGTGAACCGAGCATCTTCTGAGTGGATTGATCAATTGGGTGTTCGATGGCAAACCTCCCGAATCGCAACGGCGATAGCCCATTGGATGTGCTAGGATGAAATTCCAGCTTCCCTGATCCCGTGGACACCAACCGGATGGCAAAATGGATGCGGCAAACCCGTGTGGGAGTACAGAGGCGACCCATTGCCATGGATCAGGAACCGTCTCATCCGCCGTCACTCCCCTCTCCCCCTTTTCTCTCATGCCACGCCCCCTCCAGAATGGCCAAAACCTGTGAAAGAGAGGGTGAGGCGCAGCATTGGCCACTGCTACCGTAAGAATCTACCAGAGAATAAAATCGTTCCGAACCACTCTGTCGGGTTCGCCACCGACGTCATTTACACAGTATATCAATCAATTGTATTCGTTGGATGGTTATTGGATGGATGGTGCTGAACGAAGGTAAACCTCCGTCATTTTCAGGTGGGCGTGAGTGAGTTGTGCATTGTAGCTTCAGGCTCAAGCACACCTGGTTGAGTGTTGCGCAGCTTGGCATCTGACTGCATCGAGTCGTAGTTAAAAAAAGAATAGATCGTATTATACCGCGTACATGAAGCGCCCCGGCTTAGCGATTCTTACCTCATTTCATAGAGAAGCTATAGACAATTTTTTTAACGCCTCGACATGAGAGAAGGACAGGAAGGTAAGAGATCGTGAAAAAAACAAAAGGAACAAGGAAACAGGAAAAAAAACAGCCGCGCCCTTTACTGTGTTGTGAAAAGAAATGCATAAGTTGGAGAGAAGAAAGATGAGTTTGAAATGACAAAGAGATGAGGTGCAACTGACGGGCCGTATTTTGGAAAGAAAAAAAAGAAAAAGAAAACATTGAAACAGTGGGAAGAAGAAAAGAAACGCAAAGTCCGTCTCGTACCACATCTAAGAAAGATCCAATCCCTCGAGGGCGATTCTAGCAGTCTCAATAAACCTGGTACATTGATGAACTCTTCGCGGGCCAATCGGTTGCACGTTATTAGCAAAGCTCCAGGAGATGCTATCGTGCTCCATGCAGTCCACAACCTCGTGTCGGATTCGAGAACGTTCTTCGAGCTGATGCACAATGTCTTTCACACCAAGGTGTCGCATTGTGGTTTTTGGGGTCTCGGTGCTGTCAGCGTCGTCATCTTGAGGGCCGAAAGAAAAGCCATAGACGTCCCATTGCAGAATGTAGCTGACCATCTGCCGCCATGCTACGGGACGGAGCATTTTTCCTTCGGGGGAGAAGCCGTCTGCCTCTATATCGGGCCCGCCCCAGTCGTTTGATCCGGCGAGGAGATTCCATGGAGTTCCCATCTGTGCGAAAGAAAAGTATAGAGAATGGCCTTCCGCCAGGGCTTTGTCGGCCGTGGCCGTTACGACCTCCAAAATTCGGGCGTAACCGTTACATAGAGTCGGAATGAGCGCCGAGAGCAATGCCAGGTTCTGATAAGATTGCATGGGGAAACGTTGCGAGGGGTTATAAAGTATGGCTAGGCTGCAGCTGGGGCAGTGTATAACGTTATAGGCGGCTCGGGTAGCATTTCGAGCCACACAGATGGCATGAAAGGGGTCCTGTGGTAGATTATTGAGAGATTCAAGGGAAAGAAAAATAGCAGAGAGGCACTGGCAAAGTGCGGTCCCGGCGGGAGGGTGCTTCTTCTTCCTGCTAGTGGAAGACTTGGGCGAGTCAGACACATCACTGTTCGAGGGCGTTGTAGAAGAGGAATTGGTACCCGAATAGGATTGCGAATCTGGAGGTTGGTATTGAGCCAGACGGCGACGGTAAATCCGGGCCATGTCCGCCTGATCGTGGTTCGTATTGTCGAAATTCACCTCGCCTAAGACATCTTTGCCACCTTGGGGGTACTGTGCCGCCCTATTCCGACTCCAATCCTCGAGGGCGGGATCTAGGGGATGGGGAGCTGATTGCTGGTCCACGGCTGGCGGCTGTCCGTAAGTCGGGCCCAGCAGATCAAGGAACTCCATGTTGAGGTCGTCACCCTCGAGAAAAGAAAAATCGAAAGACTCTAGCACAGGAGCCTTGGCATTGGGGTCGTCGGTAACAGGACTTCGAGAACCCTGAGAGCCCTCCCCGTTGCGTCGCTTCCGCGGCCGGCCCATGGGTTTTTGCGGAGAGTAGACGCAACGAATGCGCTCTCTTTTGCATCTTGAACACCCGTCGACCTCCTTGGAGCAGGCAAGCTTACGAGTCCCTGTAAAGCAAAGATGTGTTAAAAAATGGTATACCATGCCGTTCATATAGACATATTATGCGACGAGTAGTAGGGACTAAAGTTGAAAACATTGAAATGAAAAAAAAGGCTCATGGCTAAAACTTACGGCACTCATCACATGCACGGTGCTTTACGACACCCTCCGGCTTGGGGTCTTTTGACGAGGTGGGCATCGCGGTAGGGAGTTGCGAGAAAGATTGTCAAGACGAGGGAGTGAATTGAAAGATCAAATTGATCGGATAAGGGTAAGAAGAATCGATATGGGGGAGGGTAGTAGGTCGAAAGATCTTTCAAGTTGGTAGTCTGAGCGGCCCCCTGGTGAGGAGGCGGACTCTGCCTTTAAATTATGATGCGAAGATTCGGAGCCAGCTGGGGGGTAACTCCAGAAACGTGGGTGATGGAGCTGGTGTTGTAAGGGCTGGACAGCAGCAAATACTGCTAACATGGCAAGCTGCAGAAGTCGGCAGCCGCAAAGGGGAAAGGCCAGGGTTCTCTCAAGAGGAGGCGTGAGAAAGACGAGGAGGGGGGCGTGTGCTTGAACAAGGGCGATTTCGGTTGAGCTGGTTAACGGGCATGCAAGTAAACCACCTACGATGGGCAAAGAGGCGGTCTCGAGGTTGCCGATACAATCACTCCCGTAAGAGTAGGTGCATATTATTAGTCCGTATGTACGGAGTAGTTTGCAAAACTGGTGGACACATTTGACAGGGTATGGTTGAAGGGAGGGGTGTAAGATGAAAGATCGTGAAGACATTACACGGAGGAAACAGTGTGGAACAAAAAGCGGAAAGAGGGTGACACTAAATTGGGTTAATTGGGTGTCCCTTCCCTCCCTTCTCCCCCAAGCTTACGGAGTAGTGCACAAGAAAATTAGACCGAGCCCCCAACTTGTACCCGTCTAGAGGGCTGAGGATGGATGGACAGACATGGACCCATTCCAATGCTCGTGTTGTTTATCCCTATTGATAATTTCTTGACCCAAATTTACCAATGCTATTAGATGCCATTACGAACCATTTCGAGTTGAGAGAGAGAGAGAGAGATAGTGTGTGTGTGCGTGTGTATTCGTAACCACCTTACCACACCCTTTTCTCCCTCGCTCTCTTCGTTCTCTCTTCGCCTGGAGGGCATTTGACTCCTGAATACTTGCATGTTTTTACGGACCGAAATGGTACCCCCCCCCCCCAAACGCTGCACCAAGCTTGGGCCTGGGGCACTAAACAATCTACTCTCGTTACTGACTCGATACAATTGGTCTGCCCAATATCCAATATCCAGACAGCGTCTGTTAGCAGCGCTCCACCACGCCACATCCTCGACATGTCATGAATATATAGAGTACGTATGTCATGGCCAAATACGGAGTACGGAGTATTGTTCACAAGGGCACTCGCCCAATGCAGTGCTCCCGTGCCAGCCTCCATGTGTGAGTGGCCAGACAGGCTGTAGGGTTGAGTTCAGCTCTTCCCAGGTCCCAGGGTAACGGCTTCTGTGGTCTCCAGTGGCCAGTGGGGCAGCGAGGGACGACTGAGACCTTCTACTGAATGCACTGGAGCTCCACCCCAAAGTAATACGGAGTACCTATTTTCAGACTGTCTACTTCTATTACGGAGTACAAGTACGTCTACGGAGTCCCTTGCAATGCACGGCGAGTTTTCTCAATGCAGTTTGATGGCAGTCCGCAATGCTTGTCACACAGCCCCTGAAGATGTCCGTGGATGAGAGTAACTGCAGATATCGGAAAAAACATTAAGACATATCCAACTTTGGAAGGCGTGCTCCGTACTCTGAACGTTTTGCATCAAATGCCTGTCCCTGTCTTGGGCTGTCGGCCAGTGCACCTAGTGTAAATTACTCATGCAATGGCGAGGGAGAAAATCATTGCTTTCAAAAGGAAAATGCTGAGTGTTGAGACGACAACTCACCCCATTATTTCGATTATATTTCTTTTCTCATGTACTCCGTACCTTGACATGCATACGGTGGCTTAGTACGGTGGTTGGTAGTTGGAGATTTACGGAGTACTTGTAGACGGTGAAGGGGGCACCCTGGTCTCGAGCGCACCAGCTCATCTCTAGCATGATGGAAGTGGTGAAGCAGAGGGTTTTTGAGAAACAAAGTCAAAACAGGGAGCAGTAAACTAAAGTTTCCGAAAAAAAAAAAGAAAAAAAAAAGGAGAAAAGAAACAAGCCCAAGGCGAATGATTGAGCAAGGATAGCATGTTGAGATAGATGGTATTGTCTTGTCGAGATGGGGTTTTTGTGACACCAGAAGTTCGAAGTTCGGACAGTCTGCTGTGTGCTGTGTGCGCCGGTATTGCGAATTTATCATGAATTTCCAGTTCGACTCTTTCTCAAAACTGTCTCCTTGTTTTGGGGACGGGCGTTCTTTTCAGCCCATCTTGAGAGCTTGTCTTCATCGCTTGATAATACTTCTAGCGCTTTTCCAGAAGAAGCCCAGCTAATCCTGTTGCAATAGCCACACTCTGTATGGAGTATGGAGTACGTATCTATTCGGCTGTTGAGGCTATTGAACGCCACAAGTCCCACTACCATTTTACCCCACTATCTGGTGGCTGCAAAAACAGGCGGTGAATACAATTCTGTGGGCTCCCGGCAGAAAAAAAAAAGTTGTTGCGAGTCGAAAAAAAAAAAGCTTGGGAGAAAAAAAAGTTATGGTAGAGGTGCTAGAGGGGTCTGCATACAATATTGCACACCACCGGCAAGAAACAGGGAATCCCACGGACCCGAAAATTACAAACCCAGAGGATTTTAATTTCTCTCTTTCCTTTCTGAGTTGCCAATGGCGCCGACTCAGCTTCGTAGGAAGCGCAAGGACCCGCTGTCCGACGACGAATCTGCGGACGAGTTCGGTAACAGTCTCTTAGACGGTGTGCTTTCTGCAAGCGAAGACGAAGAATATTCAGAAGACGATGCTGCAAACGGTAGTGAATTTGGCTCCGAAGACTCAACCTCTGAGGATGAAGTCGCATATAGTAGCGACGAGGACGAGGAGGATGCGACTGCATCGTCCAAAAAGAGGAGATCAGCGCGGGCCAGGACCGAGAGCGGTGGCAGTATCCCGGACCTTGACACCTCTGGCACAGTAGTTCGGCGGCAAGCAGATGACCAAAGTGGTGGCGAGGTTGTTGAACCCAATTTCAGAGTCGTGACGGACGCCAACGGTGGTGTTCGGTACGAGTACGACGAGATCGATCCAGTGTACGATTCGGACGACACGGACAACCAAGACCAAGAAAATACCATCGGAAACATCCCACTTTCCTTCTACGACAGCTATCCACACATCGGCTACGACATCAATGGAAAGAAAATTATGCGCCCCGCTGCCGGCGAGGCACTTGATGCCTTGCTCGATTCCATCGAAGTCCCGAAAGGCTGGACAGGTCTCACCGACCCTGCTACCGGCAAACCCCTTAATATTAGCCGGGATGAACTGGAACTATTACGCCGAATCCAGATGAACGAGACCACTCAAGATGGCTACGACCCTTATCCGGTAAGAAACTTTGTGAACTGGCATAGCCAGTTCACAACATGCCGCTTGCCGACCTCCCTCCCCAAGAGAGAAATCTAGGATTTGTTCTGCAATGGCATATCTTAACACGGATTATGAACTACTGGCTAATAATTGATCTTAGGACATGGTTGAGTACTTCTCAAGCATCGAAGAAACGATGCCTCTGAGCGCTGCGCCAGAACCCAAGCGTCGTTTCGTACCCTCCAAGCACGAAGCAAAACGTGTTGCCAAGCTCGTACGTGCTATTCGCGATGGAAAGATTCTTCCTTACAAGCCTCCCGAGGAACGTGAGGAGGAAGAGGAAGGCGATGACACCTTCTTCGACATCTGGGCGAACGAGGAAGCCAAGGACCCGCACGTCATGAATATTCCCGCGCCGAAACTTCCCCCACCTGGTTATGATCTAAGCTATAATCCCCCTCCCGAGTACCTCCCATCCCAATCCGAGAAGGAAGCCTGGGAGAAGGCAGACCCAGAGGACAGAGAAAAGGAATACCTTCCCGCAGCCTACGACTCCCTTAGGAAGGTACCAGCATATGGCGAAATCGTCAAGGAGCGCTTCGAACGGTGCTTAGACCTGTATCTCGCCCCACGTGTGCGCAAGAACCGTCTCAATATCGACCCAGCATCTCTACTACCTAAACTGCCCCGTCCCGAAGAACTCAAGCCTTTTCCGACTACTTGTCAATCCATATTTAGAGGACACGAGGGGCGTGTTCGCTCTGTAGCCGTCAGCCCCGATGGCTTCTGGATTGCCAGTGGTGGAGACGACGGCACAGTTCGTCTACACCAGCTTGACGGTCACCAAGAGTGGTTCGTCAAGTTAAGTAGCGACGAGCCCGTAGAGGTCGTACGCTGGAGGCCTACACGAGACACATTTATCCTAGCCGCATCCGTAGGCGAAGACATTTTCCTCATGATACCCCCCGTTGTCGAGGCTGAAGTCCTTCAAGCTAGCCGCGACGTATTGGATGCCGGATTCGGATACGCAACAAACGGAAACCAGCCTAGCGCAACCACAGCCACAGGCGCAAGAAAGGATCCACCAGGCAAATGGTCACGGCCGGGGTCGCGATTGGAGAAGGTCGGGGTCCTAGTCCAGGTCACGGTTCGGGCAACAGTTAAGGTCATTTCGTGGCACCGAAGAGGCGACTTCTTCAGCACCGTTTCGCCTACTGGGCAGAGGAGCTCAGTCGCAATCCACACCCTCTCCAAGCATCTGACACAAATCCCATTCCGCCGCCTCCACGGCCTCTCGCAGGCCGCACATTTCCACCCGACCCGACCACTCTTCTTCGTCGCCACCCAACGAATGATCCGATGCTACGACCTACAACGCCAGGAGCTGGCCAAAGTACTCCAACCAGGTGCTCGTTGGATCTCATCCTTTGATGTGCATCCCGGCGGCGACAACGTTATTGTCGGTTCTTACGATAGACGACTACTTTGGCACGACCTCGACCTCTCAGCGAGACCTTACAAGACGATGCGCTTCCACGGCAGCGCCATCCGCGCCGTGAAATATCACAAGGGCGGCTACCCGCTCTTTGCCGACGCCAGTGACGACGGTACCATCCAAATCTTCCATGGCAAGGTGGTGAGCGATCTGATGGAAAGCCCCACCATCGTACCCGTCAAGATGCTCAGAGGACACAAAGTCGTTCATAATTTAGGCATTATGGATGTTGACTGGCACCCTGACAAGCCTTGGTGCGTCAGCGCAGGAGCGGATGGCACGGTTCGGTTGTGGACATGAGGGGACTACGGGAAAGATGACGAACGCCACAAGCTTTGGAAAAAGCAAAGTGAGCCACAAATTCATATCCCGCTGCAGCCCTTGTCCTTGCATTCGAAACCACGTGATGGAGATGCCTGGACAAGCTGGGTGAGGCTGAACTTTGTCAATATCTCAAGAGTGATATTATCTAGCAGATGAGCTGAATATTCAAAAGTTGGTCCGTGTTTTTATGCAGTAAGTAATATGAAATGGAATCATTTAGGAGTTGTCAATTTTATCTAAGTGGGAATCGTGCTCAAAGTGAAATATCATGCGCTGTGAAGAGTTCCTCTACAATTCATGCCATCCATCTATCCAAAATAATGCCATCATTGCCATCGGTCTTTGAACATGTATCCACATAATTTTGTTGTACGTTCACCAATTTGAGACCTCGTATCTGAGTAATATTAACCAATGCAACCCACCATTCGGGGATTAGCTTTAAGCCACGATTTCGAAGGACACCTTGAAAATACCGGTTGCAACAGCTATCCTCTAGTCTCGCCCAATAGAGTAACGCTTGCGCCATGATACATGTTGTTTAACAACATATGGTGTCTTGGGTGTGCGCTACTAATCTCTGCCAAGTCCATCGATCACAGAAAGACTGTTGTTGGGACAGGTTGCGTTCTTTCACGCTTGCTGTCCACGGATTTCCCTGTGCATTGATGGAGCACGGTTTGAGGTGTGACGTAAAACAAGCGAAAGGTGGAGGACGATTCCAGCAGGGCTGACTGTATTATGAGCAGCCAGAGGGCCTAGTTTCGAAATTACAGCGCTGAAGATGAAGAAATGTAACCAACGCATCATGCAGTTCATCCATCTGTAATAGAACGCTCCTTGTTTTGACGTCAAAACAGTGGCAGCCTTTGAGCTGAGTCTTCGGATTTTATATGATGGCTGGTAGTACCGATGGACAACCCGCCCCCCCAAGAGTTCTTATTGTAGTTTCTTTTGGTCATCAGAATGTACTTGAAGTTCCTTGCCCCTTGGTCTCCGACGATAACAGGAGCGCTGATGCTTTCTCTCACTTGATGGCCCTCTTCTTTCGACAATCCAGACCCGGTTTAGAGTTTTCCCCCTCTTGGACTTCGGTACAGTGCTTTCAAGCACTTAGCTCCCTTCTGGGACGTGTATTACCGTTACTCCTTTGAGCCATGTCGGCGAGGGCTGTACTCGAATTGACCGTACTAGCTCGGCGCCGCAGGTCTCCAGCTTTGATACGCCTAACGACTTGATATGACCGGTCTAGCTCGTTTTCGATGGCGCACCGCACCTTGAGTGCCGTCACAGCGGGCCACACGGTCCTTTCGCCTTTTTGAATCCAGTACGAAATGGTCTCCCGCGTTGGTGTCTCAAAAAGTCGACTGAAGTCCGCCAGTGTAATGTGCGGCACAAGCATCAGTGAGGCGCCTGGGATCCTTTCGTCGACAAGAAATCGTCGGATACTGGCCGGTAATAGCTGTAAGGAATCCATTTGTCGAAGGCGGTGGCTTATTTCGAGGCCTAGCATACGAAGAAGAAATCCCATCGCCCGTGTTGTTACATTGCCGGTATCTACAACACTGGGGCCTGGCATATCGCTCTGCAGGAATGGCATGAGGTACGGCCGTGCTTGGCTAATGATGAAGTGGTTTACATTAAAAAGCCCGGCAACGCGGAGAAGAGGGGATTCCCGGTCTGTATAGGATACTTGTGACCAGTGTCGGAAGTCGATTGTGTTAGCCGAAGCCCAGGGTACAATGTTCCCCTGGGCGTCTTTGCAAAGTAATTTTGTCTCGCGATGGCCGTAGACAGATCCCATACCGACGTTGGAAACGACGGCCGCTGTCCAGATTAGCTGGAGACACGACATAACAAGGGTTATCATTAGCGCAAGCTTTGACCAGGTTCGGGATAATTCACCGCAAAAGTGATTGCGAGGGGAAAACATACCACATTGGGAGCTGTGAGGTAATTGAGAAGCGTTGGCACACCACCCTGACCATCCGTGGCCACAGTGATGTTGAGAACGCGCTTGGTACGATTATACGCCTCTTCAAAAGTGAGATCACCCACATTCGCGCGTACACAGTCCTCCAGGACGTGAACATCGAGGAAATAGCCTTCACGCCGCCACCGACGGATGCGCCTCATTAAAGTATTGAACTTGGTCTTCAGGTCTTGGCGCTCCGAATTCTTCTTTCCAGAGCCAGCGAAAGCGGCAAGGTCGATGCTTTCGCCTGTCAGCACCCCAAGCAGTTCATCCTCCTTATGAATAGCCACGAGAGCAGCGATCAAGGCGCCAGTGGCCGTGCCGGTGATGATACGTGGCAAGAGGCCGCGAAGGTATAGAGCTTTCACGACACCCAGATGGTACAGGCCAAACATGGAACCTCCTTGTAACACAAGAGAAGTGCGACCAAAAGCCTGTCTCATGTCATGGAGAAAGTCGAGCTTTGCCTGTGCCGTCAGGACGGCATTGGCCCCGAGGTAGTCGGGGGTGGTGGGCAATGCGTTGATATCATCGATTGCTTCGGCCACTTGGGAGACATATTCCTCAATAACGTACTTGGTACCGGCCAATGCAACATTGTACAATTCGGGAGTCGTTATGTTTCCGAGGTTGCGCACAAAACCGGAGCGCATAAGATTAATCACCTGTTGGTAATCGCCTTGTTGGCGAGCCGCCACGAGGCTAACGACATGGTGATGGATCAGTCGATGGTCGAAACGGGTACACTTTTCAGTACTGCGCCACTGGTCAAGACCCAGGAGGTTGTCGAGGTGAAGAGCAGCCTCCTCCCAATCTTCAAAAGACTGTGCATTTTTAACCTGGTTGAGCCATAGATCGACGGGGTCCTCACTCGTCCACCAGTCACGCAATTTCTAATACAAAATATGCTTAGCAGTAGCACGACGGGAAGGTTGATGAGAGGGGGGTACGGACGAGTATCCAAAACCAGGCAATGTCAATTATGAGCTGGTATAGGGCGTTAATGAAACCCGACATAGCGCAACCTCAACGAATAAGAGCATTGAGAGAGCACAGATATTGAATAAAAAAGGAAAATGATAGATTACAGAAAGCCTATCGGGTACTTAGAAGAGGTCACGACGAGGACGACGAGGACGAGGGCATGGAGGAATAAGGCCCTCATTTACAACTCAACCCCGTTGTGGTCGACTCGTGTTCTCTACTCTTTTTTTTTTTGGTCTGTGGGAGAGGATATTCCTATTTTGGGTTTTTGTTGGGGAAAGATATTGAGTTTGTGGAGTTGCTCATCCTCGCTTCCTTCCATGCTTCATGGCGGCGGTGGTGGCTGGTTTAGCTGGTGACCACCATACTCTGTACTTTGATAAATTACATACACGTACTAGTCGACTTGGCCGAATTACTTGTACAGTACGGAGATGGAGTCTTTGTTAGTTTTTAGTACGGAGTAATACTGGGCCTTGCCTACGGAGTATTTGCCCCACATTTGAACACTTTGCTTTGTGGTTGGCCTCGAGCTAAAACCAGTATCAGGTGGCATCGTCATCGTCATCACATGGAGTGGTAAAACATCATGAAATTTGGGTTCGACCTCCAACCGAGACCTCCAACCGAGACCCCCCAACCTCGCAGCATTAGAATTGCACACTAAACCCGGCTTTCAGTCTCTTTGGCCATTTTGGCAGTTGTTGCCCTCGACTCCTTACTAAGGTCGAGTTAAAAGAATAAAGTCCTTTCTAATTGTAAGTGAAGAATATACTGTTGTAGGCCAACGATAAATGCAATACTTTCTAGCGTAAAGCAACGTTAAGGTGCATGCAATCTTGATTAAAACGAAGAGGGAAAAAAATCAAGAAACAAAATACAATTCCCCGGGGCTCATATACCTCCTTCTAGACCAGTACTTTTTGTCCTAGTTATAGTTTCCGAAACTCTTATCTCATGCCACAAAGACCTAGCAGAGGATGCCTTGCTTTCGGGCACGTCGACTTTTATATCATGAACATCGCCGTGTCCCGCTCTAGTCATCATCGTCGTCAATGACATTTCTCCGGCGCCCGCGGCTGTGGTCGGTGGCCGGCGCAGGTGCGTCGTCGTCCATGTCAGCTTCAGCATCCGCGTCTGCATCGTCATCCTCATCACTGGCGCGCCTAGAGTGCTTGTGCTTCTTGTGTCGTGGTGCTTCCTCCTCATCGTCGTCGTCATCGAGAAGTTCCTCTTCTTCACTTTCTTCCTCGGACTCGAGCTCTTCGTCGCTCGGTGCAATGAAGTTGTCTTCCTTGTCATAATCATCCTGTCGGCGGGAGCCTTGTGGGATATCGTCGTCCGAATCGTACTCGGGGCGGCGTCGTTTGGGCTTCCCACTTCCTGGAGCCCCGCGCTTCCGGCCTGCTCCGGAAGCGCGGCGACCACCTTCCAAATCGTCAATCGACAGTCCGCCGCGGCCAGACCGTCCGATGCCATCCATGCGCGCGGCGGCGACTTCCCGACGACGTTGCACCTTCTGTCTTTCCTTCTCAGCTTGCTCAGCCTGCCTCTTCTGCATCGCGGGGTCGTGAGTGGTCTTGATGATCCTATTGCCCTCGCGACTGCTGCTTGTGGCTTCGCGCATGCGCATGGCCAGACGTTGTAGAGCCTCGTCACCGAGCGACTTATTGGCCCGTACTGTGTATTCTTCACTCACATGCCCGACCACTGCAAAAAGACTACTACTCAAATGTGCAGCAGCGGCATACGAATGTCCATCTTGGAGTTCTTGGTATGGTTTGTCGGGCGGAGGTGCCGTCGACTTCTTCTGAATTGCGTAGTGCTCATCACCCACCGACATGGTGAGTGACCCATCACTCCATTTATACATGACGGCGTTACTTCGAAGCTCGCCTGTATCAGGGTCGGTGTAAAAGCGGACCGACGGTTTGGGCTGGTCCTCTCTCGCATTGTCGATGTCCCACTTGCTAGGCTTGAATGTCTTCGAATCGTACTGTTCAGGTATAAATTTCATGAATCCGGGTACTCTAAGTGATTGGATCTGAGAAGAAGTTTTGTCAGTCTAGATGCTCGTGACGCAGTCTTGGAACAGCTGCGCGCGCAAGATGCGCAATAATGCTGAATCAGGTAAAGACACTTACCGATCCGTCTTTTGACCGCGGTGTCCGGTGACGATACACCTCTATTCCCATGATCACCTTCTCCTTGTGTCGCACATATCCATCATTATCATTCATATCAGCATCCTCGTTGTCCCTATCTCCGCCACGGCTGCTGGGTGAGCGCCGGTCTGCAGGCTCTGATGCTAGGTCATCGTCACTTAGCACGGTGTTCTTTGGATCGTTTCCATCATCGCCGAACAAATCGTCGCCTCCTTCATCCACGAGATCAAGTGGATCTTCCGAATCGGACATGACTTGAGCGTCGAATGAATAGTATGCAGGAAGTTTCACGAAAAGGTCAAGGTAGGCAAAAGAATTGCGGAAGTGATGCTGCGGTCAGGGCGAAGGAGGAAAATAGGGCCAGTATTCGAAATTGTGGGGGAAATACACAATATTGGCCTGTATGGGCATGTAGATGCTGAAAATAAGGAAGGTGTACTCCGTACAATACAAATGAAGTTAAGTGGAAGAATTCGCGCCTCTTCAAATGTTTTGCTCAAAAGCGACAAGGCTGAAGACAACGACGGTTAGCGTGGTGGGTCCCTGAGGCACAAGAATTTTAGTTTACATTGTTTCTCTGGTGCGCTGGTAGGTACTAGTATGTACTATTTAGTGCTGTAAGAGCACCCTAATTCATGACCGAGACGCCTAAAACTCGTGCCCTCTATAACGATAACTGGCAGCAAGCCTTCGAGCCATTGGTTTACTGGCATTGTCTCCCCTCAATGAGGATTTCCCCTCGTGTACGAGGCAGAACTCCGCTGTTTATCCAGTTAAACATGCGCGAGGAGACTTGACAACGAGTCCTAGTCTGAATTTTGAACCTCGGAGCATACGAACAGGAAACGAAAGCAGGAAACGAAACGCCATGCATAACACGAATAGCACTTTTAGATCTACTTTAGAGCATGAGTACTGAGTAATCGATTGGTGTACTCCGTACTTGTAATAATACTGTATTCCGTACTCCGTAAACTATTACAAATTGGTGGGATTCCCTGGTTCGCCTAATATTCCTAAAACGGTCTAGCTCTGTAAAACCAGGGGTAGCTGCAAGGCTCCGTTCTCGAAGGGGAAGGGGCATTACGGGGATGAGGAAAGAGAAGGAAAGAGAAAGAGCAAGGGCAACCGAAAAAAAAGGCAGGCCCAAAAACATAATAATCCTCACAATACTCCGTACATCCTTCCCGACAGCCTTCAGGAGTACGTACGCCACCTTACGCCATACAAGTTTTACAAAGCCTCCCTTCTCCCACACATCAACATTTCAAGAAGAGGGAAAAAGAAACCCCAACTAAACTCGGATTTGGGGTGTTGTTCGGAAGTCGCCTTGCTGTTCCGTGGTTCTTCGTTAGCCAGCCAAAGGAAAGCCAATCAGCTCTTCTCGCCCCTAACTTAACTACACGTACAGCCCGGCTTTATTGGATGAAGTTGGCCAGTCCACAAAAGCCATTTGAGAAGACAAAGCAACGAGACAGCCTCTCTTCTCGCCATCGTCGACAGCCTCTCTTCTCGCCATCGTCGACAGCCCGACTCGAGTATTTCTCAACGACGGCCAATTTAACGTGTTGTCGCCCTTTCCTTATCCAGCGTTATCTGAAGGTCCAGCTTTCATCGTTCGCAATGTCTAACCTTTTCTCCGGGATGTGAGTTGGCCATTTTTTCTTTGCACATTGTTTCAAGCCCCTTGGATATTTCCAAGATATCTTCACATTATGTAGATTGATGGCACAATACGGTCAGAGAGTCACTGATCTGCTCAACTGAAGATCCACCTGGTGGATTGGGGATTGTGCCCTTGTTGTTACCAACGTCAAGGACAGCACCTATTGGGACCAGTGCTTTCCCGGGCCCTTCTTTTGCTCTTTTTCATCGGTTCGCAATCCAAGAGGCAGTTGGCCTCGGCGTGAGGGGTGGAGGGGAAAGTCGTCGTCATAGAATTTATTTCCATCCTGAAATGTTGCCTAACGGCTTTTTCTGACTATCGCACCTCTGCCCTCCCAGTATATCCAATTCTATCATTCTGTCTTGATTTTTAACAGTTTTTGAACTCTATCACCCTCTTCGGCATTCCTGCATGGCCGGATTTTGCAAACGACATAGTTTTAAATGATGCTAACCTACTGGCTAGCAATGCTCGGTTTCGAGGATCGAGTAACAAAACCCCCGGAACCAAGAGCCCAGCTCCGTCTCCAACACCTCTTCAACAAGCTAGCTATTCCGCAACCAGCTTGGCACCCTGTGTTCCTCCACTCCCCAATTCGCCATCCCTGGCACAATCTATTGGAATGGACAGGGCTGCGGGATCTGTCGCAAACAGTGACGACTTGCTTGCTTCTTACCACCTTCCACAGCCACTTCCTCTATGGCTCAACTCTGTATACGCAAAGCATATTGTCAAAGGCAATTTCATGACTTTGAGTGCCCGGCCAAAGACGGTTGAACAGGGCGAGTGGATTGCCCATCACGGTGACTAGCCCCCTTTTTACCCCTCGTGATATCGTGATATCCCCATGGCAGCTAGTCTCTCTACTCTCTGCCCACTTGCTAATTTATCTACGCCACCAGTTGTTGAACATTACCGGAACCTGTGGAATTTTGTTCGCGTAGTGCATGAGAAAGATGAAGATGGCACGTCAATATGCAATCCTACAACATGCCCACGCACATCGGCAGGAGCGTAAGTGATACCACAAGCGACCGCCTATGCAATAAGTGATGGCCCGGGTACTAGTACTAATTCGGGGTCTTCCAGAAACCATTCCTTTACTTGGCTCAATAGCAAACGGGAGCCAGTAGAGCTCCCGGCGCACGAGTACATGTCCCTGATGCAGCGATGGATCTCAGGCAAGATTGATGATACAAATATCTTCCCATGTGATCCTTCAGGAGTGTCATATGCACACAATCCAGCCATCACCACAACGCCGCTCCTTCAACTCTCCAACCCCAACGATCGCGAGTACATCGGAAAGCGATCAGGCTTCCCCGAGAGCTTTATTGAGGTGTGCCAAATGATATTTCGCCAGATGTTCCGCGTCTATGCACACTTGTACTGGGCACATTTTATCGAGCCCTTCTATCATCTCAACTTAGAAAAGCAACTCAATAGTTGCTTTAGCCACTTCATCCTCACTGCGACAGCACTCGACATGCTGAAACCGCACGAACTTGAACCTATGCAGGCTCTCATCGATCTCTGGGCTGCCAACGGTACATTTCCGCCAGAGTCCAAGGCTTACGAATATGCCAACCTGAAAGTCGGAGAACGTCTAATCCGGATGGCTCCTTCTCGAGACGGGTGAGCTAGATGCAGGACTCTTGCTTGGGGGCAGGCGAAAAATATAAGAAAGGCATCAATATACGAGAGGATGTTGTATTCATCCTTCTTCTCGCTATCTTGCTGAGTCGTACCTACACCGGCCCAGGAAACAGCACATATATATACATCATCTTGGAAATGGCACCAAGAAGAAGAATCAATTATTGGAAGAAAGTGTTGTGGGCGCACTGCAAAGGTTTTTATTTAGCGTCTAGCCGTTAGAAACGAATTCAAGCCACCTGTGTCCCCTTTCTGTTCCGTTCCCAATCATCGAGAAGCAGTTCTCCTTCCTGCTTATATTTGACAGGGGCGCACATGGCCCATGCACCTCTCTCCTACACTAACCCGGCTGCTCCTGTAAACTGCAAGTAGCCTTGGAAAAAGTTGGGAAAAAGTCGATTCTTCATTATAGGTAACCCGGGCGGTCTCTGAACATGGCTATACCGTAACCTCGCTGATCTTATATTCGACTATGAGGGGAGTGTCTTGTCCAACGATGAAGCGACCAGCCCCGACATAGACCTTGTGTTCGAGTGCTTTCAATTGGGAATTCGACGTCTCGAACACCACATGCGAAACTAATGGAGACGAAGGTAATTCAGCATGTACTTTCCATACATGATTTCATAGCTCGCCGCGACCGTAAAAAAAAGGTTTACGGAGCAACCGAACAAAGCGCTCAATACACAGAGAGAGATTGAACACGAAAGGCGGACTGATTGTATTGGTACTTTGGCATGACCCATGGACGTCGGCCGTTTTCGCAATCTCCTTCTTGCAAGTGTATTTGTACAGAATGAGGGGGGAACGGGGTATAGGAAGCAGGTAATACTTACAGGCTCCGCCGAACGGTGTCGTCTTAGCGTCCGGGGCACCGGCAAGGATTTTCCCCATCTCTCCGGCAGTATCGATGATACCTGTGTAACTGAGTCTGATGAGGGCATTCGTTGCGTTGTCACGAAGGAGCCCGTCGACGTTGAGGCGGAGATTAGCGCCGTCCGGGTCGCCACGAATATAATCGGCTCCGTGGAGGGTGACAGCGTCGACCTTGATGGGGTAACCAGGTTCGGAGCGAAGAAAGCCGGCATCGGGGATGAACGCAACATGAACGAGCGACTGGCCTCGAGCTACAGCGCCAACCGGGGCCGGCGGCTGCAGAACAATCTTGTTGAAGAAGGCGAAGGTTAGAAAATCTGGTAAGGACTAGGATATGGAAGGGAGAGGTCGACCCATATCAAACTTACCTGGAGAGTGAAGGCTGGGGTAAGCTTTGGAAAGTTCGACATGATGGCGGTGATTTTTTGATTGAATTGATGGTGGAGTTGTTCTGAGGAGCTTTCGAATCCCAGATTATCATGCAATCAGCCAAAGCAGGAGCGGGGGAGTGGAAGAGCGGAAGAACGACTCGGCTCATTGACGGCGGGGTTATGGGGTAACATGGAGCTAAGGCGGCTAGAGCTTAGCTGGGTGATGTTGATCAGTAGCATCACCATCATGCCTCCCCCCCCTCCCCCCCCTTTTTTTTTTTTTAGCTCAGTCTCTCTTTACTTTGAAAGGTTTGATGAACAGAAGTTCTGTACAGTTTTTTTTTTTTTTGCAGCTTTGTTTATTGCATTCCTTCTTCCTCGGCTGGCCTCGTATGTTTGTGTTGCTGCTAATACATAGGCATATATTCCCTCATGATTTCCTCCTAAACTTCCGCAGATATCTCTAAAGGAGTATCTATAAGAGACCGGACAGAAAAGAGAAAAATCAAACTTTCCGTCATTTTGCCTTACTCTAAACTGAATGGCAACTCTACGGGGTCTAAATGCCCTCTTCCCCTCCCCCCTCCCCCCTTCGCCTCGGCGAGACATGATCTGGCCCGTACATTTCACCACGCAACAATAGCCCTTCGAACTCTGAAATTTGGCCGTTTCTTTTTCCCGCCGCTTGTCAATCATGTCCCGTCGTTTGTTTCTCATTACTGCGTGTCGTCTTTGATCCCGATGGCCACAAGACCCGTGTGTCAAGTAACATCCACTGTGATGTCGCCACTGCGGCTGGGAGGAACAGTTTCGTTTCTCATGCCCGTTTTGGGCAGCTCTTTTGGAACCAAGGAGAGCTCTTTTTCTGGTCTGTTTATCTAGAGTACATGTACATTTATCATGGTGTCAAGAGTGGGGGAAGAGTAACACTTTCTTGGGATCAATATTTGGGTTGTGCTGCTCCAAGGGACATCACGCGAGGCATGTGAGGTTTTGGTCCTATGACATAGTTTTCATAGTTTTCGTAACCGACTCAACAGAGACCAAGTTTCTCCTTGCATTAGCAATTACACCTGATCATAAAGGGGAAATGGGCAAACTTGTGTATCATAGAAACTGTCAGCGCACACTAGTTACCACACAGTCGGAGCTTAAGAGGGGCGGAGAGACAGTTAGACAAAGTTTCAATCAGGCGATGCCATAATTACCAGCCTGTGTACTCCGTATGGTTCGGACCTATTTGCTTCCGACGATCATGAATTGCCTACTCCATACGATAGCTGGGATTATAGCTGTTTAGTTTCTAAGCAAGACATTGTAACTAGAATTGGAGCAAATGAGGCTCGTCACACAAAAGATGGAATGACCGAGAATAAGAAAAGAACAGAAACCACCCACGACTTAGAATATGCTAGTAAGACGAAGAGCACGGGCTTTTTAAGACAGTTTGTTTCTTGTAGTACTGGAGTGAGTCGAGTGAATGGAAAAAGCAAAAAAAAGAAGGGGGGGGCAAACGTTGAACACAGGCTTCTCTGTAACATATTGGCAGCGCCAATGATGATGAAAACATTTGAGAACCTGCGCGTGACTGATTCCAATTGTGCCGTTCTCTGTCATGACAGTCAGTGGATATGGGGCTGACTATTTGACAGATGCTACTCACTTTCCATCTCTCCAGGAATGGCTATGTTTGAGAGCGAGGCGTCCAGGCCAGCACCGCCTTCCTCGTGGGTTAGTACCAATCCTGGCAAGAGAGACACGGAGATAATCAGATACGATGGAAGCGTAAGGTATTGTCGGCCTGCGGGGTGTACGATATGACCACCGGGGAGTGTGGGTGATGCAGCTGCGTAAATCTAACACATGGGACTGAGTATAAAGAGCATGGCTGAGTCCATAAGCCGTGCCCGGCATGGAGGCCGAAGAACTAGTGGCAAAGGGCAAATGAAGAGAAAATGGGAAAAATAAGACCGGGATCAGGTGAAAAATGCCTTTCATGAAACTTGTCTCCCAGCCCCCTTCGATTTCTCGCCAGATGTGGAAGAAAGCAGATGGGGTCAACACCAGGGCGTCTGGCTCAAACGGCGGAGAGAACCCTTGGTAAGACCTCTTGAGGACATCCAAGGCAATCTGAAAGGCGTAAATGGAAGGGTGCGTCGAAAGAAAGAGGGGCTGGTTGGGGAGTGTTGGGCCGCCATTAGGAACCGAGGGTTCGCCTCGCTCAACCGAACCGGGACAAGAATGTTTCTGTTGAGAAACAGAATTATGGGTAGGAAACAAGAAGGCGAAGCATCTGGTTATTCGCCGATCGTCTACCATGCGACAGGCACAGGATAGCCAGTCCTTCCCGAAGTATGTAAGGGGAAGAGAAGCCTCGGAAGAATTTGTTATAGGATTGGGGGGGGTGGGAGTAAAGTTCGATGGTGAAAAGACAAGGCGTGACAGTCCGCGGCGAAAACAAAGGTAATAGCGGCCTAGAAAGGAGTGGGAACTGGTTCCAAATTGGCCTCGCATCGTCTTCTATGTCCGGTGACGGAGACAATGTTTTCTCTTGGGTGCAGCGAGGATGACACCAGCGTCTAGAAGTCCAGACAGTTCCTTTTCTTTCTATACCTTTGATCGTAAATCCAAGAGGGGGTAAGACGCAAAAGCCACAATACCCAGTGATTCTTGTGTCACATTAGCTTTGTTGGATCAGGGCGTCCGCTCGTGCTCTGGACTCACAGGGCAACTTCCTGGCAGGGGAGGGGCAGTTTGAACGAGAAAACTAGAAGCCGGTAGCTGGAGAAGATGCAACCAGGGAAGGCGGGCTGAGGGACACTCACAGTCAGTCCTGCAAGCCAAATGTCATGGGGACACCTCGTCGAAAGCTTTGTGTTATCTGGTCGGTGAATTCCTCGCCTGCAGGTACACTCAGAAAATTCCATAATGACCACGAGGATTACGAGTCCCTGTGCTCTGCTCTATTCTTTGAGCGAAGTATTACAGTTTCATAAGCTCAGCCCCATGGAGAGCCCAAAGAGGGGGGGGGATTGAAAGGGAAGAAGGGCAAGTGCGGAGAAGTGAATCATGAGAAGAGCACCAGGCCAAGAGAAGTTGGGGGTTGGCATCGTATTCCCGATTGGAGGTGAGGAAGATGACAAAAGTTTTCTGCCATTGTCCAATATTCTCAGGAAGAAGACGGCAAGAAAGGTGCTGGTTGGGTATGGTTGCAGTTTACAGCGAGGCCCGTCCCAGCTGCAATGCGTGGTATCTGACTGAATGTCTTAGGATCTAAGACACTCTTGAAAATCCTAAGACATGACAGCCATTGCTTTTTTTTTTTAAACTTTGAATTCCCTGTTTTTGACACTCTCTAGTCTCTAAGTTGTCTCTTTAGACGGGGAGAACCAGGTAGCTATCCAATTCTTGAGGGGAGGGTGCAAGGTTAGCTACAAGGTCTGTATATGTTGGAATGGCTGGCCCCCCCCCCCCCTCCTCTCTCTCAGAGACAGAACAGAACGGAAACAGGGGTGGCTAAGGCAAAAGGGAAGTCTGGGAGAGCAGACATAATTCAAGCAAATATTGTAATCAAAATATTGTAATGAATAGGCATGCATGCACACTCCCTGGCTTCCCTGCCATACTCTCCAAGAATTCACCGAAAGAGAAGCTTAGGACAGAACAGCAAAGTCGCACCATCTCCTCAGCCAAAGCCTCCACGATTTCAATCCCCATTCTCCATCTTCCCTTCTCTCTCGCCACCCGGCCACACAGTTCATTGTCCAGCACAAATTCACCATACCCGTCAGGCCCAGCCCAACGAGCGATTCCAGGCTGTCTGCTGGATGACCCACGGCCAGGGGGGTGCGAAGCGCTAGGCACCCAAACACTTGGACCATACCACTTCCGTCTAAAGAGTACATACACCTTGCAGCCTCGATTGTCAATTAGGCCTTGATGGGATGATGGTAGAAAGGATATCTTGTCCAGCCATCGGGGAACCCGATACTCAAGCATCAAATGCACGAGGCATATCGAAGAGATGGGAACGTTGCGAGTAGCAATCCAGTGCTTTATATACGGACAGCTCCGATCCCACGGTAGAACAGCCTACTAAACTCTCTAGAAAGCCCCCCTCCTCTACCCAATCTGTTGAGAGCTATGCGAGGATCTGATCTTAATTCTGAAGCGAGGCTACAAATCAAGTGACTGACTTTTGTCCCACAATAGAAGGGTTTTAACCTGTTTCAATCGCATTGAGAGTAGCTACCAACTGGGGGCCAGGTGACGCTGTAGACTCGTCATGATAAGGATGGTCCTCATGCCAGGTTTCTATACCAGTGGTCGTCTTATTTCTCACCTAATATTGGTGGCCATTCGAGGGGAGCGTGTTTGACCAAGCCGTAACTACAAAGTATCATGCGAACAAAAATACACGAAGAATACAGCAAATAGCACACGAGCTCATTGTCAGTAGGCTCTAATATGGCAGCCTGCCTTCTCACGGATGGATCAATCCTCTTTTCCTTGTATCCAGATACCGTAAAGGCTGGTACCATCATGGAGAGTGGAAGAATGATACCCAACCGTCGCGAGTAAGCAAAGCCCAATGGTAGAGACAGATTCGGGAGGTGGAGAGCTATTCAAGCTACAGACGTTGTCCAACAGAGGAGGGGTAGCGAAGAAGCAGGCTGTCTCATTAAAAGAACTATTAGCTGGTAAAAAAGAGCATAAACTGGCCCCGTCTGTTGATTGGAGTAGGTAGTAGCGGAACTTGATGGCTCCCGCATCTTGTATGAAATTGGGCTTACACGAGACTTCGTCTATACCTCGTACCTCTCGGGGGCGTGACAAGATACATGGCATGAACCATGGCATGAAACCAAATGTGATGGGGACGATGGAAGGGAAAGGAAGTGTACCCCTTTTCCGTTATCCGACCACAGGGCCTTCTACAAATGATTCTACAGGCTGGCGAGCTACCGCCTACCATACAGTCCGTCACAGAAGCGGCCGCACTAAAGAGACCTGCTGTGCCTGCTAAAAGGAAGACGACAATGTGACGGCGGCCTGACCAAGGAGGACTGGGCAGGCCGTTGCCATGTCGCTTGCAGACAGTATATCCGAGACGTGGGGGCAGAAAGAAGACACTCGGAGTATCAGTCTGACTCTATTGACTCTCGGAAGACGAGAGTAAAACATATGTTACCCTTAGGGTTCAACCATGCCTGTTCGAGAACTACGGGACAGGTAACAGGATAGAACGGATCGGGAGAGGAATAGACTGGGCATTGCGCGCAGGGGAGTAATGGGGAAAGGGTAGAGAGACCGGGAAAGGTCCGTTTGCGCGACCACCCGGAAAAGGGAGAAAACCCCGATTACCTCCTCGTCTGCTCCCAATTCGTCATGAGAGCCGGAATAGTACATTGAGTGGAATACACACACATGCTTCATTATTATGTACCTGGCCGCCGTTTATGCGGCCAGGCCACCCAGCACAGTGGAGCAAAGTGTGCCAGAGAGCGCGCTCATCAGCGTCCGCTCAGTGGTCGCTCAGTGGCCGGTTGGACCTCCTAAACCTCTGGCTAGTAGTCACACTTAGGCCTCAAGTCGTCCTAGTCGGCACGGTTCATTGCCTCTTTGCAGCACACACTGCTCGGATTTGGGCAGGTGGTTGCACTTCGCGAGGAACTAAGCTGGAAGGAGAAGCAAAACCCCAACCACCCACATTTTTTCCCACCCCTATTTTCTCCTTTGTTGGGCTTTCGTGAAAGTGCGTCCAAGTCTTGGAAAAGAGGGAAGAACTCATTCTGACGAGTGAGCCGCGAGAACCAGGTTTCTTCTTTCTTCAGGCGCCGAGAGACAAAAATGACCTGGTGGGGTGTTCACCAACCAAGCCCAGATAGAAGAATGGAACACAAAAATAACAAACCGTTGGAAGAGGCACCACCATTTCAGTCATGAACTCCTATCCTCCCTTCTGGGATACACGGCGTGAATATATTTAAAATCATGAGGAATGTGGTGTTGTGCTGCTCGTCTTTGGTTGGTGCACCTCATTATCGTGTCATCGTGGAGCATACTTGTAGATGTACTTTGATCAACCAGGACAGCGCCTTTTTACATGGGGAGATTTCCACGACCTCAGGTTATCCAGTTGGGACTGTGTGTTCTTCCGATAAGTCCACAGTTATGCGGTATTAATATTCTTTATTTCATCGCAAGAGACCTTTTATTCACTCATCGCTCGCGACTTACTAATTATTTTGCCCCAGACGAGTCAGGCCAAGACAGGCAAGTGTCAACGCGTAGTTTACGGGAGACCCCTGACGTTGTGCGTGATCCTAGTCCTTGTCAGACTCCCACGGCGGTCGGCTCCCCCCCTCCCCAGAAGATCTTGTGGACAGGCCCTTCTGGCAGTTGGCAGCTGGCATGACGATCTCCCGCTTTTGGCAGAAAAAAACTTGAGTTAGTAGGGTGTTATTCTTGGGATGGTGTCGTAATATTCAAGGTGCCCTGGTCTGCAACGGAGCACGGAATATTTTGGCGTTGTTTTAGATGGGTGGCGTACTGTGCTAGACTAATACTTTAAGATACCAGTGGAGCCCGGCAACAAATGAAGGCTTCTAGGTATCAGAGTAGTACAGCTACAAGTCTTGACCTCTCAACAGTCAAGCCCAACCGTCTATCTGTAAACTCTGGATAGTTTATCCTTGTAACATCGGTGCTATTTCACAAAGACTTCGAACTACATGTAAGATCACGCGCACACACACTATTACCCTTGGAAAGATTAGGATGTATTCCGAACAGGGGGGGATAGCTGAAAGCTATGATGCTGTATCCGTTTGAAAATCGTACATACCCATGAGGTAGAAATCACAAAAGTGTTGATAAAATTTCGAGGAAGGAAAAAAAAAAGAGGGGAACTTGAAAAGATGACTGGACCTAACCAGCCTGCCAGCCTACCAGCCTACCAGCCCGTCTGCAGCGCTGCAACTTCTGCAAGTCCGATAAACCGAGACATTGTATGCACGATATTATGTAGGGACGCCTCGAAAGCGAGTGGGCAATGCAACTCGAAGTCAGGTCACACGTTGAGGAGCACGATCGGTGCATCAGCAGATACGTTCCCAGCCAGCAGACCTGCCCCGCTCTTTCTCCCCAAAAAGACCTCGACACTGTCGTTGTGTCAATTTACTACTGCTTGCGTACTCGGTAATTTGTTCAGAAAGCCAGGCAGGATGCAAACTGCCGAACTACCCTTTTTTATGTGACGTACTCCGTATTGTGTCACTCCGTAAGTCTCCTACTTAGCCAGTCAGTATTAATAAGAGATCACGGGCGCCGGACGGCTCGGCCAGACGCCAGATGAACGGCTAACGGGAGCTAGCGAATGACAGGCCCCCCTTTCCCACCAAAAAAAAAAATTTCCTAAAGAGGATTTAATACGGAGGGTCTAAACAGTTCTCCGTACTGTTTACGTACTCCGTATTGAAATGCAGAGTCGTGAAGAGATACAAAGGAAGAGGGAAACCCAGGCTATTGGCACTCTAGGTGCCACCATGCAACTTGCATGCATATCCCCTCTCCGTATTTTTGTCAGGACATGAAGATAGGTCTCCCTCGTCGTGGTTGAGGTCTCTGTTGTTTTTCACCAAATACACTAAGCGAGGCGGGGTTGACTAGGTTGACTATTACGGATTACGGAGTACTCCGCATTTAGTCTTGTGTGCTTGTTTTATCGTGTCTGTCCATACTCCATATTTTAGTTGATTCTCTCCCGACTACTAGGTAATACGGGGTATTAATAACAGTTAAGGAATGTCTGAGTATGTTTACGCTGGAACAAGCAATTCTTTATCGTCGGGTTTTTAGTCATCCTCATGGTCTCGCTGTCTCTAAGCAGATAAGCAGAGGGGAAGGATGCCCGAAAAAGACCTCCCAGGACACGTGATTATCTTCTCTCTGTTCCGAAGAAAAAAAAGACAGTAATTGTACGAAGTAGCGGAGAGATCCCCAGGAGACACAACTCTGTCCAGAGGACAATAGACACACCAAGGACAGGATAATTATTTAGAAGGGCAATAATTTTGACTGAGGCTTTTAAGGGCACCCTCTGACAATCGAATCACCTGTTCAGGTGAACCATCGGACTGGGTTGTGCTCCGACCTCGCCTAGCAGTGGCAAGAGAACCCTCTTGTCTTTGCTCAACCGAATCTTGACTGGTTGGAGAGACCAGTAAGAATTACCCACCCTTGTATTTTCAGCCAAACGTTCTCAATGGAAATTCCATCCGCGTGTACGTTGCCTTCGTCCCCGACTGGCTCTCGGCGGAGCAGGGCACGGCTCTACAGATGCCCCCATCGAATCATCCAACTTTTGTGTGCTGAGTCCGTTTCTCGCTTGATTGATGGTCCCAAGGGACATAATAAAGAAAATTACTCCGTATTTCCTCTTTCTCTCTCTCTCAGTAAATATTTGCTGCGGGTTAACTGGAGTGGGAATAAAAGATGAGAAGGTTGTGTGCGTTGGGGGTATTGATGCCCAAGTCTACACCGTAATAGTCCTGTACGTGTAGTTTACTCTCCGTAGTTTATTATTTGTACAAGTAGTACTATTAGTGTTAGTGGAAAAACAGAAGGTGTGCAGGGATTGTTTCTGCCCAACCTGTAGCGAAGTGCTAGTTGGGCTCCACAGCTGTTTACTTGGCTATTACTCCATACAAGCCAAGTGGAAATGGAGGGTTGACCCTTGGAACTCGGCTACAAACCATCGACCGCTCTGGTAAGACGAGCCAATCCAACTTTCCGACTTGGTCATCTGGGGACTTACTGGCCTCACGATCCCCCTGCTTTTCTCCTTCAGGATCCCCCCGTGTCGTTCATGGCAAATACTTAGGAATCTCGGCCAGTGCAAAAGCGAGGGGGAGGGTCGATCACGCCCATTGAACCATTCCGCATTCAACAAGTTTCAGCTACCCTTATTTTTTTTGGGGCGGGGCAGATCTTCTATGCGGTGAAGGCCGGTCATCAATATCCCTATCATGGAGTTTACCATGACTGACCAAGTGACGCCTGTTTTCACGTTTTTGTCTCAACCGTTGTGTCAGCTAGTGTAAATTCCTCGACCACCTTACCCGGGACCAGAAACGGAGAAAAATGGAAAAAGAAAGAAAAGGGAAATGCCAAGTCGAAGTTGGGAGGACAAAAAGCAGTCGGCAAGTACGGAGTACTCCGTAGTGGCTTCGGGGCTTGGAAAAACGGTGTATACAGCTTATTGGTTCACTAGACCAATTGAAAAAGCTCTTCAAAGAAAGCTCAAATCGGGATACACACCACAAAAAAGTGTGGGTATTCGACCGACTTGCTCAAGGACCTGCATTGTCCAAATACGATCAGCTTGCACACATAATACTCCATACAAAAACAGCCTTTTGATGTGAACCTAGATGCAAACCCAGCTGAGAGCAGAAAATAGCGTTCCAGTCCCTTGCAGGAGAAGGCCCCAAGGCCCTTTGGGCTGTGATCGTTGGGCTGCGAGGGCTAAACAGCGAATACATCCAATTTGAGTCTAGATGGTTTGTTTTCGCAGTTATTACTCCGTAGTTATCCAGTCGGGGAAGATCCGAGGTTAGGGAAACGCATCCACTGCCCTTGGCAATACTCCGTAAAAAAGGGAAAGGGTATCGAAGTAAACTAATAAGAGTGAACGTGGTGAAGTATGAAGGGTTCGACAGCTTACAGGGCATTCCTTGTATTTGGGAGACCCCAGAACGACTACTAGTAATTTTAGACCGAAGACTCATTCCTTCGCATTCCTTCTTCCGCTTTTCCTTTCCTTTCCTTTCCTTTTACCAAGTAAGCTGGAGTTGACTCACCGCCATTCGCTTTTTCGGCGGATACAGTATCGGGGGACGATTTGAACACTGACCATTGCGAATAATGATAACACATAATGATAACACATAATGATAACATAAGGGAACAAAGTAGCTTACATTGCCAGCCTCGGTTTGACAGTCCAAGTATCTTGTAGTAAGCGTCGAGGAAATTGAAACGTGCATACGAATGGCACGAGGAAGCGATCCAGAATCTGGTTTTTTGGCTCCGCGGCCCTAATACCAATTTTAGCGTTTTTTTCTTGCCCATAGCTAAGAAATGCGATTCAGAATACGGAGTATTCTAGCCTTCCTTTTTTTTCCCTTTTCCTTTGCACTTATCTACGAACTAAGATACTTATTTCTGCTGTAATGATTAGTGGCTACCACGCTAAGAGGTTCCTTTTTTCAGATGGCCGGGGTGGTTTTGGTTCAGGTCCCTCCCCTCCCTGTCTCAGTGAAAGGTGAGTGAAGAACGATGGGGTGTCTCACCCCGTCTCGTTTGAGGCTGGGGAGGGAGGTCGTGTGGCTAACGGGGGGCGGGCGCTAGCCTGTGCCATGTACGTACTCCATAAACGCTTTCACAGAGCATTCTATGATGTTAATACCCAGGTGCTGGTGCTTGTGTGAAGAGGTCCGTTTGATCGAAGAACTGTCTTATTGCGGAGTTTTATTATGCTCTCGTCATTTCTTGACACACCACCATCGGAAGAGGCAAACACCCGAGTACTTTGTGCAGAGCTTCGTAATCCTTATCACCTTTCTTGAATTACCGTATGTGTAATCTGCTGGAACCAACAGTACGGAGTACGCAGTGTGGTTGCAAAACTTCGATGATTGCTCCTGTCCTTTGAGATAACTTTGCTACCTTCGTTTTTTTTGGCCTGGCCCTTCTTGATCGTCATGATCCGATGGGACGGAGCCAAGCGACTCGATCGGCAGCGGCAGGGTAGCCAGCCAAATCAATCTCCCGTAATTCCTCTCTCTAGTATGATTATTTCTTGTTGCCGTTCAGTAATTATTCTCTTGAATCGTCTCACCTGGGCTGATTTGCGGGCCTTTGGTGTAAAAAAAATCCTGTAATCCGGTTTTCAACATGCTCTTTTCTGTATCTGCCGACCACCAACCACCGCGCCCCAACCGTAAAATAAACCACCACCATCCGCTAAAATCTTTAGCCCATTCAGTGTGTTCACTTGGAAGGACCCCTGCCTTCCAACTCTCGAGAAGAGCGGTTTGATATAAATCCTCGACCCCTATTGTTGCTTTGCGCATTCTGCCTTTGGCTGATCCCAATTCTGAATTTTTGTTTACCAAATTTATTCCCTTCTCGAAAATTTGATGGCATCATCGTATCGTCCTTGCTCGAACTCTACCCCACGACTACAGCGTACAAGGCTCGTCTGACGGTAGGACCACAGGCATCCGCCCCTCAACCCCCATCAGCAGGACCAAGCTCCTGGAAGGAAGTTCTAGCCTGCCCCCTTCACCCTTCACACTCAAGCAGAGGTTGTGCACGCGAACCTTTGTTTGTGTGTACGTGTGGTCGTGGTGGACCTATTCGCACGGCCGCACGCAATCGCTCTCCGAATAGCATCTTGCGTAACCGATTAAGAGTATAAATATTCTACTTAATATCTCTGAGGAAGAGAAAAAGACCAACTTGTGTCAAACCGCACCTCAAGAAGAAACTCTTGCCGAGTAAGCCCGCAATTCCTTATCTCCGTCCCCCCGAATACCTTCAGTCGACCCTGTTTCCCAAGTGGGATTGAGAGCGTTTATCTCCGTGTTGTTTGTTTATGGCATGTCCTATGTTTGGTTAGCTGGTCAAAAAAAAAGAATCAGTCGCATCTTGCAACCGCTCATATGCAGTGTTCTCAATGGTTGGTCGAGGAGTTCCAAGCTGGAGTGGCCTCGCCTGAGCATGGCCAGGAGGACTCTGTTTGGGTGTTAGCTCAACAAATGTCACCTCGCTCCAGCTTACGGAGTATGGAACCGTTTCTCTGGCGGGTCTCTAGTCCCGTCAGGTGGAGTGCAACCCGCCGCCTCAGTGAGGTTGTGTGGTGATGGTTTGTTTGCGCTCATGGTCACCCACAAACAACCTTCTCCCCACCACCCTCTACCAAGCCGGCAGGTAGTCGCCAATACAGGCTTGGATCCCGACATTGTCGCTACTGCCCCCGCACCCCGTTCGACTTTGCCCACATTGCACTGTCGCTGTCTCATGGCTGGAATGTCCTACAAGTCCATCTCTTGTTTTGTCTCCTGCCTACTCGGTGCATACGCGTCCATATTCCATATTCGACAAACTCGGACTGGGCTTCGGAAGGCCACCTTGTCGGCCACCTTGTCTTCGAACAGTCGTGCCTCGATGTTTTGGGCGACTGGGTGCCTGCTGGAAAGCCTTCCTCCTTGATGTTTCTTTGCCAAAACCTGTCCCATCTTCACAGCCAGACTGCCTCACAGAAGAGATGAGAAGAGAGACGAACAGAACCTCCAAGTTCATGACGAAATTTACCTGGTTTTCATTTTCGTATCTGCCCACCCCACATGATCCTCTGCATCGCATCCCACACCACTTTACCATGGACCACTCAAAGGCCTTCCACGTTACCCTTCCCCCGTTCCCGTTCGTTCTTGGACCAAACGAGTCGTCAGACAATAGACGGGCCGGTCTTTTTTTCTCTCATCATCGAACATCTTGGAGGACTTGAGGCAAAAGAAGTCAAGACATTTCCGGCCCCCTCTCAGATCATTCTTGGGCGGGCTTTTCTACTACTCCGCAGAGAGGTTTTAATGGAGTGGGAGGAATATCAATTCCACACCCCTCCCCTCTTTCCTCTCAACCCCCGCTCTTAGGGCCCAACTTTGCCCTGAAACCAACACCCCTTCCCCCCAAATCTTCAATATCTACCCCCCCCCCCCCCCCCCCTGGTGGTCTTTCTCCCCTACTTGCCAAAAATAACTGCTCTGTTTCCTAGCATCCTAACCCTGTCACCCGCCAAATCTCCGCTTGTTTCCCAATCTTTAATCCAACCTTCTTCACCGCTACCTCGTCTGCACACACACTAACCCATTTATATATGAAGCAGCTTCCCACTTCTCTCTCCCAACTCGTCTTCACGCATAATACCAGTTTTTTCCCCACGAAATTAGAAAGGCAAATTATTTTGCATAGTCCTTTTTTATTCTCTCTTTTTGAAATCAAAAAGATAAACCTCGCTTCATCAACCTATTCTTTTTCATTCTACCACCTACCATTTCTTTTCACTTTACACAAACACTTTCAGCTCTCATACATTCCATACTCCTCTCACATCATCTTCGACGGCCATTCTCACATATCCGTACCGAAGACACAAAATCGTCAAGTCCACGCCTCTGCTCGCTCTCATACGCCCATTCCCACCACACATTCACCATGGTTTCCACATTTTCAATGCAGAGTTTCTATACAACGGCGCCTCTCAGCGTCGACACAGCGAATGCTCGCAAGATTTTCGACGAGGAAGATAATGCACTCCCAAAGGATGGCTTATTAGACCGCAGTACTGCTCTAGACATGTCACCTCCCATCGATAGCCGGCGCGAGTCTTTTGCCATGGGCTCCTCTCTCTTCTCCCCAAAGACAGAAGACTGGCAAACCGCTGCTGAGATGCAGTCTATACCCTCCACCACAGGCTACTCTGAGACCAATCCCTTCCACTCCTCTTCCCTCGGCCCCCAGCAGTTCAACACACAAGCAAATACCGCCTCGTGGACTCTGAACGTCAACCCGACCCCATTTGATAGCATGGCCCACGACTTCGACCCCAACCGGCCTCTCTTTCCGCAAACTTTGGTCCCCCAGACTGGTTACCATAGCCAGGCGGGCATGGGCCTCTTCGGGGGCATGGCTGCAGGGAACCAGGTCATACCTGTCTCTGCCTCAACAAAGGACTGGGTTCTCCACCAGCACAGGAAATCTCAAAACAGCCCAACAATTCGCTCTCACAACGACCTCCGTCGTGGCGATGGGATTCGAAAGAAGAATGCCCGCTTCGATATTCCGGCCGAGAGGAACTTGAGCAACATAGACCACCTTATCGCCCAGTCCACAGACGAGCAGGAGATCAAGGAGTTAAAGCAACAAAAGCGACTTCTCCGCAACCGTCAAGCTGCGTAAGTGACAAGAAACATAGCTGGAAATCACAAGTGTACGGACCTTATGCTGACAATCTTTCTGCAGGCTCGATTCCCGCCAACGTAAAAAGATGCACACGGAGCGACTCGAGGACGAGAAAAAGCAGTATACCGCCATCGTCCAAGAGCTCGAGGAGGAAGTAAACAACCTCCGTCAAAGATTGGAGATTATGCACATGGAGAAGCAGAGTATGCAGGAGTTTGTCGAAAAGGTGGCGCATGAAAAAGAGGAAATGATCCAAAACCATACCATCGAAACTGGCGAACTACGAAAGAAGATCTCGGTGCTCAGCAACCACGTCGAGCGACTCGAGAGTGTTTCGCTCTCGAGTGCCCATACCAGCTCCCTGACTGGTGGCTACTCGACTGGCTTTGACAGCCTCGATGGGATGGCCATGCCGACCTGGGACAATGTTGGCTACATGTCCGACTTCCCCATTCAGGCGGAGATCAAGCAGGAACCTGAGGTTGTGCCCCCAACCGTCAAGAGGCCTGGTAACGTAGTCGGGTTCCCCGTCGACGACGAGAACAACAAGCCGGCGACGCAAGGTGGCCTGCTATTTATGCTTTTCCTCGTTGGTGCCTTTGTACTGTCAAACAAGTCCCCTCCGAGCATCCCTCAAGTGCCTGACGACGTGCGAGTTGCCTCGGCTACTATTTTGGAGAACGTTCTCAAGGATGCTGGTCTCGCTACTCCCGTGGTCGAGACTCCCGCGGCTCCTGCCCCTTCGGCCGATGCTTCGTCTTGGGCCAGCTCGTCATCCATGACAGTGGGCGGTGAGACGGGAGTCGCCCCGTCCATGCTGGGGAGTCTCGCCGACGCTCTTACCCAGCCCACACAAGAGCAATCAAACGAGCAACTCTTTTCTCTTTCCACTTCCCAATACAATGGACTCAACTCGCACGAATACATGGCAACTGGGCCTGACCAAAACACGAGCCGCCGCCGCCAGAATCTCGCCGAAGCACTTGCCGCTATGCGAACACAGAACAAGGAATCTGCCGCTGAAGTCTATACACGATCACTCTTATGGGACCAGATTCCAAACGACGTGGTGCGAGACTTTGCCAAGATGGTAGCCGACTGCAATAGCCCGCAGAACGGCAGCCCTGGTGGCCAGTCTCATGCTACTGGAATCGAATCCTGATTGCAGCGCTGCTCTATTTCTCTTGTCTTCCACTTTTCTTTCCCCTCTATTTTCTTTTGTTTATTTGCCTTTTATTTCTGATGATGATGAACCGACGACTCAACCACGACACGCGAAGAAGATGATGTACAACGAAGTAGCACGACAAAGCGATATACTGACGACTGGTTACCTTCTTTCCGACTTTCTCCTTCAACTTCCCTCCCTCTTCCACTTACAGCATACTTGTTTGTCCAAATGGCTGTGCTTCATAAGCAGCCCGAAGCTATACCATTGCAACAGCATCTTCTAGTCATATCCGTTTCTTCAAGCCTCTCTTGAAAGAGGGTTTTATATTTGTCACCTTGGCAACAGGGGTTTTTTTTCTCTTCTCATGCTCTTCAATATGTTTGAAATGATTTCCTCGATTGGTATTTGCGGCGTTTATTGGTTTCGTGGGGTTTGCGGAGGCTCGGGTTTGTTTTTTATCTTGGTTTAGCAAGCGAGCACTCGTGGGGGCTTTGATTTCTGCCCTCTTCTTTTGGTTTGATTCTTACTTTTTCCCGGTTTCTTTTCTTGCTGGATTTCTTCTTAATTAGATGCCCAGTCAACTTTACTGTTCACCCGTCTTGCCAAAGCGGGCGTGCTGGGTTGTTTTTTTATCTTCTCTTTCTCTAGGTCACACAAATGTGTGTGGTATGTCCCAGGCCTTACCTCCCAGGACTTACCTGAACCACATGGTGATATGAGGGGGCCCAGAAAGTCGACGGTTCCCCTGTTTTCTATATTCATTTCCTCTTTACCTTTTTCCTTTCTCGGCCGATCCTGTCGAGCCTGAGCTGTTTCGTGACAGTCTACGTGGCGATGGGCCTAGGATTACCCTCGCCCTTTTCGGCACTTATTTTTTTTCTTTCATCTCGATTGGATTTCTTAGGCATGGAAGAAAAGGAAAGTCAAATTGGCATGAAGTCTCACGACACACGAATGTTGGAATTGTTCTCCTCGCTCCTTTTTTATACACTTTTTGCACTTTCCAAAATGTGGTTTCTTCTCTTGTTTTTTTTGTGGAAGACTCTTTGCAAAGAGGCCAACTCTGTGTCTCTCTTTTCCCATCGCTGCATGAAACCTTCTTCCCTCGTGGAAGATGAGCATTGGTCTGTGAGGCGAGATGATGCCTTTTCACGAAATCGCCCCTGAAAAGGCACGGCGACGACGAAACGACAAGCTTTCACCAAGCACTCCTTTCTTTTGACTTTTCTTCTTTTGTCACAACGGTTTGAGCAGCAAATGGCTGGCCACTTTATGCTGCTTGCCGCTTCTTTTTTTCCCCCAAAACGGACAAAAGCAGGAACAACATGGCACTCTTCCACCTAAGAGGTTTTTTTTTGTCTCTTCATGTCTTCCTTGGTCTTTCTTTTCTGTGTAGCTAGTGGCTCAACTTAGCTGTAGGCATTCAAACGAGAACATGATATTTGCGACACTCTTTTGATGTTGATAGAAGTTGGTGCGAGTTATAAAATTCAAAACTATGTACATATGCGTCTGGATGCTAAACGTTTCTGTTGGACTGACCACAGGCCTGGGAGACGACCCTCGGGCAAACAGGCTTTTCTCTGTTCTATTCCAGATCCATGGACAACACAGAAGGCGCAACAAGAATAGGACAGGAGGAAGGGGAAGGAGGGGGGATTGGATATGGTGCATTCATTATTTCTTGCCTGTTCCGTTGTATTTGTCTTTCCAGATCCTAATCGATGGAACGTGCGTTAACATGGTGCTTTATACCACAAGAAACCCAAGAAACTACGCAAAGTACACAGTTGTTGGGGAAGGGGGTAGCTAGTTACACAGAAGCGTGCGATTGCTGAAGCGAAATCGGGCAAGTGAAGAGGTCCAGCGGTACACGGATAGAGGGGGTTGTGGCAAGCAACAGAACAGGAGATGAAGAACGTACCAGGAATTGCCCAATGTTTTGTTTCCATTCTTTTCCGCCAATCGATAATAGCGTGCTGCGGCGTACTAGATGGGGGGAAAACAAAAGAAGCGGTGTCAGCAAAGGTTGGTCTATCAAATCAGGATGGGGAGACGGGCTGCAGAGGCGTGGGGTTTTGACGGGGCTGGAAAGCGCGAAAAGGGAAAAGAAACGAAAAAAAAAAGGGGGGGGGGAGTCTTGGGATCCTTCAGTCCCTTTCTCTCTCTCTCTCCCTCTCTCTATTTTTCGGTGAAATCAAGGGTTTTGGTTGGCAGAAATTCATACGAGGAGGAGAGGGAAAGGGACCTGGTGGATACAAAAACAGTAGCCGCAGGTGGGATCCCTGCACCGGGGAAGCGCATCAAGTGCAGGCCAAGGATCGTGGATTAAAGGGCCGCCATAACTGGCCGCGCTAGAATGGGGCGTTGAGTAATTGATTGGGGGAGAAGAAAAGGCACGAGGGGAGGGACAGAAGGAGCAATGGCTTTTTTTTTCTGCTTCAGATTGGTGCCCAACTGCAATGTTAACATGGTGCATGCATAAACTCAACTCACGCCCCTCCCCTCCACCACGTCTGGTCCTTCAACATCGGAGAGGATGGGCTGAGAGCTGAGTGTGTAGACGAGAATCTTTCGGGGAAACTACCCTCGTGTCACACTTGCGATCGGAGGACGGGAAGTTGTTTGGTATTGGTGGGTTCATGTCCAACCTCATGTCCAACCTCATGTCCAACCTCTTGTAGAACTTTCTCTCTTGGCTCATTGGACTGCGGTTGTCCTTGCCACATGGCTCTTGGGAGCAACACTTGGGAGAATCTGCAAGACCTATTGT
This sequence comes from Graphium sp. VPRI43844, assembly GCA_019925285.1. NCBI lineage: Eukaryota > Fungi > Ascomycota > Sordariomycetes > Microascales > Graphiaceae > Graphium > Graphium sp. VPRI43844. Next base: position 157,463 of record JADHKT010000001.1, read on the forward strand.
GAAAGGGGAACGATTGTGATAATGTAACAGGTAACGAACGCTGACGACATACCTTATCCTTTTTACATCCAAATCCTTCAAGGTAGCACCAAGCTGCTTCGTTCATTGCGTCTGCATCGAGAAGAAATATTATTAGCAGATGACTTTGCCGAAGAAAAGAAAAGAAGAAAAAAAAAAAACCGATCGTAGATTGTGGCAAGATCCTGCCGCCTCCACCCTGGGTCACACCATATCGACCCCGACCGAAGAGAAAGTAGGGGTTCAAGGATGATTTTATTTTCTTACCAGTATCACCGAGGTTAGCAGCCGTCTCGTAATATTGTTTGGCGGCGACCGGGTCTTTGGGAATGCCCCAGCCGTGACGAAAGCAATTAGCAAGTTCGAATATGGCCAGGACAAGTTCGCCTTTCGCCGCGCCGCCCTTCTTGAGGCCGGCTTTTAGTGCCATCTCCTCAACAGAGGCGGCGTTGGCCGCCGCTCGCGAGAGGTATTGGACGGCGAGTTCGGGATCGGGAGGGCATCCCCATCCATGCCTACCAGAGAAGGAAAGAACTTGGTCAGTGAAAACTCGGGCATGTCACAGGATTGGACTCATCTCTCACCTTAATGCTAGTCCGTAGAGGACCTGACTTAGAGGGTTGTTCGGACCATTCGGTGCGGCTAGCTTTCCAAAGAGCGCGGTGGACCGTTCCAAGTCGCCCTCTTCGTGTAGGCGAATGGCCTCCTGGATATCTCTGTCAATGGCTGCCGATGAAACCTCGCCATCCTTGGGACCGCTTTTGGCCCCCAAATTCATGCCTGACATGGCTTGGACGGGTGGCGAAGCGACGGCGGAAATTCCCTGCGACGGAGAGGGTGGATGACTACGTCGCCTCTCGTTTTCTCGCGCCAATAAGGTCGCGCGCTCCTCCCACTTGGATTCGGATGCCTCTTGTGCCGCGCTACCGCCGGAAGCCCCGATAGACTCGCCTTCCGGTGTCACAATGGTAGGGAGGTCCTGCGGGACATTGCTGGACGATGGCGGGCTTCGGCTGAGGTGGAGACGCTGGGAGAGGGATTTACTGCCGTCTTTGTTCTGCGACGACGAGATAGAGGAGCTGCGATTTTTGTTGGAGCGGAAGAAATCAAGACTTCGTCGGTTCTTGGACGACGAGTCCTGTCCTGGAGAAAGCGTGTCATATCTCCCGTGGTTCGGGGGATGGATAACTTCTTGCGTCAGGGTGTCCGATCGAATGAAGGTGAATTCAGGACCCGAGGCCAGGCGGTGCACTGTATCGGCGTCGGAAGGGGCCCCTTCTAGCCCTTCCTTTTTCCTCATAATATCGCGGAGACCCATGGTTACAATTCTGCCCAGGTCGCTGGCTGCCTCGCACCCCCTTTTCACCCCCTTTTCACCCCCGTTTACACACGATAGAGCACGTCGTTGGCGACTGACCAAGACGTGGGGCAATGAATTGATAGATATAGAAGGGACCCGGAGCCTGCAACTTTTCTCTGGCAAAACTTTGGCGCCTATGCGGGGTGGTGATGTGCAAGTGTCTCGGCTGTTGTCTTGCGCTTCTTCCCCTCAAAGAACAGTGGGGGAGGGGCAGGATGATTGAAGGGATTCGAGGAATAGAACAAAGACTAGTGTTTAAAGAGGTGTGTGACACTTGCGAAATACAAGAACTAGACACTTGTCGCTGGAACACGGGTAAAAGGGCGAATATATCTGAGCTCAAGTCAAAACTCGCCTCTTCAGCTCATGTCCTGAAGCTGACAGGTCATATGAAACACTCAAGCCCCTCCATCACGTTTCCCCAGCCCAATAGTAAACGGGATCCGAGAGGCTGAAGGGGGGCTTGCTTGTAGGTTAGTTGGCCTGGCCTGGTCTATTTATAGTGGGTTCTACAGGGCAGACAGACTAGCTGCCGCTACGGGCTCTACGAGAGTACGAGGTACGCTACTCTACTGCACATTACGGTTTCCTACCAACTTATTGCTTCACAGTTGTCCACGAGAGAGGAGAATCATATAATAAAATAACAATAAATTTTTGCCTGGGTATCCTGCTATTAATGACTACGAGAGTGCGCCAGGGAAGTAAATGCCCTTACCCTTCCACAGCCCGTTCGTGTCCAGTCCTTCCTGCTTCCTTCTTTCTTCCTTCTTTTTCGGCCACCCTTCATCCCTCCTCTTTCAACTGGCAGCCACCACGCTCTCCATTTCTTCTTTTTTCTCTTTCTTTTCTTCTCTGCCTCTCTTTCTTACACCCGTCGATCAAATGCCAACGCTAGTATCACATATTTCTCCTCTTGCTTGCATCTCATGCAGGGCATAGGGGGAGGAGATCTGGGAATTTAGGCCCAATGGGTATTTGGGTATGAAGAGAGAACCCCGTAGGCGCCCGGTTACACCGAGTCATCTAGACTCTTTGAGAATAAGGGCAACGCGAGGCTCTAAAGGCCATACAAACGCGATCGGACCTACGTTAGCTCAAAACGAGATAAAGTCATTCTGGTTGCGGACGTCCGAGTCGTCAGCATGTTCGTCCCCGAACAGCTCCTCGACCTCGTCCGAGTCCACATCATCGCTACCAACTGACTCGTTGTCGCTGGACAGATCATCCATGCCACTCCCATCCGCTTCTTCCTTCTGCATCGCTTTCCGAAGGACGCTTGCCCTTTCGCGATGTAGCAGTTTACACCCCTTAGTCTTACAACGACCAAGGTTGCTAAAGTCGGGGCACTCGAATGCGTGCCTGTCTGAACACTTGGCGCCTGCTTCGCAGTAGCCATACAAGCCAAACGATCTGCAGACGGGTGCGTCTGGGGCCGAGTTGGCGTGCGTATACGGGCATTTGGGGTTTACACAGTTGCCTCTCGCATAGTGGAGGCAAGAGGGTGTTCGTTCGGCCGTGAGGTCGTGCGATAAGTCGCAGTCCTCGCCATTGATGCATGTTCCTTTTTGCAGTAGTTCTTTACATGCTGCCACTTTGGTGGCGTCATGGACATACCGGCACCGGGGTCCATTTGGGCAAGATCCTAGACAGCGGAGGTGGATGACACCCGCAAGGTTAGTAACGGAGACAAGGAGATCGGGGGCTACGTCATAAATCCACCATTCCGAAGCTATGCGAGCGTAAGTGCTGCCTTCGTTGGAAAACGACCGGGGGGGGGGGGGGGGGGGGATGAAACAAAGGAAAAAAAAACAAATACCGCTTTGGGAGAAGATTTTGCAAGGCTGGTTTATCTTCTTAACCACTCCGGATTTGCTGGGATCACGTCATATGTCTAAGTTAGCTTGCGAAAGGCAGAAACCAGGGATACGTACCGATGAGTTCTGAGAAAACCATCTCGATAGAGGTTGCCGTTTTTGCTTCTGAAAAATTTAACGCCGCCTACCGTAGCTACCTTGGGTGTTGCGCTTGGGGGTTGCCAATCTATCACAAGTTAGCCACGAGTTTCCGAGCACCGCGACGGTGGAAATTAGCAGTGAATGTAGAGGGAGCAACGCCTAGTTCATACCGTCAATTTTGATTAGCTTTCCGCCGTTATTTGCAATTCGGAAACGGATTCCCTGTATCTCAAGATCGTGTCTTGCGGCGTTAGCTACACCAACAGCACGAGGTGCACCCGACGTGGGCTGAGTAAGAAGAAAGGCTTTTAATTTTGCCTTCTCTCGTTCATCTTGACGTTTCAATTTCTGTTGCCGCGTCTGCTCAAGCGCCTTAGTTCTTGCTTGGGCGTCTTTTTCATATACTGTCGAGTTGATAAGTTGAAGATGGCGATCGTGACGCGACACCCAACCAGCTGCCGAGGCGTCGGAAGGGGTGCCTGCGGATTCTGAGCCTGAGGCGTTATTCAACGGTGTCGGCGCGCCGTTAAGGACAAGTTTTCGATGGCGGTGGGTCGGTCTTGTGACGCGGTAGCGGGCTAGGTGCGCTCGTCGAGAGGTGTCTAGAGGGACTCGTAAGGGCTGGTGAGGGTCGAAATGGGAGGAAAGCCTGGACGCACGATGCTGAGGAGGGTAGTTGCTCGTTGATGAGCCTATGCCCGCCTGTTGGTTCTTTTTTCGATTGATCTGGCCTACACAGTGGGCGTTAGATTCTAAAAAAAAATATTCTTCAGTGTTGATTTTGAAAGGCTGGCCTCCATACCTGCGACTTGGCTGATACGAGCGAGAAGCTCACGTTCTTCTGGAGTCGACATTGTTCGTAGATGTGTCCAAATTTACTGCTGAAGTGATAGTTGTTCTATCTGTACTAAAAGTCGAAAGTGGAATGCGCTCAAAGGATGCAGAAAAAAGGTAGGTTAAGAATTTAATAGTAATCAAGTAGGGAGGGAGAGAGAGATGTGGAATAAGAGCAAGTGGCAATCATCTGCGATTTAAGATGACTAATGTATTCGATAGTACTTGTACTCCTTGATACGACTTTTTTTTTTTGCTAGCCTTGTTCCTTTTGCACATTATTCTGGTAGTTCTGCCCCACTAAAATTTCTAGCCTCGTCCTAGCCTTCGGTCCTTTTAACTCGCATCACCGCGACCTAAAATTGAGAACTCTATCTACCCATACTATTTCTCACTACAAAGCACTCTGACAATCGCCAATCCGCTTGCTATCTCATCGCAGGCTATTTCGCCTCGGTTTGAGATGACAAGATGACCGCCTGGGGACTGCTTGACGAGAAAGAAGAGCTTGAGCTTCACAAGCGCCGTCTTCTACATGTCGAAGAGCGGCCCTTTAAGCGCGTCACTAAGAGGCTTGCACAAATTACTTCAGTCATCAAGGAAGTGAGCATAGAACAACCCGAAGAGACCAACAAAAACGACATTTCTGCAAGATTACGAGAACTCGAAGACATTAAAGAAGACCTCGTTCTCGACTTCGCTGCCTTTGATAACAGTATATCGCGCCTCCACTTTCTTGCCAGTGCCAACAAACGGGAGTGTGACGGGTACGAGGAGACACGGCAAAGCATTCTTACCGACTGTCAAACTGTGCGGGATAAAAACGCTGTTCTCCGCACGCAGCTGGAAGAGTCTAAGGCTACCTTGGCACAAAGGCTCAAGTTCGACGAGCTTGCCAATAAGATTATATCAAATCGCCTGCTGCGGCCGCGAGAGGACCAGCGCGCAAACCTTTTAAAGCTCGAGGAAGAATGTCGCGAGCTGGAACGCGAGAGTGAGACATATAGTGCGACATGGAGGGAAAGACGGGATCAATTCAATAGAATTATGGAAGAGGGCATGCTGCTTCGAAGGCAAATTCGTGATGAGAAAGAGGAGGTCGATCGACGTGAGGGAATGAACGAAGATGGCGAAGAAGATGGGGAGGCATCCAGAGGTGGCCAAACTCCTCGGCATATTCCCAGCGGAAATGCCACGCCGCACATTGAAGCTGGAGCGTCACAAAATGCTCCATCCGGAGACAGAGTTGAGTCTCTCAAACCGCGCCCCGATGGAGCAGACTCCGACAGCCGTACTATCAGTCGAGAGGTGTCACCAAAACCAAGACTGGCCAATGACGAGCTAGAACCCGGCGATGATGTTGAGATGGGGGAGATTTCGGAGATGGATGGCGATGGCCCGAACGATGCCGCTACGCCTCGGGTCATTGTTGACCCCCCTACCATTACCAAGAATGGCGACAAGATGGAGGTCGATTAAATTGTGCCACTTCACTTCACTTCTCCCTATGTTAACTACCACTTTAATGATACCTCGGATCTTCTTTTTCTCCCTTGGCCTTCCAATTCTGATACTATTTATGTCCCATTTTGGGTTTGGGTGGCGGGTGTTCAGGTTTAATGTAAAGGATTTACCAAACGAGCTGGCGTCGAAAATGACAAACAGCGGCTTGGCTATTAAATACAATATTAATTATTTCTGAATCCTCAAATATTTCACGCCTCGACGCCGTTCTCTTCTTTTGCATCTTTTATTGCTTTCTTTCCCATCTCCAACGCCTCTTTCGCCTTTCTGATCTCTTCAGCTGGTGCGCCGTCAGACTCGGCGCTGGCGATCCTGTCCTCTAACTTCTGGATTACCTCTTCGATGCGCGTTTGTAGGGGTTTGAACAAGGCTTCGGTCTGCTTGATTGCTTGTTCCTAAAGACACAACCAGAAATGAGTCAGAAACGAGAGAGTTGAGACTGGATATGAGCATTCTAGGTAGGGGAGGGGGAGCATGTTCGAAAAGAGAACACGTACCTCCTGTCGTAGCATGAATTCGGCATTTCCGTCGCCGCTCGCACCATTCAAAAGACTGGCTTTTCGACGCTGAACGCTCGCCTGCTGTGTCTCGAGCTCTATGCGATAAGACTTCTCTTCTTTGACTAGGCGCGTAAGGACCAGCGTGGCGATGGCAAGCTGGGATGGTGGGGGCATTGTGATTTGAGAGATATGGGATTTCGGTCTCACTTTGGGAGATATAGCCGGGTGAATATGGCGATCTGGGAGTAAATAGAGGCGGATGAGGAAAACCTTTTGTAGAACGCAAGACGCAAAAGGGGGGTAGTTGTAAGAGACTCCAGGGCCAAGTCGAGATCTCTTTTGGTGGGGTTATTTGTAGGTGGGGTTGGTAGCAACACTACAAGTACGTAATACGTTTATTTTTACTCCGTACAAGTATGTAGTTTGTTTTGCAATTCAGGCACCAGCCGCATCGTCCCTCAATTTGACGTTTGATTACTGTGATGAAGCTACTAGTAATACCATATTTGTGGCTCTTGATATTGGAACTTGGTTGAGTTGGACAAGGCTAGCCTTTTCGACTCCTATCTTCTAGGAAGAGAGAAAAAAAAGAAAAGAATAAATAAACATAAAGGGAGCAATCAAGAGTGATGAAAAAGAGAAGGGAAAGAAAAAAAGAAAAGAAAAGAAAAGAAAAAAAAACCAAGAAGGGTAAGATTTCCGCTAACAAAATTATGAGTGACCAAAAAGGGATCATGTGTACCAAAAAAACAGAAGATAAACATCGAACATGCCGCGGCCATGAATTCCAATTATTCCACCGACACCTTCCTCAAAATCCACCCCAGACAATGGAACAACTTGGACCCTCATCTCAGCTTTATCCAACGAACCTCTCGAATCCCCTCATTGATTGCGTATCCTTGGTATCATGATCTGACATCCTGCGAACCTGTGCGCCCCGTAACGCCGTCACCGCTGCCGCACCGAGCCTGTGTGGCGAGCTGCATGGAAACAATTCTAAAACCATACCTGGAATGCCGTCCTTATGGGGACGGATATAATATACAGAAAGTGTCGCGTCGGTCCTGAAGGGCAAACAAACTGTATGCCGTTGTGCCTTATCGTGTGTGCTCGGGTCGATTCGATGACCTGGCTACACAATGGCCCCGACGAACATCATTTAAGCACCAACGGCTGCCGAGGCGGCAGGCGCAGGAGCCTGTGCGAAGGAAGCTGTTGTTGGGTCTGACTCCATCTCAGCCGCCATTTCACCGCCGGCTTCACGCTCGGCCCAGGCGCCCCACAGACCTCTCTTTCCACGGATACGGATTGGAGCGCCCATGCCCTCGCCTTGTTCGACCTTGATCGCGTCCTTGGTCGCGAGAACGAGACACTCAAAGAACATCTTCGTTGCCTCGGCTTTCGTGGCCCTTCCTTCAGGTATTAAATCCTGGTACACGACAGTGGTCTTTTTGCGCTTCTCTGTGTTCGTCGCAGCCTCGGAGCCGAATAGGTCTCGCAGCACATGGACGGCATGTTTTGTTCCAAGGGACACAGGCCCACTGTCGGCGGGATGGACGAGGGGTGCAGTTGTCTCATCAAAGGCCGGCATCGGCGTGACATCGTTGATGTCCACGTTGTCGTCAGCAGGTATCTCAAGTAGTGTGCCGTCGTCATCAAGCGCGTTGTTCCCCATGTCGCCAAGGCCGACTCCAAAGTCGTCGTCCTCAATGTCGAGGCGAGGTGACTTGGATGCGCCGTTGTCACTATCCATATCAGCAATCCCGCTGTCCCGCTTACGTTTAAGCTCGTTGGTTTGGCGAGCCGAAATGACCCCAAGCATGCCCTTTAACTCGGGCGCCCAAGAGCCGGCTCGGCCTTCAAGCAGAACTTTGGATACGAGGGTTCCTGCCTTGTGGAAATCTGAGAGGCTATGGAGGAAGAGGTCACGAGGGAGGAATGTTTGAGGCTTAATGATGTTGTCGTGGTTGGCTTGTTGATCTTTGATGTGCGAGCTAGAGAGCATAGTTTGTTGGTCTGGTAAAATCACCTTTTGCTTCTTGGCCCTCTGGGCTGGTCGCCGAACGATGGTTGTATCATGGTCGTCTGCTGGTTCGTAGAGATCGGTATTATTGGCCTGCTTGTTGAGTTCCAACTCGACTTCTCGGGCCAATTCTTCATCAATATCGGAGAGGGGAGACTCCGAGATGCGTGCCCGGCTGAAGTGAAGACCACTTGGCATGACAGACTGGTCATCAGCGTTGAAATGGAAATCGTCATCATCCATTGGAATATCGCCTTCGTCGTCAGCGATACGAACTCGGGCATCGCCAAAGTTTAAATCAAGCGATGGCTCGCGGTCGCCATAGTCCTTATTGGGACGAGCCAGAACGTCCAGCTCGCTGAACATGTCATCCTCGACAGACCGGGCCGCTGGAGCGTCTCGTCCCACTTCGATACTCTTGTCAATCCGTGTCGGTTGCTCGTCGAGGTCCATACCAAAGTCAAGCTCTAGGTCAAGAGCTTCGAGGGGGGCAAACGCGGCGTCATCGTCCTTGTCATTACTGGTTGTGAGGAACTGGCTGTTGTTGAAATCTTCCTGCAAGTTAATGCCACTGTTGCTAACTCTTCCTTTCCGCCCGATAGAGGTTGAGACATCGTCAATCTGAGAGAGAAGCCAGTCTGCATCCGGAGGCGGTAGCACATCCAGATTATCGTAAGGTGTGATCCGGTCGGGGAGAAGTAATGCTTCACGGTTTGGCAGGTGAGATGTGCTGGACATATCATTATTGCCTGTGGAGCGGAAAGCCTACCCATTTTGTTAGTTAATACCTAGAATACTTACGCTTCCCAATGCACTGGAGGCTAGAGAGGATAGTGACAAACCATTTTAATCTTCATCAATGCCTCCGTACAGTCATCGAGAAGGTAACGCGCCTTCCGACTGTAGATACGAACGACACCGAGAAGGAGTTGGCCGCTCAGCCTGAGGGCCATGGGCGCTTGGCTTGGAGTAATGATGGCCTCGATACTTTCTCCAAGATCGGATTGTAAAATATGTGTCTTTGAGAGTTTGCGCTCGAGGTTGGCCGAGAGCCATACCCGGGCGAGAGGCCCGCTCTTTTGGAGCAATGTCTCCGAATAGAACATTGTGGCGACTAAGCCCGAGTACACTGATGTTTTAATCGATGATTGTATTCAGATGAGATATAGCTATAGGTGAGTTCAAATCAAGTTGCAAAGCGCTGACGCGCTGGATGGGTGGCACGGTTGTCGGTAAGCCTGGGTAGTGGAGGTAAACAACGAGGCGCGTCCAATGACAATGTGGCAGCGGTGGTATAGAGGGAAAAAGAGAGCAGCGCGCAATACGGAGTTCTGCGAGCGGAATTCAATCTGCTGATGTATATGCAAATAAAGACAGGAATAAGGACAGAGAGCAGGTGTCACGAAGCAGCGTGGCTCGCGAAATGTTGCTTTTGTGATGACTGCGCGATGCGGTCTGTTGTTCCAAGTTTGAAAAATGGGGGGAGCTAGCCAGGCGAAAAATATTTGGGGGGTTCGTTGATGGGGGAAGTGGGAGGGGGAGAGACTTGGGAAATACTTGGCCAGGAACGACTAATTTTATGTCGGTGGCTGGGAGCTTCATAAAATTTGGCATAGTCCTAGGCCAACAAGACATGACTTCCAAGTTCAGAGGCAAAGTTGCTCACGTGACTAAAATGTATTCTATGTATTTCTGTGTACCAGTCGTAAGATAATGCATAGCTAGATATAATTAAGGTACAAAAGGATACCTACAAACCTTGTACCAATACTTTTCAATATTCAGACATGAGTGGCTCCATATTTGAATTGATGATTGGAATGAAAATGCATAAAATTTTGTCAATAAGAAGTACTCCGTACTCAGTGTGAAGAAAGGGCAAAAAATACTCCGTAATACTCCGCTCCGTGCTCGTACTCTTGGTCACGTGGAAAGATAAAGCGAGCAAGCAACAAGCGAGCACAATACAGAGTACGGAGTACGGAGTACTGGTTATAGTTTTCCATTGAACTAGGTCGACTTCACTACCATTTCTAAATAATACTGGGAAGAATGTGAGATGTCATGAAGGCAACAAATGGGAAATGGGAAAACTAGGGGAGGATGCAAACTCTAGGGAAGATATCATCGACAAATCATGCGGCTGTGGTCTTAATGCCGTAGAGAGGTGATTTTCGTAATTTCGTGCCTTCGAAGCCGAGGCCAGTTAACAGTGATACAGTGAACAGACAGGTAGCCAGACTCCCCACACAATGCTTCTGGTAACTCCCGGTTAGTGGGCCACTGGGTCCCCCGATGCTTCATATTCAAAAATCTAGGGGTATTAGGGGGTGCATTGGAAAGCCAGCCTAACCTGCAGGTACCAAGTGTGTTGCCGTCTGTGGGGTGCTACTGGATGTGTACGGAGTACGGAGTACTTGTACGTACTCAGAGGACACTTGTGCTATCTCAAACTTTTTTGGGACGCATGTCAACCCTCCTTTCCCATAAGATAATACCACGCGCCGTCATCTATACTCGACACTTTACACAGGCTGCCATATATGAAGCAGGCAGGGATAGCTAAACACGGTCATTTATAACTAGGAGTCGCCTAGTCTCTCTCTTTTCCTTGCTGTGGAACTTCAATTTCTGAATCTTTCCCTTCATTCGCAAAGGAGCTCCCGAATGCAGGCCTTCGTCCCCTTCACCACCTGCTCTCAGCATTAGCTTCGCAATTCGACAGCTACGGGCCATACCGATAGCTGTTAAATTTCGGAAGCCTACACCGCCCACTCGATGCAACTTCCCTGGCGAGGTGAAGGAGTCGCCGATGGCGGCCTCCTGCCTCTCGCCAATACATCCCCATCAGACTCCAGGGGCGAGAGTAGAGTAGAAGCAGGTGGTGAGGATTCGGAATGGCTTCACTCGATGAAAGCCGAACGGTCAACGTCTGCACAATCTCGGGTACGCGTCTTCACTCCTGTTGTCTTTTGTTCCTGTGGCCCCTGTGTTTCCAAACCCTAACGAAACCCGAGTTCTAGACAATTGCCCAGCAATTCTCCCTCCTCAGTACCGAAGAAGTTGCCACAAAATTACAAACCTCGTTGACACACGGACTCTCTGCTGTCGAAGCTTTGACACGACTGGGACAATATGGCCCCAACGAGATTCCCCACGAACCCCCAGAACCGATGTGGCTACGCTTCCTAAAACAATTCCAGGAACCATTAATTCTGCTTCTGCTAGTCTCAGCCGGCGCCTCAATACTTGTCGGAAATATGGATGATGCTGTCAGTATCACAGTAGCTGTTACAATTGTTGTTGCCGTCGGATTTATCCAAGAGCATCGATCTGAAAAGTCCATCGAAGCCCTTAACCATCTAGTTCCAAATCACGCACACCTTGTCCGAAGTGCTTCCAGGAAAGATTTCGGTGCAGCGCGATCGCCGATATGGCCAAGGGGCCCTGCTGATGCCGATCCACCTTCGGGCACAGTGACTCCCGGCGAAGAGGCATTAGAAGCGACGTCGACCAAGGTCATGGCCTCCCAGTTAGTTCCCGGCGACCTTGTCTTCTTTACGACGGGCGATCGAATTCCGGCCGATATTCGTGTGACCAAGGCTGCAGATCTGACAATCGATGTATCCAATCTGACTGGAGAGAACGAACCTGTTCGCGTGGTGCCTTTCGCTCGATCCCCAAATGGCCCCCAACAGGCATCTCTTGCCACCAATAGACTCGAGATCCCCAGTCCAAATGCCTTCAATCTATACAACCAGGAGGCACCGTCCCGTAAAGACGAAGTCAATAACATTGCCTATATGGGCACTTTGGTCAAATCGGGACATGGCCGAGGCATCGTCTTCGCCACAGGAGGCAATACACATTTTGGCTCGATCGCGACCAGCGTCTCAGGCACTGAAAGCCCACGGTCCCCTCTCCAAATGTCGATGGACAAGCTCGGTTCACAGTTGAGTAACATGTCCTTCGTCGTCATTGGTCTTATCTCCATCGTGGGGTGGCTTCAGGGTAAGAAGCTGCTGGACATCTTTACGATTTCAATCTCGTTGGCCGTTGCTGCGATTCCCGAAGGCCTCCCGATCATTGTTACGGTGACACTAGCACTTGGCGTCCACCGGATGGCGAAGCATAATGCGATTGTTCGAAGAATGCCAAAGGTTGAAACGCTTGGTTCTGTTAATGTTGTTTGTACAGATAAGACAGGTATGCCTCTCTAACTGCGTACAAGCTCTTCACCTAACGTCCAAATGACTGACTATTTTCTCCCAAGGCACGTTGACCACTAATCATATGACAACGGCGAAAATGTGGTATTTTGGCTCCACGGGTGCTTTCGAGGTTGATTCGGATGATGAAGCAACTGAGCAGGGACTCGATGCTGCTGCCACCCGGATATTACGAATTGGAAACATAGCCAACGATGCTCGCCTTGCACGCCAATATACCGAAGAAGGCGCTGCTACTTCCAGAACAAGAGCCGTTCTCTCCTCCACGCAAGGGCACGGTGCATCGTACACACGCTGGGTAGGACTACCAACAGATGTGGCGATGTTGGATCTACTCGATAGATTCAAGGAACATGATGCACGCGACTCAGCCGGGCCACGGCTTAGTGAAACTCCGTTCAGTTCCGAGCGGAAATGGATGGGCGTAACTCTTGGCGGCGATTCTGCAGGCGAACGCGAGTTTGCTTACATGAAAGGATCAATCGATAAGATTCTAGTAGCGTGTGATTCCTATTTCACCAAAGATGGCGGCGAAATTGTCTTTGATAAAGCTCGCAAGGAAGAAGCCCGGTTAGCTGCCGAAGACATGGCATCGAAGGGCCTCCGCGTCCTGGCATTCGCCAGCGGATGGATTACAAAACAATCTCGGTCTGGTCAATCCTCGAAATCTCCATCACTGGGGGCAGATCTGGATAGCGATAGTCTGCCCGTTTACCCAGAGGAGGTCTTCCGTGGCCTTACATTTGCAGGTCTAGTCGGCATGCGAGACCCTCCTCGGCCAGGAGTCGGCCGTTCCATACGAAGGTTGATGAGAGGTGGCGTGAGGGTCATTATGATTACCGGCGATGCAGAATCTACTGCCATTGCAATCGGAAGACAGCTTGGCATGACCATTGCTGCACCCGTGGCCCCATCCGCTAGCCGGGTTGCTGTCAAGCCTGTTCTTCGTGGTGATGAAATTGACATGATGTCTGAACAAGACCTCGCTCAAGCCATTCAACATACGACCATTTTTGCAAGGACCAACCCTGAACACAAGCTCAAGATTATCAGAGCTTTGCAATCCCGTGGAGATATCGTTGCAATGACGGGCGACGGAGTAAATGATGCCCCGGCTTTGAAACGAGCTGACATTGGCATCTCAATGGGCCGCCACGGAACCGATGTTGCAAAAGAAGCTGCGGACATGATTCTGACAGACGATGACTTCTCTACAATTCTCCATGCCATTGAAGAAGGCAAAGGTATTTTTAACAATATTCAGAATTTTCTCACCTTCCAACTCAGCACGAGCGCCGCGGGCCTGTCGCTTGTCTTTTTCTGCACACTTTTTGGCTTTAAATCTCCTCTCAATGCCATGCAAATTCTCTGGATCAGTAAGCCCGCGCATCCATCCCTCGATATGCCATGCGCATTACCTTGCCATATGTTCTGACCCTGTTTTAGATATTATCATGGATGGCCCGCCAGCCCAATCATTGGGCGTTGAGGCTGTTGATATGGATGTTATGAACAGACCCCCGAGGAGAAGAGAAGACCCTGTCTTGACTCGAGCTGTTATTTTACGGGTACTCACATCGGCTGCCATCATTATGGTCGGCACCATGCTCGTATACACTCGGGAGATGTTGGATGGACGGGAGGTCAACCGCCGAGACACGACTATGACCTTCACATGCTTTGTTCTGTTCGACATGTTTAACGCACTGTCCTGCCGGTCCGAATCAAAGTCCATCCTCCGAGGCCAAGTGGGCTTATTTTCCAACACTCTATTCAACTGGGCAGTGTCGCTCAGCTTAATCGGTCAATTGATGGTTATCTATTTCCCCTGGCTGCAAGAGGTTTTCCAAACAGAAGCTTTAGGCTTCGGCGATATTGTCAGTCTTTTGATTCTTTGCAGCACGGTGTTTTGGGCAGATGAGCTTCGAAAATTTTTGAAGTACGGACAAGCACGCATAGGTGGTGGGTATAGCATGGAAGTTTAGGAGCATTCATGGCGATGATGACTGCTCTCTGTTGTTATACATATTGTGTGTGTATTTCCCCCTTCTTTCGGCTGGCGGGGATTTTAATTTCCTTCTTCATATTATTTTGTACTACTACTACCCTTCTTGGATGGACCAGTGTGTATTATCTTGTATTTTATTTATATATTTCTGGAAGAGTTGGTCATAAGCGAGCATTCATCCACTTGATCAGTCAGGAAAACGTGAATTTGAAGCTTAAACTACAAGTACGGACGGAGTACAGTGGTGCAGGGAACCTAACGTTGTATCCATGCTCCATAGCCCACCCCTAAGGCGCGCGTTGTGGTACGGAGTACAGTGTAAAAAGTGGATATTGATACCGTACATACATCCACAACTGTGAGCTGTTCTCAACATAGCATTGAAACTATTGCCTCCGTATCCCAGCTGGTCCTCCGCAATCCCTTTGGGTTCTACCCTTACCAGCCGGCAATTGCCCCTTCCGTTCTTTCACTGAAGCAGCCTGACCCTACAGATCAACCGCACCCATAGCTCGACGAGCTACCGAGCTCGTTCAAATGTCTGTATACCCGAATGGCGATCTGCCCCTCCGCCCACCACCGCCTAACGACTCGTCCCTCGAATCCCGCTCTGTCCGCAATGTCACCAACATATCCGAAGTGTGCGCTGTGCTAGCATCTTTGAGTGCCCGAGAAGCTTCCGTTACAAGCCGCCTTGATTCTCTTCTCAGCACACAGTCCGAACTCGGTCGCGAGCTTGGGCGCCTGGACCACCTACGAGCTGGTCTGGGCACACAAGTAATCACTACAAGGGCTATTGGGAGCGGTATGCTTTCCATGGCAGCAGAGACTGCGGGAAATCTGAGTAACAAGGTCAAGCAGTTGGATTTGGAAAAAGAGCGTGTAGAGGAGACTCTGGGGGTTGTGGAGCAGGTGGCCGAGCTGCGTGCATGCGTACACGGTGTTGTTGGCTCTATGGGCGCACCGCAAGACTGGGAAGCAGCCGCCGGATACATATCGCGTGCCAGCAAAGTCCCGGAGGACATCATTCGTGGTGGATTTGCAGCCTCAATCGTACCGAGCGTCGAAATACCCGACCCGCCATGGGTTACTCTCGAGAATGCCAAGGAGAGCCTCTGCGGGCTGTTCCTCCGCGAATTCGAAAAGGCTTCCAAGGATGGGGATGATTCCAGAGTAACCAGGTTTTTCAAACTGTTCCCTTTGATCGGCAGAGGGGACGTGGGGCTGGATGTCTACGGTCGTTATGTCTGCCATGGCGTTGCAGGAACTGCTCGAGAGACTCTGCGACAGGCAGACCCCAGCCTCGGACAGAAAGAGGGCTTTTTCTACGCTAATGCTCTGACAAAGCTGTTTCAACACATTGCTCAGATCGTTGAAGGTCATGGGAGTCTAGTCGAAAGACATTATGGCGCGGGGAAGATGGTCAAGGTGATCGAGAGGATACAAATGGAAGCCGACGTACAAGGAGGCATCATCTTGGACTCTTGGGGGGATGCGAGGAACGTTGATAGGCGACTCACGGATGTCAAAAGCTATCCGTTCTCCTTCCTAGTACAAAGCTTTCTCCCTGCTCAACGAGGCGCCACACCCCGAATGAATTCTCCAGCGACCGGCATGGGTTCTAATAATGCACGGAGTAGTGAGGATGAGGGAGTCGATATGAAAGAAGTTGATTCTCTTCTGAACGAGATATCTGTGATGTTGAGTCGGTGGTCTCTCTACACACGTTTTCTTGCCGACAAGTGCAAGGTAAGTCACATTTACTCCGCGCCACCCCCCGGGGACACTCATCTAATGCTCGACAGGACCCTTCGCAGGGACCCGGCTCTGATCTGGCAATGCCCGAGGTGCTGGTCAAGTCGAACCTGAGTCGAAAGGTAGCCACAAGGCTGTCATCTCCCTACAACATCATGTCCACGTTTTTCTTCCGGCGCTCGGTCGAGAAGGCGTTCCAGCTCGACGAGTCGCCCAGCGGGCTCTCGCTCAATTTGAACAAGCCCATCCACGACAGCCCTCCCTATATAATCCTAGCTGTCGACGATGTCATTTTCATCGTGGACAACGTCATACAGAAAACGCTATCTACATTACAACGAGATATATCGTGTGCTACCATATCTACTATCAGTCGCGTTCTCGGGTCGGATTTCGTCGGTATGGTTCAGCGCAAGATGCGGGATGAGTCTTACCCTAGGGCGCTCACACCAGGAGGGCTTCCGCCCGAAGACAAGATCGTGGCCTTCATTGTGCTTATCAACAGTCTGGATATGGCCAACCAGTACCTGGCACGCGTAGTAGCCAATAACCTCGGGACATCAGCCGAGGCCACAAACGTGTCTGTGAACGGGGCGACTTCGTCGCCTTTACGAGCTATGTTCCCCTTTGGGCGCGACGGCGAGCTGGTAGAAAATGCCCTCAAAAACCTTCTCGCCACGTTTACGTCCAAGACCACAGAGCTCCTTAACGAAGGTCTTCACGTCCTATTCAACAATGTTGTCAAACTACGTTTGCGGTCCATCGTAAACGAATCATTTCGTGATGTAGACTATCAGCTCTCAGAAGACGAATTGGCCGAGATTGCGCAACTTAATGACGAGGATGAAGAGGAACTACTCGAACATGTGCCACGGAGATTCGAGCACGGCTGGATGCTTCTTATGAAGCCGCTCCGACGCATCATGACGGAAAAGACATTCAACGCGCTCCTCGATATCACGGCGAAACATATGGCGAGGGTTCTAGAGAGGAGAATTTGGGCACTTTCGGGAAGGTCGAACGCATATGGAGCCATCAGAATGGAGAGGGACTTCTCTGGACTTGTTAGTACCATCTCGAAGGGCAATTACGAAGTGCGGGAACTATTCACAAAAGTCTCCCAAATCCTCATGATTATCAACATGGAGGAGGAGGAATGGGATGAGCTAGCAGCTGGCGCAGCATTAGAAGATGGGATTCAGTGGGTAGTGAGTGAAGATGAGAGGATTAGAGCAAGAGCAATTGTGAACGAATGAAAACGACGAATAACATAGCTAAACTAGAGGTCTTAGAGGTCTTTGTGCGTCGACGACTGACAAAACGGACCTGTACTCAGGACAGCTCCGTCTCGAACACCAAAACGAGGAAATACCGGGGCCACGTATTTATGATAAGGCAAATGAAAACAATCGAATTTTCATTCTCATTCAATACATGTAGATATATATTTGCATGTATGTGCTCGCTGATCGGTTTTGTTTTTGAGGAGGTGGCTTTGGGGGATTGAGTCATAAGAATTACAAGAAGTGGATAGGCGGAGAAAAAAAAAAAAAAAACCCCGACAGTAGGGACAGCCCAAAACTGGCGTCAATTCTGGAATCGACATTCAACGCCCATACCATCTCATCTAAGAAACCTCACTTCACTCGCTGTCGCGCCTAAACTGGCACCACCCACAATCCAAAATAAGAAGACCGGCCAAATAGAAATCCGTTTTTGTTGTGCCCCGTATATCTCGATAGTCTGAAGGGGGTGACCACTATCGCAAACTGAGCCACCAAGCTACTCCCCCCCCCCAACTTACACTGGCGCCACAAACACTCCTCTCATCCGCTTTGCGACTCTGCACCAACCGCACACCTACACTGGGCCGCCGCTTCATCTCAACCATGAATACCCGTATAATACCCATCCACGGGTCTCGGGTGGGCGCTTTTGCCCCGGGAACCGGGCTGGCGCGCCTACAGACGTGGAATGTCGAGTCGCCAGACGGTCTTGATAGTGCTGACCTCGTTGCGCTCCGTGACGCGGCGTCTTACCTCAGGACACAAGACACACCAATCGCATTCCCTACAGAGACGGTGTACGGACTCGCTGCGGACGCAACTAGAAGCTCCGCGGTACGGGGCATTTACACTGTTAAAGGCAGACCCTCTGATAACCCACTTATCGTTCATGTTTGCGATTTGCAAATGTTCAGGCGCCTGTTGCGGCCGGGGGATGTTGAAGGCATCGGCCCAGATCCCATTCCCGCCATTTACAAGCCTCTCATTGAACGATTCTGGCCCGGTCCCTTGACTATTCTTGTGCCGAACCCCCCGGACAGCTTGCTTGCCCCCGAGGTGACTGCCGGACAGCCCAACTTCGGCGCCCGCATGCCGTCGACACCCTTGGCCTTGTCTTTGATCAAGCTGGCCGACCGACCACTCGCCGCACCATCCGCCAACGCATCGACAAAGCCATCACCCACGGCAGCCAGACATGTCCTAGATGACCTGGACGGCCGTATCGAATTTATTCTAGACGGCGGTGCTTGCCCTGTCGGTGTCGAAAGCACCGTCGTGGATGGCTTATCCGTACCCCCTGCCGTGTTGCGCCCCGGCGGTGTAAGCATCGAAGAACTACGGACATGTCCAGGTTGGGAGAATGTTGCCAATGCCTACCGCGACATGGCGGAGGAGGGTAAAGCGGCACCGAGGGCACCCGGTATGAAATATAAGCATTACAGCCCAAAAGCGAAAGTTGTCCTGTACGAGGCTTCCTTCTCTCAAGGTCACGAAGGGATCACTCAGCAGGATATAGCATCTGCACTGTCGTCTGCCGCGGCCCAGCAGCAAACGCAGCGCAAGATTGGGGTCGTAAGGACGCGCAACTGGAAACAAGGCGCCGGGTTCCGGTGCCGTGGTCTGAGCAATGTGAACTACGAGAAGTCAAAGGGACAGGACGAATCACAGGTGCCTTTCGATATTATGGAGGGGGATATATACGATGAGGGAGGTGTTACGACTGGTATAGTGGCTGACCTTGGTCTCGGCTGCGAAACAAGGGAGATTGCACAGGGTCTGTTCTCGGCTCTACGCGAACTGGACAGGCTCGGTGCCGATATCATCTTTGTAGAGGGCATAAACGATGGTGCCGACATTGCTGGAGCAGTCATGAATCGACTTCGCAAGGCTGCGACTGAGATTAGATCATAAAGGGGACGGGTCTCGCAAAATATAGATAGGGTCGGATATATGGACCTGAATAAGAAAAAGGGAAAGACGCCATATGTTATTCTTTTTCTATTGCTTCATACCTCCCGAGACCAGAAACGATAAGAATGCCAAGTCGAGCCTGCATGCACCCAGTGCGTGCGCCGAGCAGAACCATCCAAATTAAAGCCCCTGCCGCAACCAGTCCGTAAGTTTCGCACGTCCTAATTGGGCCAAGTTGTTGACGCCCTGTTCGCTGAGGTCAATCCTTCCAAGCTGGACATCTTGTGCCGGTGCCTTGCTGACCCGTTGGACGATAATGGTAGGGTCGGTCTCGAGAATGATGCCGTCGTCAATGATCTCGTCTACGGCGAGGGACACGAGATCGTAGTTTTCTAGTATTGTGCGCTTGTCGACAGATTGTCTGGGGAAAAGGTCAGTTATGTGGGTGGGAGGCAACCGAACGTAATTGCATCGAAATAAGGAGAGAAACGTACTTGAAGAGTAGGTGAAGCGAGTCGCGAAGAGCAAGGATGACGTTGTAGAGCAGAACCTCGTTCTCGTCCAGGCTACCTACGACATACATCATTACGTCTGACTCCATCTTATAGAGGACGATTCTGTTGTCGTAGAGAATGATATCGCCAGTCATCTTCAACGTCTTCTCGGCGAGGCCCTTCTCGAATGCCTTCTGAGACTTGAGATCGGGGTACGGACTCGAGGATGTGGTCGTCGCTGTGAAAGGTAAGGAGAATTGTGTAAGTATGCGAGCTTCAACTCAAGAGTAATAGGCCTTGTTTCTTTGTGGGATTTCGGGGGAAGATCTCGAGAGTTTCGTACCTTGGGCGTGAGCAGACGGAGCTGGTTGATGGGGAGTATCATAGTATTTGGCATAGATGCGCGACCCGTCCTCGGTGCTCAGGAAGACGACGGCATTTATGGAGACAAGAGACATTCCAGGCGCCATGATTGTAGAGATAACTGCCGCAGATTCTGGGCAGAGGTAACGAGATTGGATGGTATATGCAGGTGCGACCAGGGGGGAGGGGGGAGGGGAGGTTCGAGTGAAGCGGGATGGAGACCGCCTTAGTGTACGGAGTACGGAGTACTGTGCTGGCCCTGGGAGTAGTTTACAAGCTGGACAAAGCAACTCGAAAATGTACAACTAATAAATCCATTGTGGCCTTTTCGAGCCACACTTTCTGAGCTTTGAAGGTTGGGAGGGTTGCGCCACAGTATCCGCCACACCAACTGTCCAAGTGGTCCCCCAACTAGGCTTCGTAGTTTAGTTTATTACTCCACCCACAACCTTGGGACCTGATTGGGTGCAAGGCCCAGCACCGCGTAAAGTGGAACACGCCCCTGAACGCGTCCCTTCTGGGTTTAATTGATTTTCCCACGTCCGCGTCGACTTGGCAGGAACCCCTCTCGCTGAAATCTTCATCCCACCCAAGACTGCTCGCCCTTGTGTGTAAGAAAGAAACAAATCATCGTCTCCCCGCTCCTTTCCCAAAGCCCCTGGCGAGCCTCGATAGTTTGATTGCTTGAAATTTGATATCTTGGATACACGACGACAATGTCATCCCCGAGCAGTCGCCGGCAGACCCCTCGCCGGTCAGCGAGAAGCTCGGAAGCCCGAAGCAGCCCTGCTCCAGCTTCCCAAGCTGGTGCTACCCCTCGCAATACACGCCAGACCCAGCTCGCCTCGAGCCCTCTATTCTACCAGTCGTCGTCTCCTGCCCCAGGACAGACTCGTGATGCGCCTTCTCCCGCCGAGGTCTCTTCGCCCTTGCGCCAAATGTCCAACAGCCAGAGCACCGCCAACAGGGGTACAACAGTCGCGCAATACTCTCCACTCCGCCAGATGTCCGATACTCAGTCTACCGGCGACAGGACTCCCCGTGCCAGTCGCCTCATCGGAGGTAAGGGTTCCGGCCAGGCGTTTGTCGTTTTAGTTTCTTCACTTAACTGATCTCGACCGCAGAATCATCGCCCATCAGATATGACCCGAGTTCCAGCCCTGGACGTTCGCATCAGCCTCAGTCAGACCTCCGTAGCGAAAGCAGTGGCCTTTTCGTCAGTTCTGGCCCCTCGAGCCAAGCCCGAAACCGTCGTGGTGATATCAACTCTGATATCACCAGGACCCCTAGAGCCCCTCGTCGTGTGATCCTAGATGATGCCGGCCACGTTGTTCGAGAGGACCCCGTCAATGGCTCCGACGCTCCTTCTTTCGCCAACAGGGACCCAAACACCTCGGAAGCAGACATTCTAGGTGGAACTGGGGAATCCCTCATTTGGGGTACAACTGTCTCGATCGATGACACCTTTGCAACCTTCAAGGACTTCCTCCGAAACTTCACACAAAAGTACAGAATGTATCGCGATGGCCTTTCGGATGCCGAAGTTCAAGCCTCTCCTGACGGAAACTCGAAGCCATACTGGGAGTCGTTAGAAAACATGCTTCTGCTTGGTACCACCCGGCTCTACCTCGAGATCGCCGATCTCAAGCTCTATCCTCCCACCCGAAAGCTTTGGCATCAGGTGCAGGCTTATCCACAAGAGATCGTTCCTATCATGGATCAGTCTGTTCATGATTTGATGGTGGAGCTAGCCCGTGCTGAGGATCTGAAACAAAATGCTTCGCAACGATCTGGCCCATCCCATCCGAGTGCTAGCCAGAGCTCCGAAGTGCCTTTCCCAAGCTCTGATCGACCAGACGTTCCACCGTCGTCGCGCCCGATGCAGGAACAGACATTGGAGGACCAGGTATCACAGATGGTCTATGTCGTGCGTCCATTTGGCCTCGACAAGACCACAAACCTTAGAGATCTCAACCCCAGCGGTACGTGTCATTACCCTACTCACCTTTCGTCGGAATCTGTACAAGTTCTAACATAGCACTACCTAGACATGGACCGCTTGATCAGCATCAAGGGCCTTGTCATCAGGACAACGCCCGTGATACCTGACATGAAAGATGCCTTCTTCCGCTGCAATGTTTGCAACCACTCAGTCAATGTAGGCCTCGATCGAGGCCGAATCCGTGAGCCAACCGAATGCCCTCGTGCCATCTGTAGCGCGAAAAACTCGATGCAAATTGTCCACAACCGCTGCTCTTTCGAGGATAAGCAGGTTATTAAACTGCAGGAGACACCCGATGCAGTACCCGCCGGCCAAACGCCACACTCTGTCTCTGTCTGTGTATACAACGAACTTGTCGATTTTTGCAAGGCTGGTGATCGAGTCCAGCTCACTGGAATCTTCCGTGTGAGCCCCGTCCGCGTCAACCCGCGCCAGAGGACGGTCAAGAGTGTTTTCAAGACATATGTCGACGTTCTTCATGTTCAAAAGAGTGACAAGAAACGCATGGGAGCCGACGTCTCGACCCTCGCTGTGGAGGGAGAAGATGAGGAGGAAGCCAACGAGAACAACCAAGAAGAGATGAAGAAGATTTCTCCCGAGGAAGAGGAAAGGATCAAGGAGGTTGCAGCTCGCGAAGATGTCTACGATCTCCTCTCTCGATCACTTGCTCCCTCAATTTACGAAATGGACGATGTCAAAAAGGGCATTCTCCTTCAGCTTTTTGGCGGTACGAATAAATCTTTCCAAAAGGGTGGCAGCCCCAAGTATCGTGGCGACATCAATGTTCTTCTGTGTGGTGATCCCTCCACATCCAAGTCGCAGATTTTGTCTTACATCCACAAGATTGCGCCCAGGGGCGTGTATACCAGTGGAAAGGGCTCGTCTGCCGTTGGTTTGACTGCTTACGTGACAAGGGATCCCGAAACCCGACAGCTCGTTCTCGAGTCGGGTGCGCTTGTTCTCTCCGATGGTGGAGTATGCTGTATCGACGAATTCGACAAGATGTCGGATTCAACTCGATCAGTCCTACACGAAGTAATGGAACAACAGACAGTGTCCGTGGCCAAGGCGGGCATTATTACCACGCTCAATGCACGAACAAGTATTTTAGCCTCCGCCAATCCCATCGGGAGCAGATACAACCCGGACCTTCCCGTGCCACAAAACATTGATCTACCGCCCACTCTCCTCTCCCGCTTCGATCTCGTGTACCTGATTCTTGATCGGGTGGATGAAAAGAACGACAGGCGTTTGGCCAAACATCTACTCTCCATGTATCTCGAAGATTCGCCGAGCCATGCACCCACAAAGAAAGAAATCTTGGTACGGTTTCCCATGCTTCAATTCAGCTACCTCATGGCTTGTATCGTTTTGCTAACCCGCGCTCTTCTTCTCTGCAATAGCCTGTTGAATTCCTGACCTCATACATATCGTATGCCAAGGCGAATATTCATCCGGTCCTCTCGCCTGAAGCTGGACGGGAACTGGCAGATGCTTACGTCGAGATGCGCAGGCTTGGGCAGGATGTCCGCGCTGCGGAGAAGCGCATCACTGCCACGACTCGACAGCTTGAAAGCATGATTCGACTAGCGGAAGCGCATGCAAAAATGCGCCTCTCGCAAACCGTGACACGCGACGACGTTCGTGAAGCCTATCGTTTGATCCGAACGGCTTTGAAGACGGCAGCTACCGACGCTCAAGGTCGCATCGACATGAGTCTCTTAACGGAAGGCACCAGCGCCGCCGATAGGCGCATGAAGGCTGAACTGAAACAGGCCGTATTGAGGCTTCTCGACGAGCTTACCGCTGGTGGCCAAACTGTTCGTTGGAACGAGGTGCAACGGCGTCTCGGTGAAACAGCCAGCGTTCCCATCGAGCCATCCGACTTTAACGAGGCGATGCGAGCCCTTGAAATGGAAGGTGCCATTCTGGTCACTGGCGATGGTGCTCGCAGAAGTGTGCGACGCGTAACGGCATCTGTATGAACGGGGTATCTGATGAATAAGTAAATGAAAAAAAAACAGAGGCGGAAAGGAAAAGCATGAAGCAACGGGGATATTTTAATGTGGGATGAGAATGGGTAATAATATGGCTAGTATTTGTTGTAGGCGTTTTTTTGTTTGTTTTTCTTTTTTTTCAAAGAGTCATGATATTTATTCCATATCTGTGTTGGCACTCATCATTTGTGTGACATGCCACCCTTTTACACGAGAGTCGACACGTTGCCTTTCAAGGTGTGTAATTTAAAGGTACATACAAGGTGAGAAATCCAAACTATGGTTATGCAAATTTGAAGTTTTAAAAGGAAAAGAGAAAAATCTTAACAAAAAAGGCCATGCACATGCACATGCTCCTGCTACACTATACATATCTGAATCCAACCCTGCATGACTTCACCGTACTTGGTCTATCCGAGGAAACCCGATTACAAAAGAAATAATTTACCACAACTGGCGTTCCTTTCCTTCGTACCAGAAGTTAAGAAGCACCGCAATGAACAGCGAGCCGCAAAGTACGGTGGGCCCATAACGGTCGTAATATCGGGCGGCGCGGCGCTCACGGATGGCTTTGCTGCGGTATAGGTAAATGCCGACCGAGTAGGCGAGACTCAGGATTGCGAGGAGGGTGAAGGAACCGGCGATGGCGAAGGACCAGGCTGTCGGGCGGGTGCCGAAGTTCAGGAGAGTGACGGCGATGGTGCCAATGTAAATCGAGTATTCGAGCTAGAGGTGAGAAAGGTCAACGAGTTAGCACTAGACTCTGCTCTTCTAAGGGATCGAAATCGGGGAGAACAATGCGTGGATCAAAGAATTATCACACACCCAACCAAGGAACGTTCGTTCTGCCGCAAAGAACACCTTGGGCTCAACACGAACTGGCACATAAATCTTCTTGCCCTTCGGGGCCTTGAAGCGTTTAGTCATTACAGGTCCGGGTCCAAAAATAATCTCCTGTCGCTCGTTACGCGGGACTTGGGTTCCCTGCTTGGAGCTGAGAATCCAATGGCCTACAGTTGAGGCAGCACGTCTGGCCTTGCGAGGCGTCGCTCGCAACGCGGCGGCAACGTAAGTCCATCCGCCAACGCGGCGTGCTTCCTCAATGGCGTTGTCTTCGTTTTCTTCCTCATCTTCGTCCTCAGAATCGTAAAGGGGATATGCGTCATTGTCACCACCACTTGTTGGGTGGGTGACTGTCTGGTCCTCCAGATCGTTTGCTCGTGAGCCACGTAGGCCATGCAAACTCGACTCTCCGTTACCCCGGGCTGCTGGCAGAGCTAGGCAAGCTGGAGGATTGCATTCGTCATCTGAATCTATGTCATCCTCATCATCGTCCTCCGAAGTCGATGTTGTCGTAGAATGACCGTGGCGCTGGATGCCAAAGTCATGGGAGACGGGTTTCCGGATATCGACATCCATTTGGGGCATCCAAAAGGGAAGGAGGTTGATTCGATCGGGGAAAAGGCAGGCAACGCCGTGGATGAATTTGGAAAACTTGGGAACAGCCTCAACGAGATGACTGGAAATGAGCTGGCGAACCCACTCTGGGGGTTCTTGGCCGTGTTGGGTCTGCAGCTTGACCTCCAAAACGGCGTACGGGAAGCGAACTACATCACCAGGCGGAAGTTGCGAGAAGGGCCAGTCGATTCCGATGTCCATTCGCCTCCAATTGTCGCCGGATCTTTGGCGTCCGTCCAAATTGTCTTCACGAACCATTGTGAGCTCGGTATCCAAAGAAATACGCACCCGGGCATCCGCTGGCAGCTGGAAAGCAGTACGGTTGTAAAACGAGCGGCAGACGGGCTTGTATCCCTTTTTCAGAACGGAGTATTGAATCTCCGATGCAAGGCGTTGGTCTTCGTTAATCTGCTTCTCCGTCTTCTTGCCATCCTTCCTGGCCTTCTCGAAAATGGCGGCTGGTAGTAGAGATCCGTCCATGTACGCGTTGACATTCTTCTCCTTCATGGCGAAGCGGGCCTTGACAGACTTTTCGCCGGTCCAATCTTCGCGGTGAGTCTTACGCTCGACGAAGATGGTATCGCTGCTCATGCCGCCATACCAGCGTAGACGAATGGCCTCGGCGCCCTCCGACTTCTTCAGGCGCCCCTCATACAGGTCCCACTTCTCGGGGTTGTCGTAGTAGATCGATGTAATTGCAGCGTCTTGTTGGTCAAACTCCTTGTTGGCGTTGAATACAAGCACAGGGAGATGCTTGAGGATAACGAGCTTAAGTTCTGTGACGTTGTCTGGATGAACCCAGTATTTGGTGGTATGGCGAATGAAACTAGCTTGGCTACCACCAGCGGCACTGTCGCCCTTGACAGGATTTCCGCGCGTCCGGACGAGGTCGTAGAGTTTGGATAGCTTGACAACAGAGGCGTCGTAGTTCTCTTTGTAGAACGGCTTGGCTTTCAGCCGGGCGTCAAAAGCGGGTTTAAGGTGCCAGCCGGTGAGTTTCTGGTATGGAAGTTAGGTGTCAGCAGTCGTCAGCTCGGCGCATAGGAGAGGCGACTCACATCATGCTTCTTGATAATCTTGTAAAATCCAGTGTAGTTGAGCTGGACGAACTTGGCCAAGTCGTGGACGTCACCAATGATGTCGCTCAGATCCTCCTCGAGAAGGATGAAGTCGGCTTCGCTAGGGCCGTCGTTGTCGCCGGGTCCACGCTCATTGAGGCGGTCGACAACTTCTTTGACCTCGCGCTCGCTGACGGCAATCCGACGGGTGATCTCCATGGACTTGACCTGCTGCTTCGTGTGCACCTTGTCGAGTTCGGCCTCTAGCTTGCTCACGAAATCCTTCTCGTCATCTTCTGTCCACTCGCGGCCGGCAACACTCTTGCCCTTGGAGTCGGTGGTCTGTTTAGGACGGCCGGAAGCGGACCGCAGATCGATCTTGAGACCATCGTAGTCGATGTAGTACCACTGATACTCCTTGATGACACTCGACCGTAGCTGTTCACCAAACTTCATGACTACTAAACCTGGTTGAGCTCGCCACTGACTAGATTCTCGCCTCGTAACCCACGACGTCTTGCGGGTCTTCAGGTCTTCAACGATCAGCATGGGCGTCTGCAACAATGCGAAGAACGAGCCGGAGTGGTGCGAACCGCTCCAGCGCAAATGATCCGGTTCGGAGGCAGTATCCGCGGCTGGTAGGGGGAGGAAGGAGATTTGGGGCAAAATGGTATATACAAGAAGGCGCCGTGCACCCCAATTGTGAATATCAACAAGATCAAGTTGTCGAGTTGCCAATTGAAGATGATATTCACCACAATCACACACAAGGTGGGCCAGATAGCTAACTTTGGGGGGAAGCGAAAGGAATCTGATCAAAGAGAGAGAAATGCAGGATGGAAAAAAACAAGCCGGGGTTCATGTCATGCAAGAACGGGAGTATGTACGTGGTACAGTGTGGGTTGGGGTTGTGCATACAGCAGTAAGGGGAATGGCAGGGGAAGAAGGAAGAACCCATGATACGAGAGGAGCAGGCGGGAATGACGAGATGAAAAAGCCAAACATACCGTTGAAGAACTTTGCCCGAGTTTCACTCACAAAGCCGAATCAGGCAATTCAATTCAGGAAAGAAGGCATACATGTAAATGAGAACAACGTTAGCAGAAGCAACGGCAGCGGACGAAATGCGAAACCGCAGAGAGCTCAAAGCTGGGATTGATTTCCAGCGAAGCAATGAGACACAGCCAATGATGTTATGATTTAGGAGAGTGTGGCTCTCGCTGCAGCTGCAGAGAGAACGACCGCCGCCAACAAGTGGGTTAGTTTTTATGGGGAGGCTACGCCAAGCCAAGTACTCGACAGGTACCCAGATTTATTTGGGTGCTGTTCTAAGGGTTCTCTAGGCTCTGAGGCTCTAAAAAAAAACTACGGAGTCCTCCGTACGAGTACCAAGTTTTAGCGACAACGGGAAGCTCACCATCTATTCCCCACACATGCTCCGTCAGGTAGCAATAGAGATAGATCTGTGAAGGCTTGTACGGGGTAGAGGATGAGACACGATATTGGCAAGTGTTTGGAAACAAAAAAGGAACTGCTCTGCCAGAAACATTGGTAGAGCTGCAGAGGGGAAAGCTACACTAGGTGAATATAAACTACCTACTTGTACGGAGTAGACTGCGAACCTCTTATCGCCATGAATAGGTGGGCCTGGCCAGGTACCATAGGAGTACCTTCACGCGATAAAAAAACAGTGAATAGACGACACCGCGCAGATAGTACGGAGTAAGGATTACGTATTTACATCTAATCTAGGGTCCAATAGAGAAGAAGCGAGAAAAAATGTCTCGTCTAAGGAGTACGTGTATTCTTTTTTAACCCCCTTGACGCAGAGCACACAGGCACAAGTTGATCTGAGAAGTCAAGCTCTTCGAATTGACGAATCAGATGGCCGACAAAATACACGTGCTGAGGCTGAGAGTCCCTCCAAACCTCGTTGTACTATAAGATGCCCCACTGAAGCCGGACCCTAGCTACTAGAAATTTCCTGCAACACACGGTTCCACCTCTTCTTTCCCCCAACCTAAGAAAACTTGTACCTCTCGAGTATCCGAACTACCAGGGTCTCGTGGCCTGTCGACTGATATCGGCTTCTTCTCTGGTGGCGAGAACGGTCGAGGCTCAAATTATTTGTTTAGAAATTAGATAGAGGTCTAGTTTTCTGGCAGTCTTTGATTATTTATAACGGGCACAGTCTCTAGTAAACTACTCAAGTGCGTACTGCTATATTCAGATTTGTATCTTCTATTTCTCCACAGGACAAAGAAGTAGTTTACATACCCTGATCCACTAGCACACCAAAACCGAGGTCACCCAAGCCATATTACCCAGAAGCATCATCACCTTTTTTTTTTCTTTTTTGTTACACCTTTGAAAGTGGTGATGCTTCTGGGTATAAGTATGACAGGGCTGACCCCTGGTTTTGGTGTGGATTACAAGTGAATCGGGGTATTACTCCGTACTTCTTGAAACGATACTTCAATAAATACCAGTACGTACGTACGTACTTGAGTGGAGACTGTGCCCTTTTACGTAGAAATAAAAGGTGTGTCAGAAAACTAGATCTTATTACTCCGTACGGAGTAGATAAACTAGACATAATGGTTGTCTCTTATTTCTCACCTGGCAACTCTCTGAGTTTTGCGCCAGTTGGTCTGTTTCCAATGACTGCCCCACCACAGGATAGAGCTTGGACTCTTTTTTTTTTTTTTTGGGAGGGGCGGGGTAGTAAGATCTCACCGCCGTTGCTGGCCCTCAAACTCAAGACACTCTTCTATCGTCCGCGTGTCCAGCCCGATATACTCCGTACCAGATACATCCTACCATGCTAGGTACGACAACCCCGGCGCCCGGCCCGGGCCCCGACTCTCTCGAAGCCCGCATCACCGCCGACTGCCCAGAGCCCAATCGACAACTCCTCCTCCTCGCCTGGTCCCATGACGTATCCTCCCTAAAATCCGTCATCGACGGTCCCGGTCTTGCAAGTCTTCAAGACCCCGTCACCCTCGAAACCCCCCTCCACGCCGCCATCCGATCGTGCGGCCCCGCAGACCCCAATAGCCCCGACGATACCGAGGACATTCAAGTTGAAGAGGCTAAGGAAACTCTCAAGGAGCTCTTCTTTTGTGGCGCCATCTGGAACGATGTCGACGATCACAACGAGACGCCCGGGTGCGTTGCTTTGCGCCTAGGCCGCCTCGAGCTTTACGATTTATGCATGCAAGCTGGTGTGCGCGCCGAGATGCTCTTTGGTCTCATGGGAGGCTACGAGGAATTACCCTCTGGCCCAGACGAAGACGCTGATCATGAGCTCGGCGAAGATGAAGCTGTACCTACCGACAAAACGGTTCAAGATGACACCGGCGGGCCAGAAGCTGAAACAGAGCCTTCGACGGAAAACGAGACACCCGCAGTCGATGTGAACAGTGAACAATATCTCCAATCCACGCTCACACTCACAGACTCCAAACTCGTCGACTCTGACAACAATGGCGTCATGATGGCTTGGGAAACAGACATCATGAGACGTAGTGTTGACGCCCTGCTCCAAATATCTCCGAGCTCGGATGATCCAACCAACAAGCCCAAACTTGCAGCCGGTAAACGAATCCTTAACATTGGCTTCGGAATGGGCATAATTGACACCATGTTCGCCGAGTCCCGCCCGGCCCGACATCACATTATCGAAGCTCACCCCTCTGTTCTCGCCGCTCTCGCCAATTCGCCAACCTTTGGTCCTACTTGGGAGGCGGCAGGAGACGCCCCCGGCGCCAACAAGGTACACGCCGGCCGATGGCAAGATGTACTCCCAAATCTTCTGCACGATGGCGAAGTTTACGACGCCATTTATTTTGACACCTTTGGCGAGGATTATTCTCAACTCAAGCTCTTCTTCACAGAGTACGTGCCGGCCCTCCTTGACCAAGACGGCAAGTTTGGCTTCTTCAACGGGCTCGGTGCCGACCGCCGGATTTGCTACGATGTTTACACCAAGGTGGTTGAGATGCATCTTGCCGATGCCTCCATGGATGTCGAATGGGTCGATGTCAAAGTCGACATGAAGGGACTCGAGGAAGCTGGAAAAGGAGAGTGGGAAGGTGTTCGTCGACGCTACTGGACTTTAGACAGTAAGTTTTCGTGCTTCCATCCTTTGCGTCTATCCAACTTTTAGCAGTTACAACATTTAACACTGATTTTCACACGCAGATTACCGGTTACCCATTTGTACTTTCTTGCGATAGACATTTGGAGCTTTCACCCCTGACTAATTGCGACAGTTTCAGAAATCAATAGCACGCAGATAAATCGCCCAGCGCCAGATAACCAGCAATGACCATTTAGACTCTTTATTCGCCAGAGACGGCAAAGGTGCCTAAACTCAAAGGCAAAGCGAGAGGCGTTTTCGTACGATGGGTAAAGCCCTCTCGTTTACCACATTACTAAGAGGGAAGCCCTTCTATCTTAACATCGAGGGTTGGGGATGCGCTTGAATAATCCGGATGTGCTGGATACTGCTAGGGCAAGGCGTCGATCAGACAAAGTTTTCGGGGTGAAGGATACCAGCAAGGTTGCCTTCCTTAGCACGCGCCAGAGTCAGTGCTGCGATAAGAGCAGCACCAACGCCGCTACCATCCTCAGCAGCCAAAATCTCGACGGGGTCTTCCTCCTTGGGGTCCTTCTTTTCGGGCCAGTCCAGAATCTCACGTAGAGCCTGAGCACCTCGCGCCTTGAAGTGGGGGTACTTGTTGAATACGGAACCGTCAGCGCCGACATGGCAGGATTGGTAGTTCTTTTTCTTGCAGATTGCCGCCACACCGCAGGCGGAGAGCCGGGCTGCGCGGGTGCCAATTAACTCGCATGTCCGACGAATCAGCTCTAGTTCCGGCTTTGTGCAAGTCAAACCGAGCTTCGACACGAATAGATCGTAGGTCTCCTGCAAGTTTTCGTACGGATCCCTATTTTGTGACATGTTAGCATCTCTGTAATATTCAATAATAGACCATGTAACTGGCAGGTTGACGGGGGAAGAAAGCCATACTCCTCAACAGCCGAGAGGAAGGACGAGTCTAGCGTATAAGGCCTCTGAAGTCGCGAAATGTCTTGTCCTGGGAACATCTTTGCACTCTGGTTCTCGTGAAGATCGACCATGATAAGGCGAAAAATTTCACCGAGATATAATCCAGCAATCATCTTCTCGAAGGCTTGCTGTCCGGGCCGGGGGGAATCCTTGTCAATGATGATGTCGTACGGGGTTCTGGGTAGGATTACGTGCTCATTGTCGAATGCACCCCATTCGCAGTTGATGGCCATGGGCGTATCCGGGGGCAAGTTCATATGCGCAAGCTTTGGGATAGAGCCGCAGTTCTCCATATAAGCGGCGTTGCAGCCCGTACCAAAAATGCACCCAATCTTCATCTTGGTGTCGGTGTACGCCGAGGCAATGAGGGTTCCGGTCGTATCGTTGATGAGAGCCGACAGCTTGATGGGCACACCCTATAGAGAGAGGAAATGGGGTGGTCAGCAACCAATTAGTGACATCGAGGTAGCTTCAACTGGCCAATACTGACTCGTCTCTTCAAAGCAGCCTCGAACATGGGCACGACGTTCTCGCCTTCCACGCCTGCAATGTCGAATCCCTTTGTCCATCGCTGGAGAACACCTTGGTCAATGTAATCTTGGGTTGCAGGGTAAGAAAAGGTGAATCCAAGCGGTAGGGCCTCAATATGTGGGTTCTCTCCATGGTGTGTTTCGATAAACTGCATCAGACAATCGGCAATGTACTCCCACAGCTCATCCGACTGACCAGTCTTCAACTCTTCTGGCATGCGGTACTTGGATTGAATAATGTCAAACTCAGATTTCTGATCCGTCAGGGTGATCTGGCAGACTCTCAAATTGGTACCTCCCATATCGAGGGCGAGGAAAGTTCCCGTCTCATACCCAGTAGGGAAGGACATGACCCATGTCGGGTTCATAGGCTATAGGACATAGTTAGCAAAATCCAGCGACCAAATCAAAGAGCCAGTTCCATACAATGCTGCCACCTTCAACAGTCAAACCTATACGAGGGCAATGGTTTCCGGTATTAGTTGGGAACGAATTTGATTCTTCGGGGGTTTACTGGGCAAACCTTTTCCGAGCTCCGAGACGAAATGGTCGGTAATGGCCTTTAGCTTGGCAGTATCGATGCTAAAAAGCTCCTCCAACCTGGCAATTTGTTCCTTTAGGTTGTGTGGCATATCGGCCATGGAACCTATGACGGGTTATCATTAGCATTCGGGGTCACGTATGGGGAAATCGAGAGAAGGCTCGGGTTCTTGCTTGGCTCTGGTTGGGATTGCCAACCCCCATGCTGGGCTGCAAAGTGGCCGTTTGCGGCCATGAGGGAGCAGTGCAGTATAGTGAGGTCAGAGGAACTTCTCTAACCGACTCGAATGGTTTGTGATTGATGGCGGAATCTGAGAGTATGCGGTTGGGAGGCGCGCAGGTGAGAGAATGGAGAGAAATGTAAAGAGGAGGCAGAATTGAAATGCAGCAGAAATATGATGGGGAAATATATAGGTAGGGATGCGCGAATGCAGGATTGGTCAGGAGCTGCGTCAGATATTCCTTTTAGAGTGTAGCCTTTACTGCAGTACTTTCGAAGAGTGAGGCGCGTGTAACTGGGAGTGTTGGGCGCGCGGGGTCTGATGTCGAAAAGTATACCATACGTAAGATGGTTGTTGAACGATTGGGAAGGTGCAACGCAATCACTTGACAGATTTCTATAATAGGACATTGGCTTCTCTGGTGCGCCGATTTCCAACACTTTGGCACTTGCTCATGCCTCCCGTCCACTCATAGATGCTAACTGTGTTTACCCGTAAAATACCAATAGCTCCTGACTGCGTGAGACATGGTGTGGGGGTAGGGTAGAGCTCAGTGTCTACATGAGCACGCATTTGTTGAGGGGGGAGGTAAGTTGCCGAGACCAGACCAGGTAGTCAGCAAGGGCTTATAGGTGTCTATCCCAGTGAATACACCAAATACGGGATTCGAGCTGCCAGTTAGTGGTCAGGTGATGGTTGATGATGGACAGACACCGTTTGGGAGGGTAAGAAGCTTGATACAGCATCTCGACCCTCTCGACCTTCTCAAACCCACGCCATCATGGCCCCTGTCATTCAACAAGTTGGGTCTAAACTAATAAGACTCCAGAGAATTGTAGTGAAAAAGATAATCAAACAAGGAATTTGCCATTTCCAGCACGCGGGTTGCAGCATGCGGGTTGCAGTACGCGCGCCACCGTGGGGGGGCCCGAGAGGAAGACTGCGCCTAAAAGAGGGTAGGGATCCCAAATGGATAGATTGGGATGAGGTTTCGAAAAGCGCGAGTTCAGTAACAACGTACCTTTGCGGGAGGGCACGGGACGGGGACCGAGGCCAACCATTTTCGATTAATTTGCTGAATTTGATGATTTCGGAGGGAGGGGTTGTTTTGCTTCTACCAGTGGTTTCGAGTGCGACGTAATACAGCTTGAGCTGAGGACAGAAAAGTATGGCGGGGTGAAGTACCTGTACATTCGTGCACTTCTGTAGGGATGCTGTATCGAAGGGCTGAGAATCCTTCAAGAACTTTGAATTAAAAGTATATTTTGACTTTTGTTTTTATCGAGTGAAATTTTTTCTCCCAGACACGAAATCATAAGTCATAAAAGTTGTTTGAGGGATATTACTGCTACTTTTCCAGAGTGATTTTCCAAACCCTGGTAATAGCTTAATGCCTCGTGCATACGGAGTACATAAATAGCTTCTCTAGCATTTCAGCGGTTTAACCAAACCCGTTTGGTCCTGGGCTATTATATTTTAATCCGCCACCAAACACGGAAGTTCTCTAATGGGCTGTTTGCGTACAAGTAGCTAGGGTCCCAATAAAACTCTCATGTTGTGCCCATACTTTGTAGTTAACGGTCATCAATCCAGCAACTGATTATGGGTTTTTTTTTTTTCTTTTCTCCCCTTTTCTCTTCCTTTTTCTCTTTTTTTCTCCTTTTTTCTTCGGCGGTAGTCTGCCTATATTCCTCCAGTGTGTAATAAGTCGTAGTGTAAAACCTAGGAAACAACGCTACTGTATGTAGAAAAGAAGGAGGAAAGTCTGCTTCGTCTATTGCTTCAAATAAAATGAGGGTCTGGAGGTATCGACTTGTGGCTAAGGCTACGAAGTACTGTTGTGGCGCCCACGGCTTGACATTCTGCCGTTCCGTTGGCTGGAGTGGGTCCTCTTGGGAGCTGCCCATTGAGCAACGTATGCTGGTTATTAGGACACGCACGTTGCTTCAAGCTAAGTTGTCCAGATATCGCGCCTCCGTACTCCGTACCAACTGGTCCGATTAAACCAGTGTACCGCGCAATTGGATTTTTACTCGTGTTTTTTTTTCGGGAGCATGATACATCTTCTTTGTCATTTCTAATCCCGAATTCTAGTATGAAGCCGCTAGCACTCGCAAGCACCCTCCTGGGTCTTGTTGCTTCAGCTATCGCAAGCTCCAGCGCCAACACAGGAAAAGTCACACTACCCGCCTCATTCAAGCCTTCACAAGTATTCAAGAATGTCAATCTTGTGCACATAGTCTCTCTGGAGAAGAACTATGTCAAGGAAAATATCAACATCCTCGTTGAGAATATTGCGTCCGAGCCGCAAGACACCTATTATCTTCCATTTACCGCCTCCCAAATCTCACGAGTTGGTGGGATCGAAGTAAAGGACAGAAAAGACGACACTGTTGGACCATTTCAAGTGGATGAGGTACAGTATGATGACAATAGGTATGATTCAACTTCTCTTCGTGCCCCCGTCTCCAGTATATCGACTGACGGGACATTGAAGTGAGACCCAGTATTATTCGATTCGACTGCCCTCTCCCTTGAAGCCAGGCGCGCAGCAGACTCTTGGGATCTCGTTCACCTATCTCAAATCTCTGAGCCCCCTCCCCGCTTCTATAAATCAAGACGATAAGCAATATCTCACCTACGACTTTTCCGCCTACTGCCCGTCCGCCTACCCGACCATGAAGCAAAAGACCGAGGTCAAATGCTACTCGGCTGACATCCCCGACTATACCAAGATCGGCGACTTTCCTACCAAGCAAGGATCCAAGCTTACGTATGGTCCTTTCGAAGAGCAGCCTGCCGGTGCCTCTCACCCAATCCGCGTACGCTTCGAGTTTACCAAACCTCTGATCCACGTAGCCACTCTCACTCGGGACATTGAAGTCAGCCATTGGGGAGGAAATGTTGCCTTTGAGGACCACTTTGATATGTTTCATCGGGGTGCCAACCTTTCTTCGCTATTCAACAGAGTGAAGTGGGTGCAGTCGCAATATTACAACCCGACGACATATGCCGTCAAAGAGCTCAGGTTCCCCCTCCGGATTGGCAGTGCCGATGCTTATTACACGGATATCATTGGAAATGTCTCAACATCAAGATTCCGCAGCAACAGCCGCGAAGCTGTTCTCGAAACCAAGCCTCGCTACCCAATCTTCGGCGGGTGGAAATACCCTTTCACGATTGGTTGGAATTCTGATTTGAAAAACTTCCTTCGACACACTGCAGACGGCGGCTATGTTCTCAATGTGCCCTTCCTAGAGGGACCGAAACAGGTTGAGGGAGTCGAGTATGAGGAAGTACTTGTCAAGGTTCTTCTACCAGAAGGTGCAGAGTGAGTAGTTCCGAGATCTCTTGTCTCTCACTTGTGCTATCCATACATATGGGCTCTCAATCCAGGTTATATCCTACGTGGCTTGTATACTGACACATCCCCTCTTTAATAGGAATATCAAATGGTTTGCCGATATCCCTTCCGCATCTATAGTCTCCTCGTCCATTGAGACCAAGAAAACATATCTGGACACGGTTGGTCGCACGGCCGTTATTATCCGCGCAAGGAATCTTGTGGATGAATTTCGAGACCGGCAACTTATCGTCACATACGATTACCCGCTCTCGGCAGCACTACGCAAACCCTTGGTTGTGTTTTCTGCCATGATGAGCATATTTGTTGCTACGTGGCTCATTGGGGGTCTAAATGTCGAGTTCGCCTCGAAGAAATAAATAGACAGGATTGAAAACAGTAATGGGAAGATGCTGGTCCTCTGCTGTGCAGTTGTCTGGCGGTGTGTATGAGGAGCGGAAGAAAACGTTTTTCTTTCATGTTTGTCATGTTATTGTGTATGTACCAAATTCCATGGAATTGAAGAAAAGTCAAACTGCTTGTTATTTGGCCCTCGCTGTAATGAGATGTTTTCCTGTGCAATCTTCTCCATAAGTGAAGGCGATCCTGGGAGTGCAAATAGACGAGTTTAAGAGAATAAATGCAGGCCGAGCTGAACGCAGCCCTATCCGTCAATGAAGAGTAAAAATCTTTGGTATTCCGAATACATATAGAATCAATGAACGCCCATCCCATATTTATGCCAAAAAGCCGAGAACAAATATATACAAGAAATGCCCAGTTAAGCCCGAGGCGGCCGCGCTAAATCTGTCGAAAAAGAAGAGTAAAGGATCTGATAGTGTCCCGATTATACGAAAGCCCAAAGACTACCAAAGACGAGAGGCAGCCAGGCGGCCAGGTTCAGTAAAGAGCCTCTTTCATTCCGCCGCATATACCAGAAACTTATAGTTTCGGAGGCCCCTGACTCTTCGTCATCTTCTGTAGAGAGAAGTGGTGATTGGACGGTGACTGTGTGGATATCAGCAAAGCCTAATTCCTGCGTGTTGAAGCAGTTTGAGCTGTTGACTAGGGGAATACGCTCGTCGCCGGGTTCGACAAAGGTGATGTCGGAACACTGAAGGTGATTTATCATGTTAGTCACGAGGGAAGAAGATAGGTTTGAAGAAATGACTGGGAAATTAATATTGCCTACTTACAGCATAGAGCGATGCACCGTGGGTTGCCAACTCAACCACTTGGATCGTTGCGTTGTCCCCGGCCTTTACACCGAGGGACTCGGGAACGGGAACGTCGGGTAGGCAAAGAGTGCCGGGGTAGGGTCCGTTAGATGGTCCAAGTAGTTGCCACCTGGATACGAGTTGGGTTGACCAGTCCATAGGGCCGCCGTCTGGAGCGTCTTGATCAAGCCCGATATTGACGTATAGGAAGGCCCTGGCATGGCCCGAGAACCAACCTGGTTGGAAGGCGAGTGTACCGCCGGTAGTGGCCCAGAAGGTACGGTTGGAAGACAATTTTAAGCCGCCACCTTCGCATGTTGGATTAATACAGGAAGCAATAGGTGAGAGTCAAAGAGTATGTAGAGCAAGTTAACACTCACAAGGATAGTTCCATTGCATGCCAAAGGGGAAGGTCTCGTTGGTGATTAAGTTGTTTCCTCGACTGCCGGGGTAGGTGATGATGATGTGGGCGGATGCCAAGGAGGCGATGAGGAGGAGATGGAGGGCGTTACGAAGCATGTTGGCGATAGTCTGTTTATAAGACAGTCATGAAGGTGAGGCTGGTGACAGAGTTCACAACGGTCAACGTCGGTTTGTGTTGATATTTGGAGAAGAAGAGGAGTGGTGGGGGGAAAGGCTGGATAAAGGAAGACCCGGGCCAAGTGAGGGGATTTGCAAGGTGAGTATTCTATGTCTGCCGGCAGTTTCCCGTGTCTACTGCGTGAAAGAGGAGACGAAGCGAATAAGTTCGAAGAGAGTTACTCTCAAGCAACAGTTCATAGCAGTTCACAACAATATTTGCAAGGGGGATGATACGGAGAGAGAAAAGATGTGAGATGATCTAGAAGATAACTCGAAATTTACAAAGACGGGCAGCGTAACACGATTCATCAGCGGGAGAAATATGTGTAAAAAATAAAAGCCGGTCGATGAGATCCTTGTCGAGATAGAGCGGGATCTTCCCTGCAAGACTGTGGTTGGGCGCTAAAAGATCGATGCAGCAACCAACCAGCGTCGAGGGAGTACGTCTTCTAGTCT
Source organism: Graphium sp. VPRI43844 (assembly GCA_019925285.1). Taxonomy (NCBI): domain Eukaryota; kingdom Fungi; phylum Ascomycota; class Sordariomycetes; order Microascales; family Graphiaceae; genus Graphium; species Graphium sp. VPRI43844. Next base: position 196,207 of record JADHKT010000001.1, read on the forward strand.
TCTACGGGAGTACTAAGGTGTACGGAGTACGGAGTACACGAGACATGGCTGCCAGGATTGCAGGAGGAATCCACCTGGTTTGGGGCATGCGGCGGCTTCGGGAGGGCATACTTGTACTATTTCATCGCTGAGTGGACGGCTGGCTGGTTTAGAGTGGTCGAGAGGCAGAAAGTAACAACGGGTTGGCTAGGCCGGGGCCACTTTTGAGGAATCGAGGACGAATAGGGACAGAGGACGCACCAAATTAATTTGTTGCTATTTATGGCGACGATCTTATGCGGGGGGGGGGGGGGGGGGTTGGTGTGTTCCCGTCTCGTTGTCCAGTCCTCCCTTGTTATTTCCCAAAGACGCAGAAGGATTCCGATTGGGTCAACTGAAGCCCCCTCTCTGTCAGCTGTTAGGGTTGCAGTTGGCGCGCGGTACAAGGACAGGAGGCCAGACCGGAGTCTTTTTTTTGAGGGGACGATGGTTGGAAACTGAAACTTCTGGATGGGAGGTGGATGATCTGTATTGAGCGAATTTTAATGATGAGTACGGAGTAAAAAGAGCGAATAAGGAACCAAATGATACAGAGGTAAGAAAAAAAAGAGACCCTGGGTGATAATATCGCCAAGGAGCCTGGCCTGGCCAAGGCCAGCCAAAGGCAGGCTGCACAGCACAGTGGACAGACAAGGTCAGTAAACATGCTGACAGCACTTGAAAATACAGGGCATCGTAGCCTGGAGGGCGGAGGACCAGTACGGACTACAGCGGTAATGGTACTGTCTCCATTTGCTAACCTTCGGTTTCTCGGCATGATCGGAGCTAGAGAACTGCTCGAAACATTGTAGCGCTTACTAAAAGTTGGGGGCCGAGTCTTCCAACAAGCCATCCATCCAAGCTATCTATCTATACAAGTATGCGCCAGAGAGTGGTCTTTTTACGAAAGAATATTCTCGGGCGTAATTTGGAGGATCGCCTAAGCTCGATTGGGGTCTGCGTTATGCGACTTTCGGTTTTTCAGCCCCCTGGAACGAGATAATCTCTTCGAGTCCATTCGTCTCGTTTGTGTTTGATTGTTATCGAAAAAAGCTGACTTTTTTTTGGGTTTGGTCTCTTTCAGTCGCCTCGCTCTTTGTGCCGGTTGTAGGCACGTCCTTTCGTTTACACTTGATTCGCATATACAGAGACTCGAGAAAAGAAAACAAAAAGAAAAAGACAAAAAGAAATCCCAACATATTCATAGACCAAAATCAGAGATCAAATGTGGCCATGTTGTTCGCCCAAGGTCAGCTACAGCGTCCTGGCCATCTTTGCGGCCACGGCCACGGCCGCCCTTCCTGATGTGGCCGATGACTTTACCGTTGATACTACCGGCCAAACCATTGCTGCGGCCAACAGCCTTGCCGCCTCTCTTATGACCGACTATCACGGAAACGAGCCAGGACAAACCCCTGGTCTGCTCCCGGGCCCGCCGCCGGCCGGCCCTTACTACTGGTGGCACGGTGCCTTCTTCGCGGGCACCTATGTCGATTACTGGCGCGCCACCGGGGACAAGACTTACAACGACATAATTTCCGCCGGTCTGGTGCATCAGATGGGTGAGGACGCCAACTTTATGCCCCTAAATGTTACCGCCACACTCGGAAATGACGACCAGTGTGCCTGGGCCCGTACCGCCCTGCTTGCTGCTGAGTATTCGCTCCCGGAACCCGAGGGAAGTCCCAAGTGGCAGTCTGTCGCTGAGAACGTCTTCAACAATCTGGCCGAGCGACTCGATGCCGAGAGCGACACTTGCGGTGGAGGACTCCGGTGGCAGATTCACTCGTCGAATTCTGGCTACAATTATAAGAACAGTACGGTGCTCTCTGACTTCCTCCCGTTTAATCGTGTTGTTTTGCCATAACATACTGACATGAGTGTTGCCTTCTCGTCGTAGCCCTCTCTAACGGCTGCCTCTTCAACATCGCCTCTCGCCTTGGCCGCTTGACTGGAAACCAGACCTACGTCGAGTACGCCGACAAAGTCTTCACTTGGCTTTTGGATTCCGGCTTAATCAGTAGCACGGACGATAATAAGTGGGCAGTTTGGGGCGGTGCCCAAGTTATCCAAAACTGTACTAAGATTGATCACACTGAGTTCTCGTACCCGGCCGGCATCATCGCAGAGGGCTCCGCATTCATGTTCAACCAGGTACGGTACTGTTGACCTAATACCTCATCCCAGTGACCAGTGACGGACCGGGCTTTTGCTGACGGCTTTTGTTCTCCTCAGACCGATGGTGGTGATATCTGGCGAGAACGCACGCAGGGCCTCACCTCGAGAATTCTTGATGTTTTCTTCAGGACCAACAACGTTGCCTTCGAAGTGCCGTGTGAGGGCGCTGGCACATGCACCACTGATATGCTCGCCTTCAAGGGTCTCCTGCTCCACAGCTTAACGACAACCGCTCAGTTGGCGCCGTTCCTCGCCGATTCCGCGAAGCCCGCCCTTCGTGAGTCAGCCAAGGCTGGTATACGCACTTGTAGCGGATCGGGCGATTCCCTCTCTTGTGCCTTTGCCTGGACCGAGGACAGATCCGACGAGGCCGCCGAGACTGATGCTATTAAGAAGATGAACGTCTTGTCTGCTGTATCGAACCTCTTGCTTTCCGAACTGCCGGCTGCTCCTGGGACTGGGGGATCATCGGGCTCCAACGACTCATCTAATGGGAGCAACAACGGACAGGCAGGAAATTCTGATGGCGACAGTAACAAGTCTAGCGCAGGGCGAACCGGCATCAGCTTGTGCCTTACCCTTGCGTTGTCGCTTGGGGCCCTTGCCTTGTAAGTTGTAATTATATTATCTACATGTAATAATGATCTTCACATATTTGACCAACAGACATCCGTTGCCCTGGTTCATTTACTTGTACTTCTGAAATAAATCTTATTCATTCGCATACAACTACTCAAGATTTTGTATGAAGAGAGTTTCATTGGCCTCTATCGGATAAATAGGGAATCCAAAGATGAAAGAACACAAAATTGAACCCCGACCCCGATTCCTCCATTGCGCTGCAATGGATAAACCAAGGCGAAAATACAATAAAGAAAGTGACATGAGTTAGCAGGTAAAAAAAAGAAGCAACAATATCGAACACCATTTCAATCTAATTGACTTTTTTGAAGGCTCTACGATACCGTAGATGACTCTCTGCAAAAGTGTAAATCTATGCTCGTCTCCTCTTGCAAGGTTTGCGTGTCGCGACCGGGGCCGGAGAAGGTTCCTCCGCTGTAGGTTCGGGCTTAGGTTCGGGCTGGGCCGTCGTCGAAGGCGCGGACGGCTCCTCGACGTCTTCCTCCTCCTCGCCACAACCCTTGACCTCGGCTCCGCCAAGAGCGGCCCACGTCTCGTATTGGTCATTGACAATACTGTCGTCGAACTGGGCGCCGAAGATGCCCTGTGCGCCGTGCTGGCTAACTCTTGCAGTGTCGGCGCAAGTTGCTTCGCCTGGCGCCCCGGCATTCTGGCACCACCCGATGACGGCGAAACCTTGGCTCGTGGTTGCCCCGCCCTTGAGGCCGCTATGGTCCCATTGAAGGCAGCCTTCGCAGTGGAAGAGGAGCTCGTAATGTGTTTCGTTGACGGTGGCGCGGATCTGCGACACACGCGCATCTCCCGTGTATACTCCAGGTGCGCTGTATCCCGTGGCCCAACGGAGAGACGTGAGGATCTTGCCTTCCGATGGGTATGCGAGGAGGAGAAGGTTGTTGGGCATCGAACCGCCAAAGGAAATACCGCACCAGCCGCTGCCTTGACATGTTAGGAGACCGATAAATTCGCTTGCATCGGTGGTCAGCGCGTCGGGTGGTAGCGTCATTCCGAATGAGACGAGCTGCTGGGGAGTAGGCCAGACGGTCAAACGAATGCCGGTTTCTGAGTCGGTAATGACCGATGGGTTCTGAGCTAAGCCGATCCCCAAGTCTGTGAAATGGAAGGGTAATAGCTGTCAGTATGAGGATCGCTGTCGTGGCGTTGTTGGAAGTGTTTTTTTGTAGCTTGGTGAGCCGGTGGTCAACTTACACGGGACGGCTGCAAGGAGGATTGCTCTGATGGACTTCATTTCCGCCAGAGGACTTGTATCGGCAAAAGAAAAGTACACAAAAGGACCGTTACTGGGAAATTGAACTTGGAGAAATATGGATATGGATTTGACTTATTTTCCGATCAACTTGACGATCGAGGTCTGATTGATCTCGATTTACGGGGGGAAGCCACGAGGTCTTTATATAGCAAGCATATTGCAGTCGACACGAGTTCTCCTTTTCCGGGATATCGATGATTACCCTCGGAAGGTAATATCGAGGAAAACCAAGACCGAATCAAAGTCCATTTAAATGCAACATAAACCGGAGAAAACGGCAAGATGAGCAATATCGCCTTTAAGTTGGTAATACCGTACCTAATGCTCTGCCCAGGACAGCCATATCTCTTGTGCCAGGGTACGACCCCGGGCAACCAGCGTGGACGGAGATAGATCAGCCAGATCATTCCGGTATAAGATGCATGAAGAGGCCGTAATGGTAATATCCTCAAGATGATTGGCTCGAATCAATGCTCTCAATTCCTTGGGGCATTCCATTGCATCTTCGAAGTCTTTATTTGTCTATATCAAGTAAACTTGGGTAATTTGGGCTTCTCCACGGCGGCCGGGAAACGACTCATCATGATTGGATACGGCCTCGGGTTCCGCGAGATTGATTGTGGGAAAAGGGGAAAAAACCAATAGCGAGACGGGGCAGATGAAACGGGACACGCCCGGGGTTTATGCCACCGCATATACCAATATATGGTGGTTGCCCAGCCCAATCCACTTGAGCCTCTCTGCCTCTAGTAAATTGGCCTACACATACGACTTGCTCATCCGGCCCGCATACATAATACGTCCAGATACATCCATCCCTTGATGAATATGCAAACGAGAGAATTGAAGGGCTGACGTGGGGAGTTCAATAGTCGATTAGTTGCAGAAGGTGCCGTCATGGTGTTTGATAGATATGGTCGATCTGGCCAAGGACCCAGCATTTTCAAGTTGGCCAGCCAGCCATGCTCTTATTCTGACAGGAATATGCTGGTTCTACCTAGACCTCTTGGCAAAAGACAGAAGAGATGCCCGCTGCCACGACCGTTAAAGGGCAACTTGCACTCCGTATTATTAGTGGGTAGGTGAAAGTATTGGATAATACTACGGAGTACATACATACAAGTATATAGGTGGGTGATTGATTGGTACAAGTACAGCGGGGGAGGGGGGAGGGGGGAGGGGAGTATTATGTCTGCTGACTTGCTGACCTATTTTCTCCATATGGTACGCTGACTCCTTTGGCGGGGTACTAAAAAAAGAGTAGTAAAACCCATACCCCCAGTACGTACGGAGTACACTACGGGCTATTGTACTCCGTACACTACTCCAAAATAGTTGGTGGGGGTGCTGGAACTTTTCCATCTGTGATGAACGCAACGACACCTTCGACTCGAATCGTTTTTCTCTCCTTCCCTTGCCACCACTAAAAGAAGACCGGGGAAAACCTTGTTGTTTGACCTCGCTTCACTACTAACATCGTCGATAATTGCCCTTTCGTTGTTTTGCGCTCACCTCTTAATTCACCATGTCGGTATGCTGCGCACAATTCACGGCCAGTCATCTCGTCTTCTCTGACTCATGCTTCTGCAAATTTAGTTCTTCATCGAAAACAAGAATGTTGGGAATAAAGAAGAAAGCGAAGATTGGAGAAGTATGCGCCCTTGTTTCCGTATCGTTGTTTTGCTCGTGATAATCTCTAGACAGTGGCCATCGTGCCCGCTCTGCACGCTCTGCTCGTCCCGTCGCATTGCCAACTTGCTGACCCTTGCCTTTTTTCTAGTTCGTGGCTACAACCCTCTGACTCCGCCCAATCTTCTTCAACATGAGATTCCCCAAACCCCCAACTCCAAGAAGACAGTCTTAAAGGGCCGAGACGAGGTGGCTGCTGTCGTCACCGGCTCCGACGCAAAGAACCGTCTCCTCGTCATCATCGGTCCTTGTTCCATCCACGACCCCGCCGCAGCGCTGGAATACTGCGATATGCTCTTGAAACTAAAGGAAAAATACAAGGATGAACTACTCATTGTTATGCGCTCCTACCTCGAGAAGCCTCGTACCACCGTTGGCTGGAAGGGTCTGATCAACGATCCCGACATTGACAACAGCTTCCAGATCAACAAGGGCTTGCGTTTATCCCGTCAGCTGTTCGTTGATCTTACCGACCGCGGCATGCCCATTGCTAGTGAGATGCTCGACACCATCTCCCCTCAATTCTTGGCCGACCTGCTGTCCGCCGGAGCTGTCGGCGCTCGTACCACCGAAAGCCAGCTGCACCGCGAGCTGGCTAGCGGTCTTAGTTTCCCAGTCGGCTTCAAAAATGGCACTGATGGCTCTCTACGGGTTGCCATTGATGCCATTGGAGCTGTCCGCCACCCCCATCATTTCCTTTCCGTCACAAAACCCGGTGTTGTGTCTATTGTCGGCACCGTTGGCAATGACGATTGCTACGTGATCCTACGCGGCGGCACCAGCGGAACAAACTACGATGCGAAGAGCATTGGTGAGGCCAAGGAGGCTCTCGGTAAGGCAGGCCTTCGTCAGCGTTTGATGGTGGACTGCAGTCATGGCAATTCTCTCAAGGACCACCGGAATCAGCCCAAGGTCGCTGGTGTCTTGGCTGAACAAATCTCGGCTGGCGAGGACGCCATCATGGGCGTCATGATTGAGAGTAACATCAATGAAGGCAAGTTCTCTTTTTTAGAGGTCCTGCTCCCAATTTCAGACACCCTGGACGTATTCTAATTTACTTGAAATTTTCATAGGAAGCCAAAAGGTTCCTGCCGAAGGCAAGGCCGGTTTGAAGCATGGTGTCAGCATAACTGATGCATGCATCGGGTGGGCCGACACCGAGAGCGTCCTCGAATTACTCGCCAATGCAGTAAAGCAACGTAGGGACGGCCAGCAGAAGAAGTAAAAAGCTCCAATTAAAAAAAAGCAGAGTAATGATATCCGCCAAAGTTACGAATAGACAAGGATTAGACGACAAAAAGATGTTTGAAAAGAGAGACGAGAAGTTTGACTTAGAACAAAAAAAGAACGAGGGAAAGGGATATCCATTAAATTTGGGTTATTATCTGAAAAAAAAAAAAACAAATTTACGCAAATGTAACCGGGCGTTGGGTTTAATATCAAAGGCATAGCCTCTGTTCTTGAGAGTTTTGGTTTTCGAGCGACATCTGCGACGGGCCAATGCTACAAGTACGCAATGGGTTCGGAGTGAGCTTTGCAGATTTCGTCTCCATCGAACGAGTTAAAGTGGGTTTGTCCAACAAAAGTTTGATTAGAGACCAGAAAAAATGTTCCAGTTTACCGAGAAAAAAAATAATAATGATCCGCTGACCTAATCATTCAATTTCTGGATTTCGGTTCAATTGGGAGATCACGTGATCTCTGACCAATGAGCATCGGGTGATTTCGGTGCTTCTCATGGTATTCGAAGGAGCTGCTCGGGATTTTTCAACCTTGCGCAAGATTTTGACTATCATCACTCTTCATCCCCCGACGACCAATCGCCCCTCCCACCCCGATCTACGGAGTCCCAAAGCGGATGGGAATTGATTTCGCCCACCATGCTGGCACGGTCTTGTTTACGTACGGTGCGCGCCGTCAATGGTGCCCGAAGCACCATCACAGTCTCGAGGGTATGTGTGGCCTGATTATTAGGGAATCTGCCTCGGTCGAGCAACACCCTCATCGTGGAATCCATATTCACGAGGTCTGGCCAACGCGCCAGACTGATGCCAATTGACAATGCCTTTGCTGATGTGTTTTATTCCTTCATCCGATTAGCGAGCCGCCTCAACCTCGAGCAACAATGCCTCATCTGAAGCATCACCTCTCCGAATGAACCTCGCCGCCGTGGCATCAACAACACTTGCCCTGGGATCCATGGCTTGGTACTACCATCTTTATGGCGCTGAGATCTTTGCTTCGTCGCCTGCTGAAGAAGGGTATGTGCTCCACAAGCCGAATCATCGACCTCGAAAACCTTTCCCGACACAATGAGGCATAATCGGCCCACCATAAACCAAACTTGTATTGATTGAACTTGACTGACTTGCCCTGCTCCCAGACTTCACGCTCCCAAGTACCCTTGGGTCCACGAGAAGTGGAACAAGACATTTGATCACCAGGCGTAAGTTTATCTCTCACCCCTTTCTCCTTTCCTTTTTTCAATGCCTATCATACCTTCCGCCCTTCTCGACAGCCTCGACTAACCCTTTTCCATCTCGTAACAGTCTTCGACGAGGATTCCAGGTTTACCGAGAAGTCTGCGCTGCTTGCCACTCCTTAAGCCGTGTCCCCTTCCGAACACTCGTTGGCTCGGTCCTCACCCTTGACGAGGCCAAGGCCCTTGCCGAGGAGAACGAGTACCCCGGCGAGCCCAACGAGCAGGGTGAGATCGAGATGCGACCAGGAAAGGTTTCCGATTACATGGTGCCCCCTTACAAGAACGAAGAGGCCGCCCGCTTTGCCAACAACGGTGCCCTCCCCCCGGATCTCAGTTTGATAGTTAAGGGTCGCCACGGTGGCTGTGACTACATTTTCTCCCTTCTTACCGGCTACCCTGATGAGCCCCCCGCGGGTGCTACCGTCGCCGCCGGCATGAACTTCAACCCCTACTTCCCCGGTACCGGCATTGCCATGGCCCGTGTCCTCTTCGACGGTCTAGTCGAGTACGAGGATGGCACCCCTGCCACCACTTCTCAGATGGCCAAGGATGTCGTCGAATTCTTGAACTGGGCCTCGGAACCTGAGATGGACGACCGAAAGCGGATGGGTATGAAGGTCCTCGTTGTGACCGCTTCCCTATGGGCCATCAGCGTCTACGTCAAGCGATACAAGTGGGCTTGGCTCAAGTCTAGAAAGCTGGCCTACGATCCTCCCAAGGACACGAAGACCCGCCACTAAAAGATTGGTCCCCGGACCTCTGTGTACCTATGCAATAAGGAAATCAAAACGAAAAAAAGACGGGGGGAATAGCTCTCACGCCTCTTCCTCCCCCCAGAGGACATTTTATATATCGGTTACAGCGTGGGCAGAGGGAGAATCTGGAATGTTGTTAGAGTGTAAATCAAGTATCATTGTCGTTTCTACTCAATATCTTTTTTTAACTTGCTGAATTTCCCTGTCGTTGCTCGTTGATGTCCGTGTACAAGTATAACTGGCTATTGAAAGTCTACTGTATTATCGACGTGGGTTTAAAATTGGAAGGGAAAAAAATAGTTTGTTATCCTCTCCAGGGAGTTAATTTTATGTTTTCCAGCCGTTTCTTTTGAAGCACATCGAAATGGACAGGCTACTACTACATACTTCAAACCGAAAAAGGAACAAGCCGAGTTGTTTCTCTATTACCCCTCTCATCCCTCTAGTTGTGGTATGTTGTAGTATTGCGGTTGTCGCGGTGGAAATTAGGGGATCAAGCACTAGTGACCAGTATTGATCAACAGAACACCCCAGTCTGTTTGCAGCAGTGCTAGGCTAAAGAGTGTGCTCCAGTGGGCCCCACACTTTGCTGATTTGAGCCAATCTCGGCCAGCCAGCGCAGTCATGACACCCTGAAGGGGTCTGCACTAGTGGCCTAGCAGCAGAGTGTACGGAGTATTAGGTACCCAAATAAACAGTGATTGCTGACAGTACCTAATATTACTCCGTAAAATGAACTCGGATGCTGGACAAAAATCTGTGTTCAGTGCTGTGCAAACACCCCCCATCCATAGAGGTGGAAGACGAGAACTTTCCGACGGCATCACCCATTTCTCCTCCTCACTACCCCTTTCCAGTCCCTCCTTTCTCCTTGACGAAAGTTTACTGTTACACTGCAGACCAGACTCTGCAGGGAGCAGGTTCTCTGTGAATCCTTGCATTCATTTGGCTTCCTTTTATCTTCTTCCTGCCTTCTATTCCCGCCTTCCTATCAACAAATTGATTGATATATCCTCTACTGGCCCTTCCCTCTACCCACATACGCCCCTGAATTCGAAGACCACGAGTCCCATGCCTTCAACGGTGGCATCTGAGGCCCTCTCGGTGCCTTGTAAGAAGAGACGGCGAGAAGACGACTATGGCTTTGCCGTTACTCTCAATGCCGATACCGCACTGCCTGTCCTAGAATACCAAAAAGCGCCTCCCTTAGCACGGCATACCATCCATTGGACAGACGATATACAACACGACCAGATTTTCCCACATAACGCTGATACTGCCCATGGTCGGTGGCACCTTGAAACAACAAACCATATCCACGACGCCTCTGGCCAAACCTCGCTGTCCATGCGAAGAATCTTGCCAGTTCCTGTTACGAAACGAGCCCGTCTTCTACATGATGACCTTGACACTTCCCGCACCCCCCAAACAGACCTTCGCATGTCTCTAAAAATGACCAGATCTCCTCCCCTGAGCCAAAGAACTCTCCAAGATGCGGCAACCAGGCATCGAGCGATGACGATCGCAGCGACCCCTAATACGGCCATCCGGCTTGCTCCTTGTCATGTTTGCCACCGCCGGCCAACCAAGAAATCAGACCTTGACTCCTTTTCTGATTGTGAAGGCTGTGGGAAGAGGACATGTTACATATGCATGCGAGAATGTCCCGGGTGGTCTAACCAACCGGAGGGAGGCATAATCATAGACGAGACTTCCACATTATCCGAGGAGCAGGAGGCCCTCTCGAGATCATTCCAAATGGACGATGCCCCTCCACCAGACTCGGAATATCGCGAGCCTGAGACACGCCTGCAACACGGCCGTTGGGGAGGTGGTTGGTCAGCGAGCTCACACCAGCAAACAATATGCAGCCGTTGTTGTGTGGAAAGAGGTACGGAAGGGGATATTGTTTGCCTTGGTTGCTTAGGGGGTTCTTGACACCGAATCTTCCAAACAACCACCCATCGTGCCATTTACGTGGTATATACACTTCACATACATCTCAACTTACGAGCAAATAGCGAGCAGAGACGATATCATGATACGGCAACGGCTTCCTTGTGTTTTTTTTTTTCTTTCTTTCCGACATTGTTTTGTAATCAACCTCGGTCCCTGTATCTATTTTCACCCGTTCAATATCTTTCATGCTCTCGGTTTGCAATAAGAGCCCCTATTTTAAAGAGCAATACAAGTTGTGTCCTGTCCTGTAATATCAATACCGTGTCTTCTTTTTTCTTTCCTATCTCTTCTTTGTTTAGTTGGCTGGGCATACGGCGGCGCATTTTACCTTTTCTTTCATCCTGAAGATAGATACTACTTAGTTCGGGGCATAGCACAATATTGCCCTAGAAGGTACACACTTCATTATACTCATTTGAATGATTCAATCCAATATGGGCAAGGTATATTGGGTTTGGAATGGCTGTCGCTAGAGCAGCCATTCTCAAATATTAGAAAATTAATCAAGAAGTTCACCAATTCCTTCCTCGCCCCATGGAAATAGCAAAAAAAAAAAAAAAACAACAAGAAAACGTCGTTCAAATACCATGTTCACTCTTGTCCGGAGTTGCTCATCATCTCCCGACCGCGACCAAGATAGCCCGTAGAAGAATAGTGTACAGTACGACTCCCTCCCGACATCCCTGCGCAAATAATGCTATTGATATTGATACATGCAAGTTTTATCGTACTCGGAGTGTTTGTCCGTCTGGACTTCTTAGAATCTCAATATCCTTAGTTGTACTGCATGTACGACGCCGTGGAGTTGAATTTGAGATTGCCCTTGATCACCTTCTCTACAGCACTGAGGAAATCCTTCTCGGATGCCACCTTTCTCCGGGCACGGATAGCAAACATACCAGCCTCGGTACATACACTTCGGAGTTCAGCACCTGTGGCATTGGGGCACAGGCGCGAAATTAGCTCCCACCGAATATCGCGTTCAACAGACATGCTTTTGGCGTGGATTCGGAGAATATTGGCACGTCCTTCGAGATCTGGTAGCGAGAATTCAATCTTTCGGTCAATACGGCCAGGGCGCATGAGAGCAGGATCGAGGGTTGACGGGCGGTTGGTTGCGAACATGACTTTGATGTTACCTCGAGCATCAAATCCGTCCAGTTGAGTAATTAACTCTAACATTGTGCGTTGAACTTCATTGTCACCGCCGGCACCGTCATCGAAACGAGCTCCGCCGATGGCGTCGATTTCGTCGAAAAAGATGATACACGCCTTCTTTGTCCTGGCCATTTCGAAAAGCTCGCGAACCATACGAGCACCTTCTCCCACGTATTTTTGCACAAGCTCGCTTCCAATGACGCGAATGAATGTAGCGTCGGTTCGGTTCGCAACAGCGCGTGCACAAAGTGTCTTGCCAGTACCAGGAGGTCCGTAAAGTAAAGCACCCTTGGGAGGATCAATTCCAAGGTTGACGAAACGTTCGGGAGAGAGAAGTGGCATCTCGACAACCTCTCGTAGCTTCTCGACCTGCTCCTTGCAGCCACCAACATCACCGTAGGTCACATCTGGCTTCTCCTCGACCGTCATCATGGTCACACTCGAGTCGATTTTCGGGGGTAGGGGTAGAAGAATTTGGTATTTGTTTCTGTCAACACCAACCCGCATCCCTTCTTCGATATCTGTCGGGCTGACACGTTCACCGAGCTGGACAACGAACTTTGCAATTTGCTTAACATTGATCACGTATTTGCTTTTTGCTTCGTCGCCACTGTCGTCTGCGATAATTTTCGTGCATCGAGCTACCTGGAGAGGCTGGTCTTCTGCCATACGTTGCCGGTCGGCCGCGACATCCCATAAATGAGGTGGTGCAAGTCCTGTGTCGGATTCCTATTATTGGGTCAGTACGAGTCCGCCGACGAGACGGGCGGTACACATTGCATACCTTGACACCGATCTTTTCATCCACGCTAGCTTGCTTCTCTTTGATTTGTTGCTCTAATTTCTTTATCGCCGTGCCATACGGGGCTGCACCATAGGTTTTGAGAACTTGGATGTCCCTAATAGGGGTTAGAGAGGCCATGGTTGTGCAAGGACGGGAGTGCATACTCATCTGTGAGGGGGGTGATCTTCTTTTCTTCTATCTCATCGTCACCGTACTTCTTCTTGTACTTTTCCCAGTTGGCACCTGTCGCGGAGTTCTACAATCGAGTTAGTGGCCTTTAACGGCCAAATGAGAGCCTGGACCAGATTACTTACCATCGCGAAGAGGGAAGGAAAGAAACGAAAAGCAAGGGAAGATTTATATTTTCAGGAGATTTATACGAGTATTATGAGAAGGAGAACGCAAAAATTCGGGGTATGATCGGCAAATGGGGTGGAGATGGCGATGGCAAAGCTTGTTGATGGGAGGTTAGAAGCAGAATAATAGTCTACGTGCGAGTACCTACACCTTAACTACTAATATTGCATGCATCGTAATACATGTTGCCTGAAGCGGCGAGGCTGATGTGGGTCAATCCCCCAAAAGAGACACAGTTCAATGCATCAAAGGGGGTCATTAGTCATTAATAATACGGAGTTAATACTGGTATGTATTCAGGAACCCCACCATCTTCAAGTGGGAGAAAATTACTCCGTACTGCATTACTATTTTTTCAAAGCTAGAGAGCAAGTCGACGAGGCAGCTAGATCCCCACCATCCCACCAAAGAGGAACGTCGCCCTGTCAAATTAACTCCAAACCAACAACGACCTCACACCTTTCATTCAACATCCGTACGACTTTCGAGTAACCTATCGACCTTTTTTCAAGTAGTCAACCTCAAAAATGGCCACCGCTATGCAGCCTGGGGCTGGCTCCAACACCACCTTCCGAGTAGGTGGACTTTGCCTGGCTGACTGACCCTATCGTTGATTCCGACCTAATATGGGATGAAATCTAGGACAAAGAAAAGCCGATTGCGGTCAGATCATCCAATATCGTCGCTGCGCGAGGTAAACTTCCCCTTTCTTCCTTTTTGCTCTTCTGTGGATATCGACTCACACAAGCACGATTAAGCTGTCGCCGATGCAATCCGAACCTCGCTTGGCCCTCGAGGCATGGACAAGATGATCCGCAGCGGAAAGGGCGAAACAATCATCACAAATGACGGACACACAATGTTGAAGAGCATGTCGGTGATGCACCCAACTGCAAGGATGTTGGTCAACCTCTCCTCTGCACAAGATATCGAGGCCGGGGATGGAACAACATCGGTGGTTGTCATCTGTGGAAGTCTGTTGGGTGCTGCCGACCGTCTCCTCTCAAAGGGTATCCATCCCTCAGTCATTTCCGAGTCCTTTCAGCGGGCGGCAGCAGCAGCGGTCGATGTCCTTCACGGCATGTCACAGCCCATCTCCCTTTCCGACACCGCGTCTCTTCTCCAAGCCGCAAACACGTCACTGTCCTCTAAGATCGTTTCTCAATACTCCAATCTCCTCGGCCCCATGGCCGTAAATGCCGTCACAAAGACAATAGACATCAAGACCGCCGACAATGTTGATTTGAAGAACATCCGGATCGTCAAGAAGGTCGGTGGTACAATTGAGGACAGTGAGCTTGTCGATGGCCTTGTTTTGACACAACCGGTGCTCAAAGGCGCCGGTGGTCCCATAAGGATGGAAAAGGCACGGATTGGTTTAATCCAATTCCAGCTCAGCCCTCCGAAACCAGACGTAAGTTGCAGATGTCATCGTCCCATAGCATGTCGTTCTTTCCCCCTCCCCAGCTAACGGTTGATATTCAAACAGATGGAAAACACAATCTCCGTCAACGACTACCGACAGATGGACAAGATTGTCAAGGAGGAACGATTATATCTACTCAACCTCGTCAAAAAGATCAAGAAGGCGAAGTGCAACGTGTTGCTCATCCAGAAATCGATTCTCCGAGATGCTGTCAACGATCTCTCACTCCACTTCCTAGCCAAGCTCAACATTCTCGCCGTCAAAGACATTGAAAGAGATGAGGTGGAATTCATTTGCAAGTCTACTGGGTGCAAGCCGATTGCCGACATTGATTCATTTACGGAGGACAAGCTAGGTACGGCCGACTTAGTAGAGGAGTCGCAGTCATCTGGATCTCGCATGATCAAGATTACAGGAACCAAGAGCACCGGAAAAACTGTGTCTGTGGTCGTCCGAGGTGCCAACTCTTTGATTCTAGACGAGGCCGAGCGAAGTCTGCACGATGCGCTCTGTGTCATTCGCTGTCTCGTAAAGAAGAAGGCACTCATTGCTGGTGGCGGAGCAGCCGAAATTGAAATAGCGGCGCAACTCTCCAAGCAAGCGCGAGCGTTGCCGGGAACCGAGGCCATTTGCTGGAAGGCGTTTGCCGAGGCCATGGAGGTGATCCCTACTACACTTGCAGAGAATGCGGGACTTAACAGCATCAAGGTCGTCACGGACTTGCGGCATCGCCACGAGATGGGCGAGAAGAATGCAGGTGTCAGCATCAAGTCTGGCGGCGTCAATTCCAACATTTCCAAGGAAAATGTACTCCAGCCGTTACTTGTGAGCACAAGTGCAATCGAGCTGGCGGCGGAAACGGTCAAGATGATACTTAGAATCGATGATATTGCTCTCAGCAGGTAGCGGGGTTACCAAAAACTAGTCATCAAATGAATGCTACGAGGTTACAAATGTACGGAGTACTCCGTACATTCTTGATGTACAAGGATTGAGGGCGCACTGAAATATTACATAGGTGCTGAGCTGATCTGCTTACTACGTATGATTGTCCGAATTAGAGTTTAGGTAACAAAATAGTAGTAATACGACAAAGCCTGCTTTTGATTGATCTCTCCCTTGATCACTTTTATTTTAAAATCGATTGCCTGGTAATGTTCGGGCCACCAATAACCATTCTCTTTCCAAATATCTATCAATCGAATTAATCGACTATCGATTTCTTTTAATTTTGCTTCTCAACCTTGAATGTGCACATCGTATTGAGTGTGTTTATTCTTTTATTCCAAGTCTCATTTCCCATCCCTTTCCAGGTAATTTGCAACATGGGCGGCAATCAGGAAGATGGCGAGAAACCTGCCTCGTATGCGCAGCACATGTTCTCCATTTATCAGAATGCCGTGTTGCTCGGCAAGTTGCCCCCGGTGACAACCGATCCAAATCTTCTCGAGAATCATGCCCGCAAGAACATGAGCGAAAAAGCATTCAGTTACGTCCACGGTAGCGCTGGAGAGATGTCTACGGCGGCGGCGAACCGCCTCGCCTTTCGCCAGTGGAAGGTGATTCCTCGCTTTCTTCGACACGTCACTCCTCGTGATATGAAGGTCGAGATATTCGGACATCAATATGGTATGTTAACTAATAGTTCGTTCATAGATGATTAATTGGCCCATGCACCGAGGATGCACGTGAAAACACAATGGCAGAATGTAGGATATCGACTAACGTCAGTCTTGTAGCGTCTCCTGTGCTGATGGCGCCAATCGGTGTGCAGGGTATTGCTCACGAAGACAAAGAGTTGGGAGTCGCAAGTGTTTGCGCGGAATTAGGAGTTCCCTATACGCTTAGCACTGCAGCGACATCTACTATCGAGGAGGTCGCCCAAGCGAGTGGCGACGGACCCCGTTGGTTTCAGCTTTACTGGCCAACGGATGACGATATCACCGCGTCGCTTCTACGCCGAGCAAAGGCCAGCGCATACCAGGTTCTTGTGGTAACATTAGATACCCCTGGCCTAGCTTGGCGTCCTCTTGATCTTGACACAGCGTATCTACCTTTCCTCGAAGGCATCGGCAACGCTGTAGGTTTCAGTGACCCCGTATTCCGGAAAAAGTTCAAAGATTTCTCGGGAGAAGAGGTCGAAGACAATATCCTTCTCGCGGCCACCCAATGGCTAAGCTACGCCTTTCCCGGTGAAAATCATACCTGGGAGGAACTGGAACTGCTGAAAAAGCACTGGGACGGTCCCATCGTGTTGAAGGGCATCCAAAGCGTAGAAGACGCCAAATTAGCTCACAAAGCTGGAATGTCTGGAATCATCGTAAGCAACCACGGAGGACGCCAGCTTGATGGAGCGATCGGCTCTTTGGAAGTATTGCCCGAAATTGTGGATGCTGTCGGCGACAATATGACAGTCATGTTTGACTCGGGTATCCGAACCGGTGTCGACATAATGAAGGCTCTGGCTCTGGGTGCCAAAGCAGTGTTTGTAGGCAGGCCTATCATTTATGGACTCGGGATTGCCGGGAAAGAAGGGGCAAAGTCAGTTCTTGCTGGGCTGCTTGCTGAGTTGGACCAATCGATGGGACTCGCTGGAATTAAGAGTGTACGGGAGTTGAATCGGTCTATCTTGAGACAAATCAACTATGGAGGGGACGTAAGATCCAACTTGTAGGGTCGGTCTCTCGAGGATAGATGGTATCGTAGCTAAAAAAAAAAAAAAAAGTACTAGCTACTTTCTTGAAGAATACAAAAAAGTGTTATCAAATTTCTTCATCATCGCTAGCCAGCTAACTACATAATGTCGATGTTTAATATTTTGATATCTTCCTCAGGTTTTTCTCTGACGACACGGGCATTCTCAATCCTATGGATTACGTCAAACCCTTGCGTAGCACGCCCGAATATGGTGTGCTTCCCATCCAACCAAGGAGTCTTTTCGGTGGTGATGAAGAACTGACTCCCGTTAGTATTAGGTCCTGCGTTGGCCATGCTGACCGTGTATGGCTTATCGTGTTTCAAGGTGCTGAATTCATCCTCAAACTCTCGGCCCCAAATGCTCTCTCCTCCGGTGCCGTCGCCAAGGGGATCACCACATTGTATCATGAATTTACGGATGACCCGGTGGAAGATAGTGTTGTTGTAGTAACCGGATTTCGAATGGCCGACGAAATTCTCCACGGCCTTTGGGGCGGCGTCGGGGAACAAGCGGATGTGAATATCACCCTCAGTCGTGTGTATGACGGCGGATGTTCCAGTGTCTGCTTTCTTCGCCTTGGCAGAGTTTGCTGTGGCGTTGGCGTGGACAGGCTTTTCATTCTGCACGTCTCTTGTAGATTTGGAGATCTCCTCGTCGTTTGTGAACATGTAAAAGCGCACTTTCCCAACGCCAGTGGCAACCAGGATTGGATCTCGTGATTCTGATTCCTGTAGAAGTGGGTTGCTGGAGGCACCCATTTCGACAGTCGTCACTCCTTTTTTTTGTGGCTGGCCCTGGTAGAGTGCGAGATTAAGTGCGCGGAAATTCTCGTCTCGACCATATAGCTTGACCACCTTATTAGTATACGTATTCACGACTTTGATTCCTTTTATTGATCCATAGAAAATGAAGTGACCAGACTCGTCGAAGATGATGTTGGCCTTGCCTCTTGATGATGGCGCTTCAAGCTCCTTTTCCCAGGCAAGTCGTTTCCCAAACTCGACGTGATCCATCTTTTGTGGTCCGGCCGCAGATTGTTGGAGATCCTCGATCAACTGAAGCGATTCGTCATACGTCCTGGTGAGTTTCCCGGTTGCAAACTCGAATAGTCGGACTTTTCTATCTGGGAGTGAAAATGTGACAAACTGTTGGCCGGTTGGGCTTATTGTTAAGGAGCACGGTACCGACTTTGCCTTTTTGAACTCGAAAAGACTCGTGGAGCTTTTGTACTCAAAAACATTGTCAGGTTTGCTGTAAGTTCCATGAGGGCGCCAGTATTCCACCATACCGCTATCATCGGTGGACAGGACGCAGTCGTATGCGTCATTGAATGCCATAAAAGCGACAGGACTGCGATGGAGACGTTCTATCGTATGAATCGGGTCCTGTTTGTCGCCCCGTCCATCGTATATGTAAATAACTGGTTTCTCGCTATCTGAAACGGCCAGTATGGGAAGTGAGGCTCCTTTCCGGTGAACCCAGCACACGGCACGAGGAGAATATGGAACGGTGAGGATGGCTAGTAGATCAAAAGTGACCACATCGAATATTTTAATCGACTTATCGCCGCAGGTCACAAAGCTGCGGCCATCTTGGCTGACCGAAACAGACTTGATCTCGCCATGGTGCGCCTTGAATTGTTTGACGAACTCAATGCCCTCAGCCAGTTTCTTCCAAAACTTGACCATACCGTCGGTTGAAGATGTTATCAGAAAATCGGTTAACGGCGTCATTGTTACAAAGGCGACCTGTTCCTGGTGCATGAGAGAGCGCGAATAACGTGACGACTTTGGGAGCGCCGAGATGTAGAGCTGCTCGTAGGGTAAGGTTCGGCGCTTCTTCTTCTTGGGAGCTTCAGTAGAAGGTGGGAGCTGTGGGCCCATATCGTCATCCGAGCTCTCCTCATCCTCGGAACGATTTCGTTTATTCGAGTCGGAGCCCATGACGGCGGGAGCAAAACGCGATCAAGGTGCAAGGAAGCGGCACGGTGTAAGGAGAGCTTGAGGAGAAGAAGCTGAAAGTGAGTTCAGTCGAGGTTTGGTGATGCGCGACGTGATATTTTTAGGCAGTTGGGGGTTATACAGTTGTATTGCCGTATGATCCCTCGGGAGGCGCAAAACAGCATCAACTTGGTTTCTTCGCAGGTGCATTCAGGTTCCGTAAGGCTACTCTCAACTGATGAGCTAATGGGGTGGTGCAGTTAAAAAGTAACCAATAATATGCTAGCGTACCTGTGAGGCTGAGAGACCCGCTAAAAAAAAAAAAAAAAGCGAGAAACCAACACTAGAATATGCCATGATTTGTTCATCTTTCACGGAAACACCATTTCTTCAGGAATTGGGGGCTTCTGATTTATTAATATCTACGCTAGATATATTTGCTCTTCCAATTTTCCGTCAAAGAAGCTATGGCACAAACTATTTCAGATGACGAGTTTGATGAGAGGGTCTCTTCAGACACAGGCTCTGAGCAATCGGACAGTGAAAGGGGTAATTTTATCAACGTCAACGAAAAGGATTCTGATGAAGAAGAACTCGAGAGGCTAGTGCTTGGTGACAAGGAAGGATTTAGGGCCCGACTCTTCGCACGCACATTTCTCGACGAACTTGAGGATGTATCGCAGGACAAGGAGCTTCAACTACACCCTGATCGACAATCAGGACTTGAAGGCCTTGATGACGCTGACCTCTTCTCCTTTGATGTGGATGTTGGAACAGGGGATGACTCAGGAACCGCCCTGGACCTAACGAAACAAGAGGGCGGTCGCAAAGCGAGGGAAGACGTGCCTGCTTGGCAGGACAGCGACGATGAGAGGCTTACTGTCTCCCTTGCCACCGGCCCCCGGCTACGGAAAATGAGAATTAGGGAGGGGGAAGATGCCGTATCTGGTCGCGAGTATGCTCAACGTCTAAGACAGCATTTTCTTTTACTCAACCCGCCGTCAAAATGGGCAACTCAAGCCAGTGTCCGACGTTCGAAAAAGCAACGCAGATCATCATTCGACCTCTCCGAATCCTCTAGTAACTCTTCGGAAGACGATAGCGATGCGGATTCCGATTCGGAAATTCGCACTCTACCCCTAGATTCGTTTCTACGAGACGTGACCCGGATTTCTGTGCCCGGAACAGGGCGCAGGAAGAAGTTACGGCCTGAGGTCATCGACATCCAACGCGCTAGGGATATCCCCGATACACACAAGGCTCCTGTTACCAGCCTTTCTTTCCACCCCAAATTTCCAATTCTCTTGTCGTCCAGCCCAGCTTCGCTCATCTACCTACACCACATGGATGCCTCAGCACATCCTACCCCAAACCCGCTGTTAACTTCTGTTCAAGCAAGACAAGTAGACGTTAGGCGATCTGAATTCCGTTACCCATATGGCGACAAAATCTTCTTCGCCGGTAGACGGCGATTCTTTCATGACTGGGACCTGGAATCGGGCATTGTGCAGAAGACTGCGCAGATTCTGGGACACCATGCCGAGCACAAGTCGATGGAGAGGTTCAAGCTCAGCCCTTGCGGAAGATATATGGGCATCATTGCATCGACACGCAAAGGGGGAGGTATCATCAACATTCTCAGCACACAAACAAACCAGTGGGTGGCAGCAGCACGGCTTGATGGGAGACACGGCATCGCGGACTTTGTCTGGTGGCGTCATGGACAGGGTATGACGATTCTAGGGAAAGACGGCCAGTTGGGCGAGTGGAGCATGGCTACCAAACGATTCGTCGGACTCTGGTACGATGAAGGAAATGTCGGCGGCATCGTCGTGGGTCTTGGTGGCCAGGAAGGGCCTTCTGAACTCGGAGGCCATCGGTGGGTAGCAGTCGGATCGAACAGCGGCATTGTAAACATCTACGAGCGAGCCGCGCTTCTCGAGACGCCCCCAAGCAATGCTGTCGAGGGCGAAACGACGAGCATCAAGGAACGACCACAGCCCACGCGCTGTCTCGAGCAGCTTGTCACGCCCGTCACCGTGGTGGAATTCTCACCAGATGGCCAACTGATGGCATTTGGTAGCCAGAGCAAGAAGGACGCGTTTCGACTTGTGCACCTTCCGACTTGCACCGTGTACCGAAATTGGCCAACGGAGCAGACGCCGTTGGGCCGGATTACTGCCGTCGCATTCTCGCCAAAAAGTGACATGATAGTGGTCGGTAACGACGCAGGGAAGATTAGGACATGGGAAATCCGAAGCTAAAAGCGGCCCGGCAGGGTAGGGGAAAAAAGCACGAGACACTTAGCACAAATGGCCAATAACCCGGACACCTTTCAAATGGGTTGACCGAAGAACCTTGGGTTGGTGGAGGCAAGTCCGCATTTAGGACTGGCCACGGTATTAGTACTGGGGTGGCAGAACGACTTCTTACTGGACTGGTGTACCGCCTAGAGGAGTGGGGGTTGGCTTGTCTGAGGCTGATTCTGGCCGAGCAGACATGACCTAATAAAATCTGCAAGGATGACAATAGGGCAACCCAGCCCAACCCGCGATCGATCAGCACCCGATTTTTGCTCTTCTTTTTGTAGTTTCGGGAGTACGGAATAGGCAAGTGGCTTTAAAAATCATCATAGTTCTTGCGGGGGTACTTTTTTAAGGATAAGGGGGAAAAAATCTTCAACTTTTGCTCCATCTTCATTTTGCTATCATCTTATAGAAGGGGCTGCGGCACGGTTCAATCCCTCCGTGCTGCCATTGCCTTTAGTGAAGCTGGTTGATCCCATAATATTACGGAGTATACGGAGTACGGAGTACAGGTATTATTGTTATTAGTTTACAGGTGCCTCCTCGAAGTGGTGTAGTGGGGAGGGGCGTTGGTCGCGGGGGTTATTATTAGCTACGACAGGACGGACCGCCCCTGTAATGGGTCCTTTCTAGTTTACTCCGTAGTAGTTTGCTGCTACATGCCTTTCATTGTACTCGTACAAGTAAACAGCACTCCGGTCGAAGACAAGGCGGAGTGGTGGGTGAGGTCAATGTCTATTTATCCAGGGGAGGAAAATAACACCAGAAGTACGTTGGAGATATGGCTGGCCAGCCCCAAAACCTGTCCAGGACTTTACGTACGGAATATTACTGAATCAAGACCTCTGCAGGGAAGCGGGATCGTAACTGTGCCCATATGATGTGGGGTGCTGCACGGAGTACGGAGTAGAGTACTTTCATCAATGCATCAATTAATGGTGAGCATTCTGCTTTTCATCACTTACGACAGTCTTGTTCATCCAATCCTTCTCCTCCCTCCTCCTTTAGCATACTCCGTATGCAACCCCCCAATCATTCTCAGACCATCTCGTAATTGGAACTCCAGACCCTTGTAAGAAAAACTGTCCAGGTCTCCCCCATCTCACTGAACCAACCATCTTCTTTATTTTTTGGCCTCACCTTCCAATGGAGTTATTACTTACCCCGTATTCTCTTGTTGTAGCTCGGAGGTTTTTTGCGCATCCATACATGTAGCATACCCTCCATCCCGGCAACGGTCCCAGCCCGCCTGTCGAATCCTGGAGTACTTGTAGAGACAAATCCCCCTCATCTCAAACCCCCGCTGAATCTATCATTCGCTTACCTCTTCCTGTGACCGACGATGAATGCTCCATGCTCATAAATACCTTCTTTTATAAAACGAAAAAAAAAAAAAAAAAAACTTTGCATCATTCCGTCGCAATCTTTATCTACGGCTTCCGAAATCATCCGTCTCCTCTCAAAGGCGACCGTTTTCCAACCCTTCAATTTTCCAAGTTTTTTTTTTAGTCCTTCACAAGTGCTTGAGTACGGAGTAGAGAGAATAAGTCAATCGAAGCGAGTGTGAGAAGGCTGGGGTGAGAAGGAGTGAAATGACAGCAACCCAACTATACAAGTACTTTTCAGTTGCTTGAAAAGCGAGAATAGACCCTTCATCTGGATGCAGTCGCCAGCTACTGTCGAGCGTCTCGCCACAGCCTAGAGTTATGCAAGGACCCAGACCGGTCACCTATACCCTCAACACGGGCTTCCAGGGTGGCAATCGCGTGGCAGAGTAGAACGAAACAGGCACGACAAGGTGGAATATCCGGAAGACCGACCGGGAGACGAAGAGACGAAAGAGATCCATTGAGCGCGACCGTCAACTCGGCCATCACTCGCACTTGTTAGGACCTAACATGCCGCGCCCCAAGAGACCAGGCGCACCTGAGCCCAAGAGACGTAGCCGGAATGGTTGCTGGTAAGTGCCATAAGCGAGAGTAAGGGAGGGGTCAAGGGTGGACAAGCAGGCGTGTCTCGTCATGTCGGCAGCAAGCCTCCAGTTACCAAGCCTCCAGTTACCTTGACCTACGATCGTGTCGATTCTCTTTTGCCCCGTAGTCGTTTCTTCGCATACTAAGAACCACGTGCTTTTTTGCAGGCCATGCAAGAACCGGAAGGTGAAGTGCGGCGAGGAAAGACCGACCTGCATCAAGTACGTCTACTCATTTCCTTCTTTCCTTCCTTCTTTCCTTCCTCCCTTCTCTACCTCCTTCTTTTTCCCCATTCCCAACTTAACTTTCTTTCTTCCTGTTCTCAATCTTCCTCTCAACAAGAAAATGCTCCCGCCTCTTCTTGTCCTGTTGATAATGTCATCTCCTTCATCGTTGATGCTTCCGTTGCCCCGTAACGGATGCCTGCTGATGCAAATCATACTAGTTGTGTCAAATCCGGCTTGACATGCGACTACACTATACGTCTCAACTGGGAAGGTCGAAAGGGCCGAAGCACTGCCATCAATGCCGATCCCGTCGCGAATGCATCCTCGAGCAGTGGTACCACGTCTTCGTTCCAGTTCATGGAAGCAAAGAAACCCTCAAATTCGCGAGTACCACAGCGACCGCTCGCTCTTGTCAACCACACATTCACCGTCAATCACTCTCAGCGAGCCCAACTCCAACTTCCAATCGTTGAAAGGTGGACGGGCGAAGAAAGAAGCGTGGACATCGAGAACGACATTACCGGCGCTGGGAAAATACGTGCTCGGCAAACATCAGGGCCGGCTGGCGATTCAGATGTCGATAAAACCACAGACCCTGCTCTCGAGAATCTCGACGGTGTATCGCCTACAACACAGCCTCCGTCATATTTTCAGCTAACGCGCCAGTGGTCAAATTCAGATACCACCCCTGAATTCTTCGATGGAGAAATGATAAGAAAGTCACCTTCTTTTGCCTCGCCTATATCTCTTGGCCCTATGAGCCCACCCGCTCAAATACGTCTGGCAGGTAGTACAAACTTGCCGCCAATCGGGTCACCTCCGACACCTGCAACACCATCATCCCACAGTGATGAGGATAGCAAGACATTCCCAGTTCGCATTTACCAACCTCACACGTCTTCATCCGAGATCCGGCGTTTATCCGTCAATTCGTTACTATCTGGGCCGCCAGGCCCTATCCACACTCAAGATGGTGATACTCTCCTTGGATTCACATTGGTTCTGGTTCGTGCACTGATCCCATTTGTAGGCATGACATTGCATGGGTTTGACCTCGGGAAGCGCGACGAAGATATTGGGCACAATGACGATGCAAATGCCATATCGCCAACCCCGCCGACACCTCCAACACCCCGCGAACAGTCTGCTGCTCCATCTAATGGCCCCTCTGAGGATATTCTCCCATTTGACTTCAGATACTCGGACCAGTCGCAAATCTCGGGCCAAGGACGAGGTGGTTATTATAGATCAGCAGTTGCAATCAGAATTCCATGTAGCCTAGAACCCCTGCCAGACATGTAAGCTGGATATTTCCACTCTCTAATCGAGACAAGACCTCTACGTCGTTGGCGCGAAGGAGCTAGCTAACCGATACTCTTTTCATTGATAGACTGAGAAATAACCCTATGAATTTACTTGTATGTAACATTTCTGCCTTTTCTAATCCCAATACACCCCTGCAACGATCGTGCTAACGTTGCCTCATTGTATCAGTATTTCGTGAGTTCGACTTTACAAGTCCAAACTGAGGCAAGCTAGATATTGACCATCAGATGCACAGCACCATTTTCTTGACCATACTGCTCGAGGTACACCCTTTTCTAATCCTACCCACAGCATTTTCACCTATCAACTAACAGTTCGACAGTTCTGATGCCTTACGACGACCAGCAATCGAACCCATTCCGTACCATTCTGCCACAGATGGCGGTCAAAAACTCAAATCTACTAAGTTTACTTCTTGCATACTCAGGTAAAATTGTACTTTACCAATGCCAAAGAATCGAGGTCCTGTGGCTAACTCCTCGCCTGCACCAGCATCGCACCGGGCTAAGCTGTTGCAGCAAAAGGAACCAGAAATGAGAATAGCTCACTGGGTTGTGGATATTTTCCCAAAATTAAGAGAATCACTTAGCCGTGGAACAGAAGCCGTCTCCAACGAGAGCTTAGCTACTGCCATTATGCTTGCCTCCCTAGAGATCATATCCCCTAGGGCGTTTGGTTACCCGATACCATGGCAGAATCACCTCAATTTGGCGAGAGACATGATGCGTAGTAGGCTGGCTACTATTCGTAATACGCATTCACGTTCACACGAGGATCAGGTATGCTCCTTTCTCTGGAGCTGGTTTGCTTATTTGGATGTTCTGGGCGGTCTCAGCGGTGGACCTCGGCGCAATGACTCTCCAACCTGGTTGGGCGACTACATTAATGACCAGGAATCGGAAGACCCCAACGAGATTGACTGCATCATGGGCTTCACAAACCGCTGTGTGCGACTTCTGGCCCAAACAGCAGAGCTCGCACGGGTTTGCGATGCTCAACGCATTGGACAAGACCACCGCGTCATTTCAGGATGGATGCCCGACCCCGAAATCGTTCAGCGGGCGATGGAGGTTGAGGACCAATTATTGCAAAGCATGAGTTTTCCGGCGCACCCTTGCAATCATATCGGACCACATGGAATGCCGAGGCGCGATCGCGCCGAAATGGTAGCGACGAATGAGGCATTCCACTGGGCTGCGTTGGTTCATCTGCACCGACGTGTTTTGGGGAAACCCTCAAGCCACGAGCACGTGCAACTTCCTGTGCGGCAGATCTTGAAGTGCCTTAGGGCCATTCGCCCAGGCGTCCCTGCAGAGACGGGTTTTTTGTTTCCCCTGTTCACTGCAGGCTGCGAAACCGTTGACCCGTCATTTAGAGACGAGATCCTTGAGAGGTTTGAAAGTGTTGAAAGCAACGGAATGGCACAGGTATGTCACTCGCAGGTACTTTGAATGTCCAAAAGGCTGACATGCTAACTGCAATAAAACAGGTTCATAGAGCCAAGAAGCTGATGCAAAAAGTGTGGGAATGCGGGCATCCTTGGGAAACGCTTTTGAAGAATGAGTTTATTGGATAAATATCTGTACTAAAGACCAAGTTCTCGATCGCTCGGCAGCGGTCGCTTCCAGGGGCAATATCCTGCAAATAGAAGCCACCCATTTTGTTGGGGTCAACTTACTTAGCCGGAAATAAGTACATGTCTATCTATTGCTTGGTAGTATTGTGTAAAGGTTCTTCGTAAAGCATTGCTTTGGTATCTTGGGATTTACAACGAAAAAGATGAAACAACAAGAACATGTACAAACATGCCGTCATGATTATCAGTCTACCCTCTATATCCCAGTGGACGGCCCCCTGTGGCTTGCCTTCTCGCCCTTGGCCTTCGATCGACCGAGAGGTAGGCTCACCGTCAAGCGACGGGCAGCAGGACGGAAGGTCGACTGTCTCTTCACCTTGGCAGGTGTCGAGGCAGTAGCAGTAGTGCCGTGACGCTCCGACTGGGAGAACATTCTAGAAATTCGATTTTGGATTTCTCGGGAGCGCTAGAGGGGGGCTTGGAGGACAACGTAGGGTGGCCGTCCCTGCGATCACTTCGGTGCGGAGAAGAATCCTGGTATTGCTCCGTCTTCTGGACCCGGTGGGGTGTGGGGGATGCCAAGGAGCGTGCTTTATCTTTATTCGATGACGATGGAGAGGCCGTTGACTTGAAGAGACCGGCCTTCGACTTCATCCAGCTAAAGCCGCCATACGTGTCCTTGCCAATGCCAATTACCTTCTCTGTCATCTCAACACCTTCCTTGAGAGTCTTCCATTCGGAGGAGGGTTTTTCGTCTTCCGAGCCTTCATCAGACCTGTCATCCTTCTGTTTGCTGGTCTTCTTCTTTTTCTAAGATGCGATTTCGAAGAGTAAAAAAGAAAACTTAAATGATAGAAGGGGCAAAGGAGCAGAAGCCGTTTGGAGAGAGGGTGGAAGGGGGGCCATGGATTATAGGAATCTAGGATTTTGGGGCTCCTCCAATACTCTGATAGGGCGAATAAACAAAGAGGAGGGTACCGTACGATGCTTGCTTAGGGCCAAGACAAAGAAAGGTGGGAAGACCATACTCCGTAGTGAGGAGAAAGATTAGGAAGAAAAGAGTATATTGATGGCAAAATGTATAGTATAAAAATACTCCGTAGAAGTGAACAGAAACAGGCTCCCTCCACGACAGGGGACGGCGGGTGGGAAGCGAGCAGCGGGTTGGGCTATGGCGCACTCATACTTATATATTCTGCAGGGCGACGATGCAGAACGGAACACAGGACAAGGGTAGTAGTAAAAGTCTGTGGGAATAAGGAGTAAGCAGACATGCCCAGCACTGGCATGCATCTGCGGTGGAGGTGGACTTCATTCAGATTTCTCTGAAGAATGGCCAAAGGGAGAGATGTGATGAATCCTCGAAATCAAATAGGATAGCCTGGCCTTGAGAGCATTTCTTCCCATTCCATACGGAGTAGAAGATGCTGGCTTGGGCGGAAAGGGGCGTTGTCTGTCATCATGTCCGGTCAGCAGTTGCAAGAGCAAGCGCAAACCGGCACATGGGTGCCATAACAGACAGCTCTTTCCTCTTTACGGAGTTCTGAATATCTCGGAAAATTGGTGGCGAACCCACGAGGGTCACATCACAAGCCACAAGTAAAAAACCGTGACCCGGTCATCTTCCCCCCCCGTGCCCGATTTTGCCTCACAAGGGAACAGAAGTCACGAAACGGGCCGTCGCAAAGAAGAATTGGCCAGAGACACCAAAACCCCGCGTGCAGGACAGGGATCGCGTCTGCCTGAGCCCTATGATCCCTGATGGGGACGTCTACTACTACTCCGTACTATGGAGTAGGTTTTCTACCGAACAGTCTAAGCCACTTCCCGCTTGGTCTGAGCCAGCCCACTGTACTCCGTACTCCGTACTCCTTAGTACATTTTACGTGTGGCGTGGGAGCTTGACCCTCAGGCACCAATCATTGGACTCTCCCCTTCTGTCCCGGGGTTTGGGGGGTTAACGGTACAGGTACCACCCTGCCTAAAGTTGGTCAGTACCTTTTGCGAGCAGGTACAGAATGCCACCGAGGGGATTCGCCATTTGAAAGTGTCAAGACGGGACGAGGTCTCAGGTGTCAATGTATAAAGTACCTGGGAGCTTTCATGTACATTCTCTCCCTCCCAGCTTTCGTATCCAGTACTCAACAGATCCAAATATATGGGATCATACCCCAAGTGTCACCCGCACCATCCAACCTCACTTCCATCGAGGCTGCTTCGACTCAGAAGTCGGTAATTTCGAGTCATATCTTTCCGTTGTCCCTATATCGAAATTGTTCAGAAAATGATACTTTAGAAAAGGAAAAGCCCTGACAAAAATCGCCTTGTTTTCGGCCAGCCAATACCGTCACCCGTACCACACCACCTTTCCCACGAAACCAAGCCTGCACGTGTTGTCAGCTGGCCCTCCTTCCGCCCCATCCACCCTTTGCCCTCTTGCGCCCTTTCCTCGACGTTGGTTTCTTTTGGCTCCTTTCAGATTCTTCTTAATATCGCAGAGGCCATGGCTCCTCGTCCCGAGAAAAGCCAATTGAAACGCCCGCGCGTGAGTGTCCAACTTCCCCGTGTATCCTCTTTCGATGTGTTTCTGGCACCTCTTCCCTAACTCTGCCCGTGCGCCTAAGGGCTCCCTCCCCGATTCCGACGTCGACGTAAAAAAACCCCGTCGCTCAACTCGGCTTAACAGCGCCGCGGCTCCTGCTGAAAGGGACACTCCCAACAAAACTCCCATTTCGCACAGGCAACACCTCCCTTCTCCCGTCACTCACAGCGCGACCGACGAATCGTCCGACCATTACAAAGAAGCCACTGCAACGCCTCCGGATGGCCACTTGAGCCAGGTCCCCCACGGTGCTGGAGAAGAGACAATTTCCCAGCCTCACGCCTGGTCGTCGCCTCCTCAAGATACGCAAGCCGTGCCCTCTCAACTAATAGATCCTGATACAGCCCTCTCGGACGAAGTCCAAGACGAAGTCAAGGAAGGTGTCTGGGGCTATCTCCTACCGCTCGACACGCGGTACGGTGGGAGATGTCTTGTGCTCCGAAAACGCGACCATTGCTCATCGACCACCAATTCGCCAGCTAACCTCGCAGTCGGCGTTGACAAGAAAGGGAAAGCTGTGGCAAAGGCTGGCGAAGCCTCTGGAAGCAAATCAGCCAGCAAGACGACGCCGACAGGAGGTTTCCTAATTGGGCGTCACCCCGAATGCGGTACGTCCACTCTTCAATTGCATCCCCCCAACCCTTCCTATGTTTCTCCGCTCCTAACTCAAGTTTCCTCTCCGTCCCTAGATCTGGTTATCGATGACCCTATTGTCTCGAATCGCCACTGCTTGATATTCATCGAAAACAAGGGGAATGATGCCGTTGCCGTCCTCGAAGATCTTTCAAGCAACGGAACATTCGTGAACGAAGCCATTGTCGGCCGCAACAAGAGAAGAGAACTCCAAGAAAATGACGAGATTGCCGTTCTTGACAAAGCTCGGTTCATCTTCCGTTATCCTAAGACGCGAAACACGAGTGCCTTCAAGCAACAATATACTTTGCTCGAAAGACTAGGAAAGGGCCATTTTGCCGAAGTTTTCCTCTGCATTGAGAAATCGACAGGCCAGCGCTATGCTGTAAAGGTCTTCACAAAACAGCCGGGGGCCGAGGATCGGTCCAAGACGGAGGGTCTGCAACAAGAGATTGGTGTTCTCATGAGTGTGAGCCACCCAAACGTCCTATGCTTAAAGGATACATTCAACGAAGGAAATGCCGTTTACCTCGTTTTGGAACTGGCACCAGAGGGCGAGCTATTCAACTACATCGTTGCGCACCAGAAGTTGACCGAGGGCGAAACTCGGAAGTTGTTCATCCAACTCTTCAACGGCGTTAAGTACTTGGTAAGAATGAAGAAAGAATCCCGCTTCCACAATGGACTTGAACGCATTTCCTGTCCCTCGTGGCGAGACATTGATAAAAGGTGTACTGACATGGATTGCCACGCGCCCACCCAGCACGAACGTAACATTGTGCATCGCGATATAAAACCTGAAAATATACTCATGGTGGACAAGGAGCTCAACGTAAAGCTTGCCGACTTTGGCTTGGCAAAGATCATCGGCGAGGAATCTTTTACAACGACTCTTTGCGGGACGCCCAGCTATGTCGCGCCCGAGATTCTTGCCGACACCAAACATCGCAAGTACACAAAGGCGGTCGACGTGTGGTCGCTCGGTGTCGTCCTATACATTTGTCTCTGCGGATTCCCCCCGTTCTCCGACGAGTTGTATACGAGAGATTTCCCTTATACCCTATCCCAGCAAATAAAGTCTGGTCGGTTCGACTATCCGTCTCCGTATTGGGATTCCGTTGGAGATCCAGCCCGTACGTGCCATCCGTATTACCCTCTCTCTTCCTTTTCCTTCCAATTCTTGATTTAATCAGGTATTTTGCCACACCCTTACTGACAAGTCATGTTACAAAAGTCGACTTGATTGACAACATGCTGGTTGTCGACCCAGATCGTCGCTACACAATTGAACAGTGCCTAAACCATCCTTGGATGACGCAGAACATGCCCAACGTCAATGATAGTACCGGCGGCCTTGTTGGGGGAATCGCAAGCCTCGAGGTAAAACGGCGCGGCGTTACCCGCGAGCGCACCCTCCTCAGTTCCCTCAACACGGTCGATATTGCGACTAGACGGATTCCAGGTGATGTTGGTCAACCGGTCAAGATATACAGCAAGAATAAGCACAAGAACGTCGTGAGCACGGGCCAGCGTGAACTGAGCCCGTCCCACAACCGCGACACGGCCGAATTTGCCGAAATGGGTGGTCATGGCGACCAGGTCCTTTACGGGAATGACGACAATAGCGTATATTCCACACGCGATATTGCTTCTCCCAAGGCCAGCCGCCAATAGGCTGGCCTTTGTTCTGTGACTTGTCCGACTTCTTCTGTATTCTTCTTTCTTGGTTTTCGAGGTTCAAATGTTGCTGGTTGTTCGTGGCTACGGTGTGTAGGACATTCTCATTTCGGCCTTGTGCTCCTTGTTGGGTTATTTTCCTTTGCTTTTCCTCTCGACCGCTGCACACATGCATCTAACTCGTCGCCCATTCCTCGTCTTTCTTTCGAAGCCTGTGCCTTTGGTTTTTTTTTCTTTCCTTTCCAGGAGGTCATGGATAGGGATGACAGCGGCGTGTTAACCCCCCCTTCTTGGTCCCTTCTTTATACGGTCTGCTGTTGATAATGCCGGGTTTCTTGTCACTGTTGAGGTGGCAGTGAATGGTCAAATGGTAGGGTGAAAAAAAGTCAAATTTCAGAGCAATGAATAGAACATAAATGATTCAAGATTATCATTAACGTCTCAAGTGATCGCATACATCTTCCTGATACCATTACTTGAGTTAATTCTGCATTCACGGTAGTAAAAACAACGTGTACCGGAAAGCCTTGCTGCACCAGTAACAGAAGAAGAGCAAAAGAGGGTAAACCCCATTTAACGTCAAGTACAAGCATTATCAGATAAGGTTTGACAAGATCACCCCTAAAGGCTGAGAAGTTCTTTGCGACTGCAACAAAGAAAAAATCGAGGTATCGAAAGAAGCACGTTCATTGCCAAAATCTCAAAATTAGTTGGGAAGGCCAGGAATCCAAAAGACGGGGGTATGATGGATTTGGATACATGATGTGGGTGGACCGGGAGCCTCGCCATTGATTCCCTCTGTAGCTGCAGGGTCTCCTCTGCGGAGGAAGCCATGTTGGGTCATATGGACAAAAGAAGGGCAGGTCGAACCCGATGAGAGTGGAAGAAATATAGATACACATTATATAAAAGAAACTTCGAGCCAGGCGAGGCCCCAACAAGAGAACAGTAAAGGTATACGAGGAATGACAAACAAAAAGAAGCCAGAAGAGGAGAAAAGGAGCAAAAAATAATGATAAACTTCACGCCACAAAGCAAGCCTTGATCCGATCCTCTCTCTGGCCCACTGGCAGCTCACCAACACCAAATGCACACAATGCTCCTTCGCTCCGAGTCCAGACATGGGAAAGAACAAGAAAGAAAAAACTGGCATGAAACAAAAAAGAGAAAAGAAAGGCCTGGCCCAAAATTTCAACGACCTCGTTTCTCATGTCACTAGAGTACTCGTCCCCTTATCCGTCTGTTCGACTCCTGCCTTTGACTTGTATCATTGGGAAGGAAGAGGAGCCGCCCCAGCTGCGTCTCGCTCGGCCGGGGGTACGATGCATGTTGTAACACATGTTGAAGTTCGTGAGCCGCCCCAAACAGCCAGGCCCCTATCTCTCGGGAATGGGAGACTTGGCCAGCCGGCCTCCGGCGCTGACTCTCTTCTGTAGCCGCGCTTCTCGCTCCTTGATCGCCTTCTCAGCAGCACTGATTGTGTTGTTCAACGAACCCAAGCTGTCGCCAGGGATAGCCGTGGCGCGCCCGCGTCTTTGCTCAATATATTGCATGGCGGCACGGCTTAGTGGAATCGGGGGCAGGCCTATAGGTATTTCGGCACCGTTCTGCATCAGTAATTCAGCGGTGGGGAAAGTGATGGCCCTAGACTCGGTCGCAGCACTGGTTATTTCTTGAGCTGTACTCTGAGACGGCGTCGCAGGATCGGCCGCCGCGAGGGCAAGGAACACTGCGTGGGTGCCTCGCGATTTGTCGGTAAGATTGGGGTTCGCTTTTAGAGCCAGACCATAGATGACCTGCTGTATCTCGTTCTTCTTGATGGCAGCTAGCAACGTCTCGTCCGGGTTGGCGTACCTCGAAAGTGTAGGGGAAATGGGTTCGATATAGGCTCTGTCGACATACTTTGCTGTGATGAATTTGAGCCTCTGCTCACGAGACGATTGGGGGGTAAGCTTGAGGGCTGGGTCGAGTTTAGCCTCCCAAACCATGTTTGCCACTCGGTTGCCGACGAGCATCAGAAGTTCGATGATGTCGGGTGTAAATGAGGTGATGTCGAGGGTGAGGGATCGAATCTTGCTGATGTGTGTGCCGAGGGAGCGATGTATTCCGCTACATTCGATGCAGAGAATTATCGCAAGGTTGATTGATACCCATTCAACCTTGGATCCAGAACCACAGTCGGCACACCAACAATTTCCCTGGTCGTTGTCACGAAGAGCCTGCAAAAGTTTGTCCGGATTTTCTTCGAGGGTTACGCTGCTGCTGCGCGAAACACTCGGCCGTGCGCCCACACTAACCCTCCGGATGGGAAAGCCCGGGCTGCCAATGGGTTGGTGAGATCCGTGGCCATGGCCGTGGCTCAATGATGGACTCTTGCCCGTCAGGATGGAACCAATGTCCCGGCTGATGCTCCCCGATTTTGACGTGCTAGTAGGCGAGCTCGGCTTTGTTTTCATTCCGCGGCCCTCAACTGCACTCTGGAGAGCATTATTGATAGATACGATCCACGAATTCATGTCCTCTTCCGATGTTGCTTGATAGACTCGTTTGAAATTGGGAGTAATCACCTCGAAGCAAAAACGGCGGTCGGCATTTCGGGCTTCGCGGACAGATGCCATACGAAGGTCGATCGGTTCCATATGAAGGTCCAATTTCTGTTTCCAATTGCTGTACTCGGAAAGCTTCCCTTGATCGAGGACTATCCAAAACCTGCTCGTACCAGTGGTTAGTTTCTCTGAGACACACTGCAAATTCTACTTGGATAAAACTTCACTTACTTGTGCCAACCAGTTTTGAGCTGCGAGCGTGGGTCAACTACGTGACCGCCTGGTCGGCTCAGAGCCCATAAGAGACCTTCTTTTCTCTGAGTGCCATTATTCACGATTTGGCCGTAATCCTTCTCTTCCAAGTCTCGGATACCCTTGAACTTTGACGCCTGAGCGGGGCTACCCATGACTGAATTGCCGAGACTACCCGGAGATCGGGATAGATCCGCGACACCAGGCGTAGTAGCATGATTTGAGCCGGACGAGTTAGTAGCTCGTAGCTGAGACGCGGTGCTGTCGGAACGTGCTATCTCGGAGTCCGAAGTGTACGTCTGGCCGTTGGCGACACTGTTAGGCTGCGCAGAGGCCGAGCTTGCCGGGTCAGCTTCGACGGGTAGCGGGCTGTTCTTCTCCAAAAGGCGGCGTTTTTCCTCGCGCTCACGCCTTTGGTATTGGTACTCCTTGTCTGCCTCTAATACCTCGCTCGAAAGGGCCTCTAATTGGGGTAGTAGGGAGTCAATTTTCCTAGCGGCATTCAGGAACCCCTGCGTCTGCGAATCCGCAAATTTCGTCAGATGCGACAGCACTTCCTGCTCTTTTCTACCACCGTGAAGGTCTTGCATGAAGCTCGAGTAATCAAATCTCTTGAGCTCGAAGTTTCGGCGCTTTGATTGGTATTTCGAATCGCTCTGGGCCAGCTTCTTAGCCTTGACCGAGTCTTGGCGTTGGCCAAGGTAGCGCGAGACATAGGCGTAGTAATCCTTGCTCTCCTCTTCGAAATCGCGCTTCTTGGATTCTGCCTGCTTGATGTCGACTGTGTAGAGCTTGCTCAGCGGCTCTATGATAATCTTCTGTAAGTTGGTCGTGTTCTGACGCTCGTACAAGAGAATTTGGCGGGCGATCTTGTCAAAGTAGTGTTCGATGGCGGGTTGTACAGCGTTCGCGTTGGTCGATGACAACACTTTTAACGCTTCTATAAAAGAAGCGAAGGCTTCGTTGGCTTCGTTTTGGGCAGTGTGGGCCTGTTCGGCCTTTTTGAGTACGCGTTTCATCTGCGCACGAAAGTTACCCGTCTTCTGCTCGAGAGCTTTGATTGTGGCACGGAATACCGGACCGTCATCGGCCACCATTACATCATCACCCGGTTTGGGGCATGCGACATCCACCTTGACCAACTCCTTAATCGAGGGCAAGGAAGCGACAGCCGAGGACGGGACGGTTGGTGCTGCAGGGACTAAGGTAGCCGATGATGCGGAAGCCATAGTAGCCGGCGGCGAGATTGAGGAGTTTGATGTGATGGGCGCCAGCTCCACGACGGGAGAGGCGGGTTCGTCATGGTCGGCAGCACTGAGACGAGAGTCCACCGACTGGGCCGAGGCAACCCGAATCCTAGGCGGCGAGGCGAGGAGGAAATTAGGCAAAGGCGAATTCGGCTGGCTGACTGGAGGCACTTGATCTAGGTATAATATCAGCTGCGAAGCTCCGAGAAATGACATCGGGCCATCAACATGGGGAAGGATCAAGAATGAGGCAGGCGTGGGGTAAATGGCAGTAGAGAACGAACGTACTTGAAACCCAATAAGAGAAAGAAGCAAGCGTGTGAAGCTTATCAGTTTTCGGATTGTACTCGACAAACTATATATAGGTATCACAATAGCTCGTCAGCAAGTGGGTTGGAGTTGGAGAGTAGGAAATCGGCGGAGAGTGAACCAAACCCGCATTGAGCGGAAATGTCGAGGAATCAAGCTTTCATACACTACACGAGTTGCGCCATCCACCACTCTTTTCATCGAGAGGTTTTGGTGGCTTCCACTTCCACGACCAGTCGAATGTCACAGACGAGCTCCCGCCAGTGCTAAAGTCACCAACTAGAGCAACATTCGCATTCTTGTGCAAATTGGGGTCGGCGTGAAATTCGCGCGTCACGAGATTTTCGACTTCGCGAGCCGTGGAAGCATAGACATATGTAAGATTACTGATGTGTGTATCCACAGCGGCAGTGCTTCCATCGACTGTGGTGGTGGAGGAGGGGGGGACGGTTTGGATGCCATTTGGAGATTGGCGAATTATAAAGGTGAATGTGAAATTGAGCTCGTCGTCGTTGTTGAGTTTGAGGAGAAAAGAAGGAGGGAGGCCAGTGTTTGCGACTTCGGGATCCTGTATCAAGGGAGGCGGAAGCCAGCGTTAGCCATTAGGCAGATGTTAATGTGGAGATTGGGTTTGAATATCAAATCCAATGGATCAAGTCTGGGCGAGAACTTTGATAGATTTGGAGGGGGTAAGCCGGATCAACAAACCTGAACAAACTCAATAGGGCTACTGTCGCCGAGTGGCCGAGAGACATGGAGTCTTGTGGCCGGGAATGCATTCGGGGTTATAGTAATAGTGGAGCGTTTCCGGGTATTGGATACTGATAGCGACGATATTGTAACTGTGCAACGAAGAAGGTCAGCGATGTAGGATTAACAAGCGGCATGAGTGCTGCCTTGTGTGGAGGGGCACGGAGGGGCGCCATAGGTGTTTCTGCTTCCAGGAGCCAAAGGCCTTGTTTGGCAATGGCAAGAGAACACGAGAGCCGGGCTGAGGGACTTCGCAACTGCGAGAGCGAGAGTTTCGAAAAGTGAAGTAAGAACGGCTGCGGCAGTGAAGTGAGGCTAGATACTAACATCGTGTCTGGTCGGTTAAGAAGAGTGCAGACCCATCCTCGGGCCTACTACTAACGGCACCCATGGTGAAGATGATATCATGCGGAATATAGCTGTGAGCAGGCGGGAAAATAAATGCGAAGATGTGAGACCCTACACCAGGGAGAAACAACAATACTCGTATTTTTATTTGGAGAGCGTCGCGGCCAGAGTATGTGGGAGGGGTGATTGAGGGAGGCTGTCTTTGGAGGCGTCGGTGGGTTTCTGGCCGAAGCGTAAATAAAGTTGAGCACAAAGAATGTACAGAGTAGGTGGGGAAGGTATTCACCTCAGGGGGTAGAAATAGGTTCAAACAAACAACCGAAATAAGAATGGCCGTATTAACAGATAGAAGCGAGAGAGAGCAGTGAGGGAGAGAGCAGTGAGGGTGGGAGAGAAGAAATGTATTTTAATTGACAGGTTGGGGAGGGAAAAAGTGAAATAAAGTGAGGGTTTGGTCTGTGAAGCGGCTTGTGACGCTTAATGTTTGGAATAGCCACGCACCTTAAAGCCTGCAAGAAGGAGGAGGTTGCTGCAGAGGGCTTGAGGGGTAATAGAAGGGGGGGGCCCAGAAGTTACGGTTTAGGTACTTGTACTCCGTACAATATACAATAGCAGGAGGGTGGGTGGGGTAAGAGAGATAGTACTTGTACACACATACGCTATTCTACTCCATATTCTTCAATTGTAGGGCACTGATCTCGCCGAGATGCCAGGACTGCACTTCATAATATAGTGCTATTAATGAAATGAAGGCCGAATTACTTAGTGCTTCCGGCACAAGTACACCCTCCAGTAAACTAGGCACAGCTCCCTCCTCAAGCTCCTACAAGTTGGTTTCCAAAGCTGCGTTGCTCAGCCCTACAAACCTCCGGCCATCGAATGCTATGCACACCAAAAACAACACCAGAGTCTACTCGAAAGGGGGGAGGGGAATCTTTGAAGATCCTTGAATAAGCAGCGAGAAAAGTTGTTAAATTGATTGAAGCAGCACTCCGTAAACTATCCAGACAGGAGGATTTTTCCGTTTGGGAGATTAAAGGTGGAGCCTCACCCGCCGTAGTTCCTTCCCTCTCTCTTCGAAAAGGTGCTGGTAATAGATAGAATAGTGTACGGAGTACTCCGTATTACAGCAAGATGAAAGCCTTTTCACTTTGCACCACACTAACCCAATACCTCTCTCCACAAAGTATAACTCCACTCGCATGGCATTATGCAGTCTTCGCAATAGTCGGTGTCGAAGCTACCCACAAAACTCGACATCCACACGTGGATACGATACAGGTATGTACGTACGAGCCAGATAACCTCGGACAGCACAAACACGAACAAACCCTAGTTCGAGAGCGACCTCTCAGTGCTCTTCTTTGAGCATACAAGTAAAAATGGTCCCGGTCCTCCTCAAGTCTCTTCAACCCAGACGTCAATGCTGTCAGCTCGTGCTCAAACGCATAACAAGACTCGCTATGTACTCCGTATGGACTGGTCTCTATTAAGCGCATGCATCTTGCCCTGTTGCCCTAACACAACGCCTAAAACCGGTACAGGAAATTATAGGTATGGATCTGACTTGAAGCGACCGACAGTATCACGGTGGGGGGGCAATGGTGGATGGGCATCAATGTCACCAGAGTACAATGTGGCCTCACATCATACGGAGTATGTTGCTGGGTAGAGAGCAGAGAGAGATAGTGGATGATGGGAGAAGGCGTGTTTCTCAATTTCAAAGCTATGGATTCAGCACGAGCGAAGCGGGAAACTTGAATTTTACGGAGCCCATGTGTTGATGCCTGCTTGTGCTGTGGAGGCTCGCATCACGTTTTGTGAGACGACTTGACAGACTTTTACGGAGTACGTGCCGCCTAGATAATAGTAGTACCCGTGCTGCGCCCGCCCCTACCCTCAGCACAGCGCTATCACGGCGCCTCCTTCGCTCAGCTCAGCAACATAAATTCGCTAGAAGGGGCTTGGGGGCCTATGTCACCAGCCACTACAGGGACTTCTCAGCCCCTCAAAACTAGTAGACCACCGGCTGAACTGTATTAGAAAAAGAAGACAACAAAACACGGAGACTAATAAAGGAGGGGCGACTGGTACGTAATAATACTAGGACTAGTACCAAAATGAGGAAGCAACGACATCATTCCCGTCATCCCTACCCAACACTAGACTACCCAAAAGAAGGAAGGGGGGTAACACCATAAACACCTTCTGAAATGTGGTCCAACCTCCTCAATCCTACGTGTAGCATCTCACACAGCAGCGAGGACTTGGTTGCCCTGCCTAGTAAATCCCTTTTCTCTTCCTTGTCATAAGTCATTCTATTTCTTTCTCCTGCTGCTACTCTTTTCCGAGGGGTTCTGGTTTGCCCTCGTGAAACGTGAAACGCCACCCTTCGTCCTTTCTTCACCCTCTCATCTCGAACCCGTCGTTTTGCCCAGTCTCTCTCATCAGTAGCCTCGCGGTACATACTCGACTTAGTGTTTTGCTCCTCCTCGTACTCAATCACCGCCCTTTTCAGGCGCATCCTCTGCCGCCTTTGAATTATGCGAAATTCACCTCCGTAACGCGGCCGTCTCTATATATGGTCCCTCCACGCGAAGCCTTACCAAACTCCACGACGACAGCTAGCTCCCATCCTACCCCACGGCCTCACTTACTTACTCACTTACTAGACGACCATACCATTTGATGCCCCCTGTCTTTCGATTTACAACTCTTCTCGGTCAATAATGTCTGTCTCCTCCACCCGGTCGCATGGCCTCCATCGCCGCATTGGGAGCTCACGTTCCCGACCGAGGCCCACCTCCAGAATGTTTCGAGTGTCCGTCTCCCAGGAGGAGGCTTTCTCCTACGCTCTCCGAGTTGCATACCTTCATCACCTTATACAACCGCGCGCGCGCAGAAAACAATATGTCAAGGCACCAAAACCTCCCCAGCAGCGCTCCCAAGGGGGTATGGGGAATGCCATGCAAGAATTCGCATCTAGTGGTGTGACCAGCATGAAGCTACCCCATGGCTTCCGCCATCCTTTGCTAGACAGGATGCAAGGCGTACTGCGTGGTGTTGAAAGGACCCCGGGCTACAACGACCCAGCCATAAAAAGAAGTTTTGCAGAAGCATACACTGCCTTCACCGAGGATAATTTCAAACGATCAATCGATAAAGAACGAAAGATGGAGCCGCTTATTCTGATCTTCTATTCTTCCGCCACCAAGGCTGCTCAAAAGGCTGCTGCACCGAATGACGATTCATGGAAGCTCCTCCCCGACCGCCACGTTGCACTCTTTGTACGCCTCGTTATCAAAATTTTAATTGACCAGGGCCATGAACGCGACAAGCCCGCCCTCCTCGCGAAGCTCTCGACTCTCGAGAATAAGCTGCTGACAAACGATCAAAACCTAGTTCTTGATGCGGACAACGATGGCGCCGGGTCTACCATTGAGGTTGTCGCGCCCCTCAGTTATGACGTGAAGGATATGACCATGGTGCTGTCCGTTCTTCGCATTTTTGGGTACTCAGCAGCCCAAGCCCAGGCCGAAATTGATGCGAACCGCAATCTATGGACCGAAGAGGCCGCCCTACGTGACTTAAAGGCATATCAACATCGCCTGAACCTAGGCTTGTCAGGTGCTCTTTCGAGCCACGACTTTGACCTCGACGAGGCGTTTCAGGAATGGAAAAAGTCGGAAGCTTCACACTTATCACAACTGATGCTCGACATCCTCAAGCTGAAACCCGAACTGGCCAAATCGTCGGCTGCCCCCACGGACAAGCCACTACCTGCCCAGCCGACCCAGTACTCGGAAGACCAGTCTTACGCCGAGCTTGGCCGGGCTGTTACAAACCCTGAATCGCAGGGCTTTGGTCTTGACCTGAACCCTGCCATGATGAGCAACCTCTCTCTCAACGAGACCAACAGCATCCGAAGCGTCGACGAAGCCCACTACACCTTCATCCCCCACGACCCACGTGCTTTCTACATGGCTGTTGTCCAGTACGCTATGACGGCTGATCAGTTTTCTTCCAACCCCTCCGCCCCGTACGAGCCCCTCTCCAAGCCGTCGTTGGACCTCCTGACCGTCCTGGTGGAGTTTTGGCGTGTGCCTCGCTGTTCCGCTCTCGTCACGCTTGTTGAGGTTGCTACTCGCAAACTTCTTGATGGTGATCTCGAGATTCCGGACATAGGTGTCGTCTTGGACATGGTCAAATCGCCGGGTCCTGAACTCAAAAAACCTCCCCACATTAGCGATTATAATGCACCATTGTCATTTCTTGAATCCAGTAGCCGGTGGCCGTTACATGACGTGGCAATGTATCAACAGGCTCTCCGCAATATCCACGACTTCGTGCTTACTCGGGTGTTTGACTTAATCCTAGAATGCTACTCAGAAAAGCCGCCCTCTATCGCCGCCCACATGCAAGTTGCCGTGGGTCAGATCCAACAGGATCCCGCCTTTGTCTGGCGTGAGGAGGAGGCGATCGAGTTCGCTAGTGCCCTCGAGCGCAATCTCAAACAGCGTGCCAATCTCGCATACCGAGCCTACCTTGAGAATGAACTTCCAGCTAGCCAAGACGAGTGGGATTTTGGCCACGTTGTC
This sequence comes from Graphium sp. VPRI43844, assembly GCA_019925285.1. Taxonomy (NCBI): domain Eukaryota; kingdom Fungi; phylum Ascomycota; class Sordariomycetes; order Microascales; family Graphiaceae; genus Graphium; species Graphium sp. VPRI43844. The sequence continues at coordinate 237,930 of JADHKT010000001.1, forward strand.
CGCCTCGGTAAATCTGTCATCAAACTCGCTGAGAAGATCCGCAAACGGTACAGAAAGAATCCGGTGATCTTGGGTGCCAACCCGTTGACCGCGCTTGTTGAAACGGCGTTCCCTGTCTTTGAACTCGACGCTAAAGCCGTTATCGAGAAGATTATGCAAGTCGCCAAGGAGAGGGGCGAGGAGGTGGACCTTCAGGATGGGTTCCTACTTTACAAGGAGCTTGTCGAACTTCGAAAAATCCACCAGGAATCAATACCCAACATACCGTTCGCTTTTAGCGTCGAAGACCTACTGGTTGACTTCGTATGGCGTTGGATTAACCACGTTGAGACGACAATGGAAGCCCACGTTGAAGAAGCCATCAAGCAGGATCAGTTCCAAGTTCGTGTCGATAGTCCCGACGCCATCCCGCTTGATTCCCAGCGTCACAGCGTGTCTATAATTGACGTGTTCACTCTCTTTAACCAGAGTGTGAATCAGATTTTTGAACTAAGATGGGACAACGATGAACACTACGCCCGATTCATGACCGCGCTTTCTAGAAGCTTTGCAACGGGAATTTCCAAGTACTGCGAGATTATCGAGCAGCGTTTTGCGCGCGAAATGGACCGGCCAACAGCACAAGAAACGGCCGCTGCCTCGCGGACTGCCCAAGAAAAATTCCTACAGTATGCCAAGGACGCCTGGGTCGCAAAAGAAAAGGCGGAGCCATTTCAGTTCTACCCCGAGGTATGTTTGAAGCATTCTATATCTGATAAGCGACCACCTTATTCCTCGCAGGCTAACCTGTCTCACCTGTTTGTTTATTTAGTCGTTTGTCAAGCTCAACAATATCGAGTATGCAATGCAAGAGTTAGACAAGCTGGAGAAAACCATGAATGTCGATGCCTGCGCTGCCGTTCTGGAGAAGATCGACGGGCCACACAAACCATCTCGACGTACAAACAAATATGTCTTCACTGTCAAGATTGTAGAGGCTGAAGACCTCAAGGCTTGCGATTCGACTGGGTACAGCGATCCCTATGTAGTCCTTGGTGACGAATACCAGAAGCGACTGGCCAAGACCCGCATCATCTACCAGAATCTGAATCCCCGCTGGGATGAATCTGTCGACATCACAGTTCAAGGTCCACTAAATATCATTGCCACAATATGGGACTACGATACATTTGGTGACCACGACTTCGTTGGGCGCACATCGTTGAAGTTAGACCCTGTGCAGTTCAGCGACTATCTACCGCGGGAATTTTGGCTTGACCTTGATACACAGGGTCGCCTCCTCCTACGGGTGAGCATGGAGGGTGAGCGGGATGATATTCAGTTCTACTTTGGGAAGGCATTTCGAAATCTCAAGCGAGCCGAGCGTGACATGGTGCGCAAGGTCACTGACAAGGTGGGTTCCTTCTGGACTCGTGGAGCAGCCACCTCTATCTCCCTCACACCCAAACAGGTGCAATGCTAACGTGCATTCATGCCAGCTTTCCACTTATATCAATACCACGCTTTCATACGAGACACTCCGCTCACTTCTTCGCGGCGGCGGTATTGGTGCATCGGTCACAAGCCTTTGGAAGAAGAGAGCCTCGGAAATGCCGACTGGCATTCAAGACATCGAAGTGGCAATTCAGCCCCTTTTTGAATACTTCAACGCCAATTTCGCTATCATGAAACAAACACTGGCCGATGCTACCATGTTGGCCGTGATGACTCGCCTATGGAAAGAGGTCCTCTTGGCTATCGAAGGCCTATTGGTGCCACCACTATCAGACAAGCCATCCGCCCAACGGCCACTCACGCAAAAAGAATTAGACATTGTGTACCAGTGGCTGGAGATGCTTTTCGAATTCTTCAACGCCAAGGATGAGAATGGGGAGCAGTTGGGTGTCCCCGCCGACATCCTCAAGTCGCCTAAGTGGCACGAGCTTGCGTCTCTCAATTTCTTCTACCACGAGGATACTGACAGTCTGATTCGAGAGTCAGAGAGAATGGCGATGGCGACGGCACAGAGGGCCCAGATGATGCTTCAGCAGAGCGGGCCGCATAACAACCGACTCTCAGCCCCGGCGACGTTTGGAGCACCGATGGGCGGCACCGGGTTCGGGGCGTTTGCGAGTATGGGTACCATCCGTCGTGGAAAGAGCATCATGATGAGCCGGAACCTTGGTACAATGCGGCGGGCGAAGGAGGAGAGGCGGAAGGAGGCCCAGGCAGATCCGAATGATGATATGATACTGCGGATCCTCCGAATGCGCCCCGAGGCGGCTTCGTACCTACGAGATCGCCACCGACAAAGGGAGAGGCAGCAGGCCGCTGCCGCCGCTGCCCTTATCGTCAAGAACAGCGTTAGCCAAGGGTGGAATTCTGCCGGTGGTGGCGCCTTTGGGCGTAATAACCTACCCAGGCGCTAAGGGATGCGGGTGGTATTGAAGACAGCCTGTTGACATGTGCAACTTTGGCGATGCAGGCTTGTTTTATCATGCATAAGACGCGACAGAACCGCGCCAACACCCGACCCGACCTGGTTAATATCTTTCCTCTACACAACACCGACACGACTATGCTCTCAGATTCACTCTCACCCCTCATGCTACGTCTCCCTTCCCCCACTCACACCTTCCTCGCTCCACCTTGCTTGATCGGATAAGGGTGTGGCATCCCCGTATCTGCCCCTTTTGTAGGGCGAAATTTCCTCTCACGATTACAAACTCGAGTTGTCCTGTATTGCCCTCCTTTTTTGGGGTCCCTCGCCGCAGGCGGGGACAACGGTCTTAAGAATCAGGGAATACTCGAGGGATTGTTGTTGTTGATTTTTTCTATCACTCTTGTGTGCAAATCTCGTGAGCTATTATCCCTCGCCGGAATATTTACAAGTTATGCAGATACCCCCCACGTTTATTCCCAATACAATGTACCTACTTGTTGATGTTGATCATCCGCGCGTTATATTGCACGATTATTTGCTCTTTCGATTGGTCCTGCTGCATCCGTGTCCGTATTTGCAGCCCATTGATGAATTTATCTCATGTCGCCTTCCCAGGTTTTGGAAACTGCTAAGCCAACATCTTTCTTCTCATTTACTGCTCTCCGTCTGGGGTACAGACGCATTGTCTCCTTCCCAGTAGTTTTGGGGTGGGTCGTCTACGGAAAAGGCCCATCGCATGCCTACGGAGTATGAAGAGGCAGGGAAGGCATGATGATTTGGAGCAAGACCTGGAAGGGTAGGGAGGAAATAACCAAGGCCGGCGACGGACAAGTTGCCGGGAAGATGCACTGCTGCCTTCACCTGACCTTGGACAAGGAGGGGGGTCCTGCATATGCAAGGTGCGCTAATAGATCAAATTACCCAACGTATTACGAAGGCGAGACTAAAAACACAGACTTTCGAAAGCGGCCTCAAGGGCATGGACTGGCTGGCCTGTTGGGAAAATGTCCTGGTGGTCTTTCATGTATTATCAGTGGTGGGCGACTTCGCATTATGATATCAGGATCTTTCCCATTTCTTGATTTGACCGAGAAAAACGGGAACACAAGAGGTTGTAAACTACATGTAGGGGGGAAGTCCCTGCGCCGATATCTGTCTGCTCTCTGATCTGCAGAGGACCCTGGAGAGGGCGTGTATCGAAAGTATCGATGCGGACCAATGCCATGATGCGTGGGCTGACGGGCTTACCGTTGCTTGTTCATCTCCTTGTACTCTGTATTTGTCAAGACAAAGAGACGAGAGAGCCAGGTTGCCGGGTTGCCGGGATATTAATACAAGTAGGAGTAATAGTTTACGGAGTATGGAGTACAAAACTAGGGACAGACAAGTTGGCCGCCCCCTATACAAGTACGGAGTAATAATACCTGTTCTCTGCATCATTCCCCATTGAAACAGGAGATATTGGAAGTACGTACCGTACCTTTTAGTTTACAGAATATTAGTACTCTGTAAACTACAATGAAGGTCTCGATCACTGGCCCTGCTCCTGCTCCGTAGAACTAGAACTAGAACCTGCCTCTTGACTGCACCAAACGAAACTAAACACATTTCGTCCCCTTCCCCACACAGTAAAAACAACTCTGGAGCCGGCATTCTCGCCCTATTTTCTTGATTGTAAACTTACTATTAATACTCCGTAGTTTGCTCCGTATTGCGAAGATATCCGTACAAAAATAGAAAACCGTGTACGGAGTACAGAGTACAAGTACGGAGTATGGATTTCGGGGAGAAGTGAGAGACGAGAAATAACTAGGCCCCCCGTCGTCGGTTTGGCGATAGTGAGCAGCTAAGGTCCAGAACGAAACCCCTCCACGGTGAGGGGGGGTTTTGACCAAGCGACAGTGACGTTTTCGTTGAGTGGTGAATAATTCTCTGTATGTATAACACGGAGTAGGAGGGCGTCGGCGTCGCATGCATTGCATGTGAACTGTCTCTGCAGACTTGAGAGCTCTCATTGGCCCGTGCTTCCTTTGTAAACTGGACAAAGTGCTCCGAGTGACGAAAGACCACAAGGATGGAGCCAGGGCCTACTCCGTATTCATGTTTCATGTTCAACAGGGGGGAGGCCTGGACAATTAAACCACGTACTAAGGGTGATGGGTAAGTTTCCACATTTTGCCAAGTACCAGATCCACTGGGTCCACTAAAAACATCCAAATTAAGTCAGATTACCACCTCGTAGTTAGTAGTACGGATTAGTAAGGGAGAAAATACTAAGTGGTAGATTCCCTGCCTGGTCCAAGAATTATGCATTTATGCATGGCCGTAATTGGACTAGCGTACCTTTAGCGAATTTTTAGCGTAAAATCGGTACCTGGCAGGGGTTGAAAAACTTACGCCTGTACCTTAGTAGTTTACCTGCTCTCATTAACTTTCCTAGTACTCCGTACATGCAAACTTAGTTTAGTTTACGGAGTACGGAGTACAGAGTAAACTATTTATGCCGCTTTTTCTTCAGCGCATGCAAGCCACCAGCTATTCCTCGTGCGATAGGCTTAAAAGTAACTAAAAATCTACGGAGTACTCCGTACAAGTACGGCCATTTCTCCCTCACCTCATCAACGGAGTACAAGTACTACGGAGTATTGAAGATGCCCATCCTCTCTTTGGAGGTATGTATCCCATCCCCTGGCGCCATCTGTCCATCTGTCAAGCCAATGCCCCTTGAAGCGTTGAACCCTGTATCTTTGTAGTTTAGTAGTTTAGTTTACCTACCATGGACCGAGCCTAATTACTATGCCTGAAGATTTTGACAGGGATAAATGTTCGATGCAAATCATTGCCAAGAGGTACTCCGTAATGGGGGTTGTACACGTATTATGGAAGGAACGAACCAGCCTCGTCTCAACTCTGTTGTCTAAGACCTGGAATTGAAAGAAAACAGACAAAAAGAAAACAAAAAGAAGACAAAAAGAAAACAGAACACATGACCTGACTTGCTATTCAAGTTGTATGCTTCAATTGTTTCTTTTCATCTCATCATTCCAAGCCTCACTTTCTTTTCATGAGTATGAAGATATCCCAAACTCTGCATGCGAGAAAATGGGCGAAAAAAAAAAAAAAGAACCTGTGCTTGTACATTCAAGGTACGGAGTAAGTTAGGAATGGCTTGGCGCCATTGATGTCACCGACCCACACTGGACCGCCATGAGCCTTTCCAGTAGTACTCCGTACACACCTTAATCTACGATAGGATAAAGTACTCGTCGGGTATTACTACAGGTACTCACTTAGGGGGCGACCGCCTGAACTAGTAGGAAACTGAATATTCGTTTTCACAAGCACGCTTACCTTCACCGCTTGGCTCTCTGCTCCGTCTACTCCGTATTTAGTCTGCTTTAGTGAATTGATATTTTGGGAGTGGTCTGGTGCTAGTTGATTTGAATACGGGATGAGAAGTATCCTCTCCAAAAGTGCTGTACGAAGTACATATGTGTTCTAGCATGCATGTAAAGTAGATACAACTGCATGTTAAGGGTGCTTTTTTTCCCTTCCTCCTCCTTTCGTCAGCCTTTTTTTTGCTCCACAGAAAGGCAGCAAGCCACTGACGTAATTTCTCCTTCTAATGCCTCCAGAGACAGCCGAGTTGGGCAACCACCAACAGATTGTAATACAGTACAGTACCCCAACGGCGCACTGGGGTATAGAAACAGTGCACGTCACAGCCTTTCTTATACGGAGTACTTGATGGAAGGAAAGCCTCGAGCCCTTAGCATTCATAATAGAGTGCTTTCGTACTCCATAATACTGTATGTAAACTAGATTGGTCCCTTGATAGTTTGTGGCACCAGCCGGAAACAAATTTAGTTTGCTACCAATTTCGCGGACCTGGACATGGGGCACGCTCAAGTTATTGGCCCTTGTTTTCTTTTTTGAAAAAAAAAAAAAAAATCCTGGATTCTCATATTGTTGGCCCAACGCGCGCGCCGAGGTGCGTTGCAAGAATCCCGTATCATCTCCAACTCTGGATGGGGTAGATGTAGAGAACAGAGGCACTGTGCGGAACAACGGCCAGCAGACCTAGCTCTATGCAAGTTCGCAGTACGAGGAGTACCTGGTGGTGAAATGTACGGCCGAGCTTCCTTTTGAGGTGGAATTGTTATTGGATTACTGTCAAGCCGGTGGACAGAAAGCCCCTCCAGACGGACTCGGGGTGCGACCGTCACCCTGCTTGTTGCAGCTTGATCTCCTGCAGGTGCTTCGGCAATCCGAGTCTGTCCATTTGGCGAGCCCATTCCAGCGATGCTTCAAGGGGGTCGTAACCTAAATTCTATCGAGTGAGAAGGCCCTGATACGGTTCTCCAATCCAACAACCCTTGTCATTATTTCTTCCTGTTCTAGTCTTATGAGAATCCTTTGGCCTGATAGTTTCTGGACTAGAATAGTTTACTTTTGATCCAAGTACAGCCCCCCCAACGTCATTCACGTCCTCCTAGTTTATTTTTTGGACTGGACACCATACTCCGTAATACGCTCTCTCCCTAACATCGTCGACTACGGAGTACTTTGCCGCGTGGGGACCAAGTACCTGCACCTGTACCCCTCCGCAACGTCTTTCAACACTGGAATCTGTATCTGTCCCCGCCTCAAATCTACTCTGTACTCCATAGTACTTTGTACTAGTCCCTCCTTACCCTTGTTCAGTCTACTTTTCTCCGTAGTAAACTACTATCGCCGCGCTACGTACAATCTTTAGAGACCTAGTTCTGTACATTTTCTCACCTTTTCACGCAATTCCTTCATCTTCCTGCTTTAGCAAAATCTTACCCAATTAAATCGTCGTGGGTTTGCCTGGGTTTGCCTGGGAATTATCATCGTGGGAGAAAAGCCAAACTGATCCCCTCTCCTGCCGGCTCCGAAGCCCCCTTCCAGCACCCTTTCGACGGTTGAGCGAGGATCTTGAACAGGGAATTCTAGACCTCGACAATCCTTGCCAGTCAATCCCTCACATCCTCTAGATCACCCCCCCTAATAATACTCTGTCCTTCACGTACCCCCTACCACCCTACCTCATACCGTTATTCGCCTGAAAACCATGACCTATGAATAAACTTCCATAGCAAGCTCGTCCTGAGAAAAAAACCCCCCCGACCTTGAACGCAACGCAGTGGTACCCGCCAGGTGATTCGCCCCTCATTAATCAATCCTTGCTATTGCCCTCCCGAGGGTACAGAGGAGGGTCTCCAAGAAAAGCCCTCTGTCCTCGATACCAACGCCCCCTCATCCTCGATCTATTCTCGAGTGACGGAACAAGCAACACCTACCAACCTGCGAATATCTCAAGTGTCTCCGGTGAGTTTTAGCCATCACCGCTCCTGTTCGCCAGGATGGTCGAAGACTCGGCCCTCGCCGCCGTGTCGGCTCTTCTGGAGACTCTTGCGGTAGATTCCTCCACCCCCTCAAGTCTACCTTTAAACATCGACTCTCACATCAAATTGCCTGGTCGCGACACACCCGCCAAGAGACATCTCGAAGTGGAGCTAGCCAAGTTGGTCTTTCGAATCGACAATCTCGAGACACGAGCCCAGGCTGCTGTTGCCTTTCCAGAACCCCCCAACGACACAATCGATTTGCTTTTTGCCCAAGATGGCCTCTCCAATCTCCCCGAGAGACCCAAGAATGCGACGTCGCAGCCTGGCTGCTCCGATACCTTGTCACATTTGACCGATTATCTGACAGAAGAAGCCTTGGAGGGACTTCGAGTCCATCTTGATGGCCAGTCAAAACTTCTCGATAACCAGAGCCGTGAGCTCGCCGGCGTCAATGCGCAACTCCTCGAGCAGAAAGAACTTCAGGAAAAAGCCTTGGCCACTCTAGAAAAGGAGCGCGTCACCACCTTAGAACGCGAGCTGTGGAAACACCAGAAGGCAAACGAAGCCTTCCAGCGCGCCCTACGCGAGCTCGGCGAGATTGTCGCTGCCGTCGCCCGCGGCGATCTATCCAAGAAGGCCCGCATGAATCCTGTTGAAATGGACCCCGAAATCACAACTTTCAAGCATACCATCAACACAATGATGGACCAGCTAAAGGTCTTCTCTAGCGAAGTGTCTAGAGTGGCCAGGGAGGTCGGTACCGAGGGTCTATTGGGAGGACAGGCCCGAATCGAGGGTGTCGATGGAACATGGAAAGAGCTCACAGACAATGGTACTTGCACTCGCCTCCGAAACTTCTTTATTCTTGGTTTGCCGATGCTAATCAACTTGCTCGCAGTCAATGTCATGGCTCAAAATCTTACGGATCAAGGTTTGTCCCCCTCCCCCTACCCTTCTCTATTAATCCGGTCTGGTGGGAGATGATGTGCCGCTGCTTACGCTTCGTTCTACTTGATAGTGCGAGAAATTGCCTCCGTCACTACGGCAGTTGCGCACGGTGATCTTACGAAGAAAATTGAACGTCCCGCGAGGGGAGAAATTTTGCAGCTTCAGCAGACTATCAATACCATGGTGGACCAACTCAGAACATTTGCCGCCGAGGTTACCAGGGTGGCTCGAGATGTCGGCACCGAGGGTATGCTAGGAGGACAGGCCGATGTTGAGGGAGTAAAGGGCATGTGGAACGACTTGACAGTCAATGTCAATGCCATGGCCAACAACTTAACCACTCAAGTCAGAGACATTATCAAGGTCACTACCGCCGTCGCCAAGGGTGACCTGACGCAGAAGGTGCAGGCTGATTGTCGAGGCGAAATCTTCGAACTAAAGAGAACCATCAACTCCATGGTGGACCAGCTCCAGCAATTTGCTCGAGAGGTGACCAATTTGGCCAGAGAGGTCGGCACAGAAGGTCGACTAGGTGGCCAGGCCACTGTCCACGATGTGGAAGGAACCTGGAGGGACCTCACGGAGAATGTCAACGGAATGGCCAACAACCTCACGACCCAAGTACGAGAAATTGCCAATGTAACGTCAGCCGTGGCCAAGGGTGACCTAAGCCAAAAGATTGCCGTTCCGGCAAAGGGAGAAATCTTGGACCTAAAGAACACCATCAACACCATGGTGGACCGTCTTGGAACATTCGCTTTTGAAGTCAGCAAAGTGGCCCGTGAAGTAGGAACCGATGGAACGCTCGGCGGCCAAGCGCAGGTTGCCAACGTTGAAGGTAAATGGAAGGATCTCACTGAGAACGTGAATACCATGGCCTCAAACTTGACCATGCAGGTAAGTCTTTTCCACCTCTTCTATCTCTTGTCCACCGAGCTATACTTGCTTTGTGTGCTGTAACCTCGGGGAAGGCGATGGCGCTGCTCCGAGATGAAAGCTAACTCTTGAAAAATCAGGTCAGAAGCATTTCGACCGTCACACAGGCGATTGCCAACGGAAACATGACGCAAAAGATCGAGGTCGAGGCCAAGGGTGAAATCTTGGTTCTCAAAGAAACTATCAACAACATGGTTGATCGACTCTCTAGTTTCTGTAACGAAGTGCAGCGAGTTGCCAAGGATGTGGGTGTTGACGGAAAGATGGGAGCCCAAGCCGACGTAGAAGGATTAAATGGTCGCTGGAAGGAAATCACCACTGACGTGAACACCATGGCCAGCAATCTGGTATGCCATTTCATTTCTAGCCCCCTGCCCTCATTGCCTTCGCTCTCGCTCTGGAGCTGCTGCTCACACAATCTTAGACCACGCAAGTCCGGGCCTTCTCGGACATTACCAACCTCGCCACGGATGGTGACTTCACTAAGCTAGTTGACGTCGAAGCCTCGGGCGAAATGGACGAGCTGAAGCGAAAGATAAACCTCATGGTATCGACACTTCGGGACAGCATCCACCGAAACACTCAAGCAAGAGAGGCTGCCGAATTGGCCAATAAGACCAAATCCGAATTCCTCGCCAACATGTCGCACGAAATTCGAACACCTATGAACGGCATTATCGGAATGACGCAACTGACTCTCGATACGGACCTGACGCAATACCAACGAGAGATGTTAAACATTGTGAATAGCCTGGCCAATAGCCTACTGACAATCATTGACGACATCCTTGATCTGTCCAAGATTGAGGCGCGCCGCATGGTTCTCGAGGAGATTCCCTTCACCCTCCGTGGGACAGTCTTCAATGCGCTCAAGACGCTGGCTGTCAAGGCGAATGAAAAGTTCCTCGACCTCACCTACAAGGTTGACGGGTCCGTGCCCGACCATGTCGTGGGTGATTCTTTCCGTCTGCGGCAAGTTATCCTGAATCTGGTGGGCAATGCCATCAAGTTCACTGAGAATGGCGAGGTTTGTCTGGAGATTCGCAAGTCCGACGAGACCACGGCCCTAGGGGAATACATTATCGAGTTTGTCGTGACGGACACTGGAATTGGTATCGCTGAAGACAAGTTGAACTTGATTTTTGATACCTTCCAGCAAGCAGACGGTTCCATGACGAGAAAGTTTGGCGGCACTGGTCTCGGCTTGTCTATTTCGAAGCGCCTCGTCAGCCTAATGGGCGGTGATCTCTGGGTAAAGAGCGAGCCCGACAAGGGCAGCGAGTTCCATTTCACGTGCTGCGTCCGGCTCGCTTCCTGGGACATTACCAGGATGGACTTTAGCCAATTCCGAGGCCACCAGATCCTATTTGTTGACAAGGTGCAGGCCGGCTACGGAAATCAGATTAAGGAGATGCTGGAGGAAATGGACCTCGTTCCAGTTGTTCTCGACTCGGACAAGACACCATACTTGGCCCCGACACGGGCGGACAACTCGATGTCATACGATGTGATTCTGGTCGACTCGATCGAGACGGCCCGAAAGCTCAGGGCAGTAGACGACTTCAAGTACCTACCCATTGTTCTCCTCGCTCCTGTGGTCCACGTCAGTCTCAAATCGTGCCTGGATCTGGGCATCACATCGTACATGACCACCCCGTGCCATACAGTCGACTTATGCAATGCCATGATCCCGGCCATGGAAAGCCGGGCCACACCCTCCTCAACCGACGAGACCAAGTCGTATGAGATTCTTCTAGCCGAAGACAACTCTGTAAATCAACGCCTAGCTGTCAAGATTCTCGAAAAGTACAACCACAACGTCACCGTTGTCGGTAACGGTTTAGAAGCCGTCGAGGCTGTCAAGAAGAGAAAATTCGATGTCATCCTCATGGACGTCCAAATGCCCATCATGGTGAGTTTTTCGCTTGTTCGCTTGTGTAATGTGACAACTACATGACACATGGCCACGTCCTGGTGCCCTTCGTATGCATTTATGCATATGCTAACTCGATATCTTTTGTTTATGTAGGGAGGATTCGAGGCAACTGGCAAGATTCGTGAATACGAAAAGAGTCTAGACACTACGCGCACCCCTATCATTGCACTGACTGCGCATGCCATGATGGGCGATCGTGAGAAGTGCATTCAAGCTCAGATGGACGAATACCTTTCGAAGCCACTTCAACAGAACCAGATGATCCAAACAATCCTCAAATGCGCCACATTAGGTTGCGAATTGCTTGAGAAGAGCCGCGAACGGGAGCTCGCCATGCAATCGGAGACGGGCGGCCATGATGGATCCAATCCGTCACGGCCGGGCATAGAGCGTGCCTTTACGTCGGGTGCACCGAGCCTGGACAGCCCTTCACTAGACGCCACGATACAAGACAATCCTCTGGCAAAGGTGCTGTAAACCTTCTTCCCTCAAAAGACGTCTAGCACATTTCTTCACGGTCACCGTTCTACGCGTGTCCACTCCTTTTTAATCCAACACCCGCAGTCTCACGTATGTGAGCCGCATAACTCTTGTCAATCGCGCCGATATGCACACGATTGCGCCTCCTCTATCAACGGTCTTCGAAGAATTGGTTCTGGACGTCCTCTTCTCTCTCATGAGTTCTATTTGGTTCCCTGGGCACATGGAGATGAGATACCCTGCTACCCCATCCTTTCGACTTAATAGGCGTGCATACTATGTCTTTTTGTTTTCCGCAAGCGACGTATTTCCTCTGCCGTTCATCCCCCCCCCCAGCAACATATATTCTTTTGTTTCTTTTCCGGAATTGTCGAGGCGTTTGAAACGAGCCATGCCTGCATTTACTTAGCGACACTGTGTCTAAATGGTTTTGTGATTTGGGTGATTTTCAACCCGAGTGGAACAACTGGTCTAGTTGCGATGGATCATATGCCCTCACATCCTCGACCGCTGGCTTTTCTTTAACTGTTCCGTTTTTCATTTGCTGTCTATTCTTTTTATTGTTTGTGGTGTCGAACCCTTGTCGTTCCACGGTTTCCTCCTCATTTTAGGACTTGGGCTGTATTTTCATATTGGTGTCAGAGGGGCTATCATAGTAATTTTTATGTATTCCGACTTCCCAATTCCTTCGCGTATATTTTATATGCGGTTTATGCTTATCCTTGTGATTGTAACTGTGATTTTGTCGTCCGCATAGATAGCACTTGTAGACCTAGTCAACATGACTACCATAGGTTATAATTTGCCAGCATTCATGAACTTGGGCCGCCGGGGGTTGGGTGACGGAAGTGTTCTTATCAAAGAGAGCTTATTAGGCCTTGGCCGAGAGGTGAGTGCCGGCACGGGGTCTCGTTTTCATTTCTATCCAGGACTCTCAAGTCTAGGTTTGGCTAGGACAAGACTTCACATACACAAATTTAACAGCACAGCAGCACGGATCCTGTACCTAGTGTGCCAAAGGGAGGGAGGAGTCGTCTAGTAACTCATAGAAACCCCGTTGTAATATCGGGGGCGTTGTTCAAGTTACGGCATCTATAAGAACCAGAAACCCTTCCCGCGAGGACCTTCTTAAGCTAGCTTCTAACTCTGGAAAATGAACAAACAACCTGTGTGAAATATTCCGGGCCCAGTAACCTAGAAGGACCTAAGAAGCCCGTTCTTTTTTTTTTGTTGTTCCCCGGTACATGGTCTTCAAAACAAGTTAGATTCGGAAGAGTGCGTGGATCGTGGGGGACTGGGAAATCGCCATCGCCAGGCGTAGTTTACTTGTAGATTATCGTGGAAGAGCGGCGAGAAACGAAATATGGAGAAGATGGGGGGTGCAAAAGGGTTTGTTGGAAATTTAGGACGGTGAATACGGCGTCAGCTCTCGACTTTGGCTGAGGGGGATGGGGGAAAGCCAGGGGGTCCCAGTTAAAAGTTGAAAGGTTTGAGTCGTACGGAGTAGAATCGTGCCACAATCCCCATCTTTCATGCCAATCTCTCCTGATCCCACATGGGCTTGTACGCCGCCCCCCCTCCCTTCCCCAAACGAGGGGATGATTGCTCGTCGCCCAGTTATCTGAGAGGGAAATAATAGCGCCCAACAGTTCGCATGGGCTTCGTCTAGGGAACTTTCGTACCCATACGTAGTGAAAGGCATCATGTCCAGGATACTTCCCGGCTGGGCTCGGCTCCGACTTGTTCCTTTTTTTTCTGCCAGTTTTTTTTTTCTTTCAGAGTAGCCTTGATATACAGCTTGACGGCTTATTTATCGGACTCTGACTGATTTGCAGAGTCTTTTGATTCTGTCGTTTTGGTTCCTTGTGGACCATGTGCGCTTGGTGGCTTGGAGTCAACGGCTTTTCTGTCGCCGTTTCCCTCCGGTGTCGCAAGCATGTCTGGGGGGATGATTCCAGAAGCTTCGTAGGCGGCGAGTATAGCATTTAGTTTGCTTTCTAGATTGTCCAACTCGCGTTCTATTGTGCTGGCGGCCTGTTCACCCCTATTGATAGGTACAAGACCAGGTTAGTACAGACAAAAGGAGTGAACACGGAAGACAACCAAGAGCGTGCACATCTTTTTTTTTTTTTTTCGATTCGACTGCCCGATGATACGGAATCGTCCACTCAAGCTCGATGAACCGGGAACATACTGCATGGTATGACTGGACGATGGGGCTTGGTGCATATGCCGTGAACTAGGGAAGGAGCAAACATGGCGTGACCAGCAATGCTGCGAGAAATTCTTGATTCTTGTTGGGGATGTGCATGGGGGAATATGTTGACGGTAGAATATATTATTTACCTTGCGAGATCCTTGTAGGCCTAATGGCGAAGCCGGTGTCATGTCAGCCGACTATGGAGCACAAGAAAAAACGATAGTCGAATGAGAGGGTATCGCTCGTAATTGAGCAAATAGGAGGAAAGCTATTGTAAACATTCGACGGCCAATATCAGATCCAAGCAAAGAATTCCGGTCTCGAGGAGGACGAAGCTCGACATAGGGGATGAGACACCCGGGCTCCAAATCCCATGTCTATATCGGAAGATGCCCAGGGGGTTCTTGAATAGCTTCAAGGACTTTCATATACCCTCTTCAGGAAATATGACATGACACGTCGTCTGCAACGGTGGTCTTTTTAACTTACTTGAGCTAGATCGGCTGATGCCAATGTTGCGTCGGAAGAGGATGCGGCGTTCTTAGCACGATTGGGGGCCGGTGAGTCGGCCGGTGCGCCTTCTGACTGAGAACTTGGAGCCATAAGGAGTGAGGAGGTTGCCAAGTAGAGCCAAGTAGTGTGGTGACCTGGCAGGAGTGTGGACGGCGTGATGATTACGAGACTGGCGGTAATGAGGGGGGTTTGTTTTTTTGGCGATAACAAGACAAGGCTTCGATAGCAGTCGCTGGACAGACCTTGGTTGCTTGGCTACACTGGCAGGGCTAGCGGGGGAAAGGTACTTCGTCCCTTGTACTCCGTACCGTCCACGGCTAATACAAGGTACATGCCCTGTATTAAAGATGGGCGGTTGGGCGGTTGGGCGGTAAGAAGGCTGGAAGGTTCCCAATTCCCTACGGAGTAGGCGACTCCATTGGCTGGTCAGCCCCTGTAAAATTGATCTTGTACTTTTGCAGTAAACTAAACTAAATATTTAAACTACATCACCTGGACCTCGAACAAGCCCGCTTTGCCGCTTCTGAAAATACCAGTCCCGGGATATTCTCCGGATATTGCAGATAGTAACCTATTCAGAGAAGCGTGGTCTGACAAAATAGCACCTTTTTTACCTATTCACCCTCTTCCTCCAAAAATGATACCCCTTTCGGCGCTAGACACGTGCCTGGACGGAGTTTATACGGAGTAGGTCGGTCAGCCAGTTATTAATATGCCCAATTATGCCCAATTATGCCCAATTATGCCCAATTATGCCCAATCTAAGGTTTGGGAGGAGTGGATGGACTGCTCAAATTCGGAAATAGCCAAGAAGTTAGTACGGAGTGCGGAGTACGGAGTACACAGTGCATTCCCGATTGCCCTTGGTACTTGGAGGGAAAAAAAATTGGGTGGGGTTTTGTGGGGAAAAGGGAAAACACGGGAATTGGCCAAATAACGACCCCTCAGGACCGTAAAGTCGACGGGAAATTTCAGGGAGCAGGCCAAAATCGTATGGGCAATTGGCTAAAGCTCGATCCCGTGAGCAAATTCGGCACCTGCTTGGTACTCCGTAGAACACATTATGCAACTGGCACGGAGGGTTTCTCCAAAAAATATGTCATCTTTTTTTTTTCTTTTAACCCTTATGCCCTTGACTTTTTCCCCCCATGATCCAATCCACCAAACAATCTGATTGATCTATTGATAATCTCTGTAAATATCGGTACTTTTTCCCTTCTTCTTGTGTGTTTTTTTTGGGTACCTTGCATACGTTTTTCTGTCCATGTACTTTTGAGAACTTGTGTGTCGGGGTCAAGTGTGGCTTTCCTTCCCCAAATCAAAAACACAATTAAAAGGAGGAAAAAAAAACCAGAGACTACGGAGTAAATTGCCGATAATTTGATTCTAAAAGAAGGCCTTTCCGCAGCCTATTCACAAAACCCCCACAGTCTGGTCTATCCAAGCGGCCATGTGAACAGGTAATATTTATTTGCACATTCCGTATCCGTAGAGGAGCCACAAGCCACCCAAGCCACGCATACGGAGTACATATCCTTCATTACTACGGAGTACATACGGAGTATTAACGTATTGACCTGACACCCCCAACAAAGCCAGAGATGGGTCTAGACCGCGTGCCCTTGCTCTCGTCAAGAGCCCAAGCCGGGAAATGATGACACGCAAAAAAAAGACTTGTCACTGGTACCACCATAACTAAGAAGATAAAAAGTGGTACATTCAAATAAGCCAACGCAAAGTACCTAATTTCCTGCGGTGACTGATTTACATACGATAACACCGTGATGATGCAGTTTACTTGCCTGTTCGTTTCTACGAAAGTTCAGTTACGGCATCCTTATAAAAGAAAAGAGAAAAAGAGAGGGAAAAAAAAGGCGATGCCCACCTCGGGCAATTGACCAATATGGGGTATCTCGTCTCCCAGCGTTTCTCGGAAACAAGATGAGGCGAGACGAGAATGTTACAACGTACTCCGTACTCCGTACTCCGTACACACTATATTGATTGTGCAAGAGAGGGGAGCCTACGGATTTGTTTATGGCAATACGGAGTTTAGTAGTAGTCTTGTACAACCTCCTATCCCCCCTTCCTCTCTTCTTCTCCTCCTCTCGGCCCCAAACTAACCCTCTAGCCGCCTTGGTCCAGACCGCTCGACGGTGTTGTCTTACATGGCCACAAACCAGGAATCTGGGCTTCGACGTCACCACAAGCTGAATAGGATGTGGGCATTCGGGGTTAATCAAAGTTTGAAATGACTGAATGACTGATTAGCTCTTGTCCTGGACAGCAGATCGGAGACATTGTTTGCTATCGATCCTTTAGACCTCCTTAGCTCTGTTAATCCGCCCCGTAGAGTGTCTGGCCTCAGGTGGTGGTAGTGAACACGAAGGAGGATATTGTGTGCGTTCGTACCAAGTCCAAGACCTGGAGGGTAGCCCCCATCTCGTTGTTCCACAGGTGTTCGTTTCAAAAGCAGTGACCGCTGTTGCCGGAACTTTAGTTTGCAAGGCCTCCGGCAACGTAATGCAATGCCTTCTCACAATTCCCTGTTTTGCATGTCCATCCAAACTCTCTTTTCTTTTCCAAGCTACTGTGCCAGTCCACGGGACACTAGCCGGTGTTCACCCGGCCGGCAAGATGTCTGCAAGGGGGGAGTAGCGAGCAGAGGGGGAAGTTGAGAATGGATGGTCTGGACTTAACAACACGTTTGAACCAATTGCTCAACGCCCGATGATACGCCAATTGCTGCAGCTGGCGAGAACAAACGGGCAGCTGGTAATGGGGGTTGGGGAGAGGGGGGTATCAATTAAACTACAGCCAATCAAGTCTAGCGAATAGGAGTGGAACACGGAGAGGGGCGAAACGAGAGAGAAAACTCGTTAATAGTACGTATTGACACGATGGTGAATGGGAAAAGCGGTGGGAAAGGGCGAGAAAAAGGAAGGGGCCGAGACGGGAAAAACTGATGCGAGTTCTCAATACGGAGGAGTAGGAGAGCGAGTGCGCGGTTTTGGACAGCGGAATTCTGGGCCCACTAGGAAAGTGATGGGGCAACTTACAGGAAAATCGTCCGATTCCCCAAATCCCATCCCCACCCATGCGGAACAGGCGATGGGCAAGGGACGCCAAGGGGTGGCAAGGTGGGGCAGGTGGGCGAGGGCCTGGAACATTAACCAAGCCTACCCTCGGAGCCAAGAGACGCAAAAGGGAAACAAACGGAACTGTAATTGTAGCGGGATACGTGTAATAATAGTGAGGAGAGCGCTGCGCTGTGAGTTGCCTGTTGAGGCACAATCTTGAACCTGCCGCCCTCTTTTTCTTTCTTTTTCTCCAATCGTCCCATTTTCCCCTCAGCGATTCCGAAAAGGGAAAGAAACACATTACACGACCCACAAGGTAGTCTCCTCCGTCGGGTTTGCTTAAATCTTGCATTTCAAAAGAGTTTTTTTTTTACGGAGTACTCCTTTCACGCATCCTTTGTTTCACTCGACAGGTGGTGATGCGTTTTGCCGAAATTTGCCCTCGTCCCGACTTGAAAGATACTTGCTTGTACCTTTTTTTTTCCCTGTTGAATTTACGTTTGATGTGGCGGCTATACGCCAGCTTTGCTTTTTTCTTCAATACGGTGTGTTTACCATCAGTTTAGCGGAGGGACGGAGTGATTCGGCTGTAGATGCTTGTTTTAAGTTGTTAGGGTATGCTTTCTTCTCTAACCCCGTTTACACTTGAGTTCTTTCGAAACAGAATAATCTCTTTCCTCCACTTTGCATACCAAGACCAAATCCTTTCTGGAGGGATTGTGGGATCTTCTAAAACAAGATGGACGACCATGTTTTTGCTTTACGCAACGCGCGCCAAAACAAGCGATGAAAAGAGAGAAATACCCGATCAAAACAAGGCCAATGTAGGTAGTTTCCTCCCCTTCAAACTCGGACGTATCATCAAGTGGATGAAGTCGTTGAAGGGAGTCTTGGGTCAATTTTTTCATACTACTACTCCATAAGTGAACGGCTGTCCAGATAGGTAGGTACCTGGCCAATTTCTGTTTAGAAGTAGGCCAGCCATGCAGTCATGGTCTGGGAGTACAAAGTACAAGGCCAAACGGACCACCAGACCAAACGAATGGAGCTAGGTTGTCATGGAGCGTGGTCTGGACCTCTCAACCTTCCAAGCCCACCCCACCATTCCTACCCTCTCCGTATTGTCAGGGCTGATCTGTATTACTCCGTAGTTTACTTCTCAAAATACTGGTTGTTGGTTAATAATTACAAGTACGGAGTAGAGGGATACCGTTCGTACTCCGTAAATACAAAGCACGTACTCCGTACCAACCCAAGAATACCAATACCAGGGCACCAAGGTACTCCGTATACTGCAATAAATACGGAGTAGTAGGTAGCTTCACATCGAATTTGACTTGTCTGCCCATTTTCTGTCCCGGTCCCACAAAACATCCCTAGCGAATCTCTTGCCCGTCTTCGTCTTTCTCCAGCGCCCAAAAAAAGAGACTTGAGTTTCGGCGGTCTGTGAAGTCGAGTTGGTAGTGTGGCCGGGGGGGGGGTTCCTTCTTCAATCTACTCCGTACCATTTGACCATTTCCCATGACTATTTCCGTTCGTCTTTCTCTTCTCTCTCTCTATCCACATCAACCACACCCCTCCCTCTCTGTTCACTTTTGCAACAACTGAACCTTGGCCTGTCTTGTCTCGGTCTTATGCGCTCGATTCACTACACCATAGCATTATACCAATTCTGTTTGTTACATATCCTGTAATCTGTCCACCACTTTCAGTATCGCTCCCGCTTTCTCTTGGCTCTCGATCCAAATTTGCCAACGAAATCTCATTGATCCCGTGGCAATACATCGACGACATACCATCGTGGCCTGGATTCGTTGCTTTCTTTTCTCCGTCGCCGTCCAAGTGTTTCTTAGTCGAACGGCAGCCATCGTTTGCAATACGGGAACCCGCCTCCCCTAATTGGTACACACCACCCCGTCTCTTGAGCATTTTGAACCGGACGGACGAGTATCGGACTTGGACGACGCCTTCTGGCCTTCTGGAGTGTGAGATACTCATTTTCGAATTACTTTTGGCAGGGCCGCTTGCATGGCTGTGTGTTAGAACGTTACCGTCAACCACTTGGGAGTATCCGGAAGACTGTGACGTCAAATGAACAACCCAAGCCTCAAAACGCCCATCAATTCTCTGTACGATTAAATAGATTGAGCTTTGCTGCTCAATCAAACCCTTCTGGTACCATGAAACAAAAACTGGATAAAATCTTCGCCGAGCTGGGCATGACCCAATACCTCGCCGATTTCCTGGACCAGGGCTTCGACACATGGGAAACCATTCTCGACATTACCGAGTCTGACTTGTGGGTCTTGTCCTGCCCTGGCCTGTTGGTCCTATGGAGTTTCTTCCTTGGAGTGTGGCGGATATGCTGACTTTCTCTTTTCTAGAGACGCGTTAGGAGTTAAACTTGGTCATCGTCGGGTATGTTGACGCGGATGCATGTAACTTTTCGACACTCGGGATGAACCATCTCGAGAGAAGGGGGTTTTGAAAGGTCTAACAGTGTTAAAACCGTGTAGAAACTCCAGAGGTTCATTGCGAATGAACGAGGTATCGCCCCTGGGGCGGCCTTAGTCTCGTCAACGAAATCTCCCATTGATTTGGCGAGACTCGAGCCTTCTCACTCGGACATGGCAATGGCTGGAAACGTAATGGGTCATCTTGGCCCCATGAAGCGAAAGTACCGAAGACACCCGAAGGTATGTTTCTTTGCCCGGTTCGCAATGCAGGCAACGGCGTTTCTAGATCACTTACCGAAATCGCGCAACAGCCAGATGAAAACGCCCCCGAACGACCACCCTCGGCTTATGTTCTTTTTTCTAACAGTGAGTCTATCCCCATTGACGCTGGCTCTAATCCGCCACTCGGACCTTGGTCTCGTCCGTGTTTCGCACTCGAACGCACGCTTATGAGTGGCCTTGTTTGGTTTAATAGAAACAAGAGAGGACTTGAAAGGACAGAACCTGTCGTTTACAGAGATTGCCAAGTTGGTTGGAGAAAACTGGCAAAGCTTGTCCCCTTCCGAGCGCGCACCCTTCGAAACGCAAGCACAGATAGCGAAGGATAAGTATACCAACGAATTGGCTGCGTACAAGAAGACCCCGGATTTCAAAAAGTACATGGCCTACCTGCAAGAGTTTAAGCAAAAACAGGCTCTCCGTGAGCAAGGTAGGCGTGCCAACTTATTAGACGCAAAAACTATCTCGGCCTGCCGAACTAGAACGCTGACTCTTTCCTATTTTCTATAGGCAAAGATGGTTCAAAACGCATGAAGCTGATATCCTCACGACCGCAAAATGGTAGCCACCAAGCAGACGACTCGACAAAGCGTAAAAGAAGCAGCAGTGTCAGCAGCAGCCAGGACAGTCGCGGAAGCATGAGCGGCTACGAAAGTGGTCGGGGAAGCGAGCCGCCATCAAACATGCCGACGGCAGCGAAGTCGACGGAGCAATTCACCAAGGCGCAATTTTCAACCACGAAGACACCCACTGGCGACTCCCACACGACGGACCGGGCCATGGTATCGCCAAGTTCCAGCCACTTTGAGACACCTATTAGCACCAGCCCCCCAGCCTCACACACCGCCCATTACGAACTTTGGAAGGAGAGGAGTAAGAAGGCCGACGTTGACCACCATCAACAGCTGCCCCCGTTGTCCGACATGTTTAAGATGTCCCCGCCGCCGGACGGCAGACCATTTCGTTCACCTACCCCCTCCAACAATCCAAACAGGGCGCCATCATTCCCTAGCTCCCGGACTCCGACGATGCAACACGACAACTTACCCGGAGGGAATAATACTCCAAGCTTAATAAATGTAACGGCCAGCCGGACTATGCTGCCCAAGGAGCCTTCGTCGATGCCGATCCATGCCCTTCTGGCTTCTTCTGAAGAAAATCAGCCGCCAAGACCGGCACCCCTTGTGCATGGCGCTTCGCGCCAGATTGAGCCGAGCAGTGGGTTGTCGACTCACCATTTGCGAACATCTTCCACCGGCAACGGTACGGCCCGGCTGCCAAATCGATTCTCGTCAGAATGCGAGGGCTAATCTTTCTTTCAAGGCTTCCACTCGCCACCATCTCTCTGCTCGTACTCATCAGCTGACTCGCAGACGGATGATGATATTCACCCTGCTGCCGCTTCATCCCAAAATTCTGGCCCCGGCCTGATGCCATACCTAAGCGGACCTACGTCGAATACGAAATTTGATGGCGTGGGTGCTCTGTTGCGAGCTGGCGAGATTTTCAAGCAACAAATACGATGATTGCCTCTCTGGCCGGCGCGAGACTTACTTCGTTCGCTGGCTTCGAAAAGGACCCATTCCCTCTGATCGATCCATTCTTATTATTCCCTCTCCAACCTTGAGGCTGATTGCCCCTCCTACCTCCTTTTTCACCCTTGTCATGAATTGATGATGCGATACCCGCGATATTTGCAAAAACACTTTTCTTCTTGAACATCTTCTCGCACTGAACGGCCATCTGCTGCGAATTGTATTGCACAATGCATATGAACGCAACGATTTTTGTATCAATATAGTCTCCGGATGTGTGCCTGTTATGCCAGGACACACTCTCTTTCTTTCTTCTTGCTCTAGATTTCTAGTAACAAAAGGTCAAGGGTGGAGTCGACCAGTTGGAATGGCGAATAGCACATTTGCCACGGTTTTATTTATAGGTTACCGTTGGGGGTAGGCCAGATTCACATAATAGAGGTCATGAATTTTATTGTCTCATCTTCACTAGGAAGAGGTATGCATACGGAGTATACTTGTACGTGGAACTACTTGTACAAGTATAATGCTTTCGGAACAAAAGTGTGTTTTGTAGTTTTGTTTTGTAGTTGGTTGTAGTTCCCGACAGAATTCCCCCACGACGATTCCTGAAGTCACGGAGACTCATGGGCCTTGTCCAATAGGACAACGTTATTTTAACAGATCCACTAAATACCTGGAATAGTTTAGTTTACAAGAAAAGGAGCACAGACCATCGAGTGTGATCAGCCACCAGCCACCTACGACCTTAGCCACATGCCTCCTGGCCACAGCATTTTCGTAAGGGAGCGCGAGAGGTCATTACAGGTGATATCGAGTCAGTTCATTGATGACCAAAGAGAAGAACGCATTTCTCTCATCTATACGGAGTAGAGAGATTATATGAAGTGAAAATGAACAAGTACGGCAAAAGAAGGCCCCAAAGTGAACTCCCCCCCAGCCCAACAAGCGTGATAACGTAAAGACGGAAAAAGGAAAGACTACGGATGTAAAGAAAGAAAAGAGATTCCATTCTAGTCGCCACCTACGGCGATCTCGGCCGTCCAGTCCTTTTTGATCTCGAGCTCGGTGAGGTCGGGCGTCTTGGAGATGACGAGACCCTTCTCGTTGGCGAGGTGGAGGAGGCAAATGAAGCAGAAACTGGTTGAGATATCGCCCATGGCGGGTTTTGGGTACACGCGCTGGAGGTCGTTCATTACTTTGGTGAACTTGAGGGTTGGGTCGTCGGAACGGGTTGGGGGTGAAGGGTCGGTTGATGTTGGAGGCGGGGTTGGGAGACGGGATGCGTTGGGCTCCTGCATTTGTTTTCTTTGGTCAGCACTTTCTTTTTTTTGGGGGGGGGGGGAGGGATAAAGAAAAAAAAAAGGGAAAATTCTAACCTTTTCGAGAGCTTCGAAGCCCATGCCCTTCCATATTTCCTCTTTAAGCCGTCGGACGTCAACCTTTTTGGCGACCCGGGCGTACTGTACGTACTCAGGCCGCACGCGGCGCGTCTGGGTTACTAGTGTGGTGCCGAAAGCGCCCATAGTGTTCATCGCCGTGTCACCGTTGAGAACGGCTGTAAGGCCGACACCCTCCGGCATGCCGGGCATACCCTCAACGCCGGGCGAGAAGTGGTCGCGGGCATCGGCGAATTCAAGGTCGTCATCGTCGTCCATACCACCCGCAGGGAAGGGGAGACCATCATCCTGGAAGAAGTTGGCATCATAGTCGCCCTGCGGCAGAACCGTCTCTCCCTCGGTGCTGTGGAGGGGTTGCTTCTGTTGCGCCCAGAAGGCCTCGTTCATGTCGCCCTCGCGGATCTGGGCTGCATCATCATTGTCGAAGGCGCCACTAGTCTTGCCAAACACACGGCGCTGGCCCATACGGGCCTTAGGCTTGAGGAAAAGACTGAGGAGCTTCTTGGAGCTGAAGTGCTTGTCGTCGGGAAGAAGGTTGCGTGACTTGGATTTCCAATCCTTCTTGGGCATCGAAATGGCCGAGTTGCTCGAGGCTTGTGTGTAGAGGAGTTCGCCGAACGAATTATCTAGCGGCGAGAGGAAGTCTATCTCGAAGGGCTCCTTCTCCTTTCGTTGGCGCGTTGGGCCAACCGTCTTGCTCGTGTCTTTGATCTTGCGGATACGCCAGTGTTCCGCGCTCGTCCAGTTCTTACGAAGGGCCTGGTCGAAATAGCCGAGGATGTCCTCGTGCATCTTGTCTGGGTTTTGACCATGCGACATGCTCACGACGTACTCGCCCTTGCCATCCAGCATCTCCACCCCATCACCACCGGCTCCATTTTCTTCAAGCCCAGCATCAAAAACGCGCATTTGTGGTTCTAGTGCGGCCTCACGAGCCCAGGCCTCACCACCTTCACCAAAGGCAATATCGGCACCAATATCAAATCCACCAAGACCTAGATCGTCATCGTCGAAGCCGGGAGCCTGGTCATCGTCGATCATCATTCCGGACGTGTCTCCTTGCGCTCTGGCAGAATCTTGCTTCCAGTCCTCGAGTGTTTTGAGGAAGGGAATATCAAGGGAGCCCGATGGGTCGCCGAGGTCAAACGTTTTGAGAGACGGGCACACATCCAGCCCATCTAGAAGGTTGAGGTCGGGGAAGAATCTGGTGCCAAGGGCGCCTAGGTCGATTGGCACGCTTAGATCATCTTCCTCTGCCTTGGGCTCCTCCGGAGCCGGAGTTGCCATGTCATACTCGAGATCTCGGTCGACGTCATCGCCCTCAGCGTTTCGCCTCTTCCTCTCAGCTTCAGTAATGTCGGCCGCATCGTCACTGCTGTCGAATACAATACGTCCTTGGGAATCAATCATGAGATGGTTGAGAAGCAGGCCTTTGGCACCACCCTCGTCGAAGTCGGCAGACGCCTTCTTGAAAAGGGGGTCGACGGAAAATTCGAGCTCAAACTTTTTGAGCTGCAATGAAGCAAACGAGGGCGCTAGTGTGACTTCGGACCTTTGTGCCTGCGTAGAAGAAAAGGGAAAAGAAGGGATAAGTTAGTCGTCGGCTCGCTAGAAGAGGGGCACATGGCCTACCTTTCGCTTCGACTTTTTGCGAACGCCATCCTCGTCAACTTCTTCGTCGGACTCCTCGCCTTCACCCTCGCCCTCCCGATTCTTCTTATTGCTGTTGCTATCGGCCAACCCGCTCAAGAGCTTTCCCGTCTCGCTGGCGACGCTATCCACTCGGCTTGTGTAAATCTTGACACAGCCATCGAGAGTACAACTGGCCTTTTGGAAATTTACGCCATCGCCCTCTTTTAACAGGGACATATCATGAAAATAGTCAATTAGGGCAAAGTTCCACGAGTTGGTGGCATTGATCTTGTTGTCGGTGGCCATCTTCATCCACTCTTCAAAGTTGGCGAGAATGGGAACACGCTTCATAGGCGTGACAACGTTGCCGCCCACCACAAGATGATCGTCTAGTTCATCGTCACGCAAGCGCTCGGCGCGGCCACGCGGGGTTCGCGGGGTGGACGCGGGCGACGCATTCTCAATTATATCGAGTTTGATGCTGACTTTCCTCGAGGGTGTGGCAGCGGCGGCTTTGATCTGGTTGATTTGGGCTTCATGGAGGGCGTGGCGCGAATGTAGCCTCTGGGCTTTTTCTTGGGCGTCATCGTTGAGTGGGATTCTAAAGTGTTTGCCGCGTGAGTTACGTGACATACTTGATCGCACGCGAGGAGGGGCAGATGCGGATATATCTTACTTCATAGGCGATTTGAAGGGTGAGGCTGTCATTGAGCTGGAGGTGTCTCTGGCTCTTCCAGCGCGCGGAACCTGGGCAACTCGAGGCATCTTTCGGCGATGGTATTCCTAAAGTAGTTTTGCTGTTGAGCAGTCTTCTCAATATCAGGCCTGTGTATATAGCTGTTGCCCAGCGCGTTTTAGGGGTTGCAAAGTAAACAAATAACAGTCTATCGTCACGTGCTGATAACAACTTTTGGCAGAGTGGGGTTTACTGACCGTTTGACTCAACCCGTTTTGTAACTATGACTGTTCCGCGATTTTAAAAAACCAACCAATCATGTTAGGGAGTTTGGCCGAGTGGTTAAGGCGTTGTGTTTAGGTTTCACCCAAGAATCTAGAACCGCAATGGGGCAACCCGCGCAAGTTCGATCCTTGCAGCTCTCATAACTTTTTTTTTGACTTTTTCTGTAGGTCATGTTTTCTTTTTTGTCTTTTTTTTTTTTTTCTTCTTCTTCTTCTTCTTCTTCTTCTTCTTTTTATGCAAAATGCGATACAGTAACCGCAGGTAGGCATAACTACTACTGACCTATTCCAACAAACACGTCCAAGTACTACCTCTGTTGGCTATCTACGCACAGTTGGAAGGACATTCCGAGATGGGAGGCAGCCAATGGGACCCATCAGTTTAGTGTGGTTCGGAGTACGGAGTAAACTACTTGTAAACGTGTGCAATGGTGACGTGGAGAAATTAGGCGGTGACCTCCACTGGTCATTGAATTAGGCGCCTTGATTGGCAGATACAAATTGCTGGTCAAAGGTTACAGTGAGTTGGAGCACTGTAGCCACACTCGACAACTCTCAGGTTCGCTAATTTTACCATGGCATCACTATGTCTAAAAGCGGTAATTGAAATCGGTTCACTTTAAACTACGTAATAATACGGAGTACTCCGTATGTACTACTTGTATGTATTAGCATGTCCCCGCCCTCGACAACCCCGTCCCGATATCTTACATTCCAAGTCTCTACCCTAACAAATTGTCTCGTCTATTCTTTCCCAACCTGCCTATCTTTAAACCATAACCGTCTTACCATCCATCGGCACTTTTCCTTTCTTTCAAAGCCGTTTTAACACGCCTTCAATTGAACATCGTGGTTGTCATGCTCCATGCCCTCTCTAACTTCCCAGTAAACGCCACGGCCATGGAGTCCCTGCCAGCATCATGACGACGCCACCTCGACGGAGACTCGCTCTCCAGGGATTGCCTCTGCACCCGTTTTATTCTACACTTTGTATCATAGCACTGTTCTTCGCATACTCGCTTCTTTCTGGCATCACCCTGGACTCCAACCCATCACTGGACCACCGTGTTGCGCCTGCAGTCCTTCAAGTCCGCGCCGCAGACCACCCGACTTGTCAAGACATTCACCAAGCCGATGACCAATGCGCCTTCGTTAAGGAATTCTGTTCGGAAGATGGCGTGAGCCTACTACCATATCTGACGAACTACTATTGTAGCCCGCCGATCGTCCGACCGTTTATCTTTGTGGCTTATAGTCTCTGGCTCGGCGTGCTTTTCACCACAATCGGACTGGCCGCGAGCGACTTCTTGTGCATCAACCTTAGTACTATCGCCACTGTCCTGGGCATCAGCGAGAGTCTTGCGGGCGTCACATTCCTTGCCTTTGGCAATGGCTCTCCCGATGTGTTTAGTACATTTGCCGCCATGGGATCTAACAGCACCTCCATGGCCGTCGGAGAGCTGGTCGGCGCCGCCAGCTTTATCACGGCCGTAGTAGTCGGGTCAATGGCGCTGGTCAAAGAGTTCAAGGTCAACACCAAGACTTATATACGCGACATCGTGTTCTTTATCGTCGCCGTTGCCTTCACTTTATGTTTCCTGGCGGACGGTCACCTTCATTTGTGGGAATGTTGGGTTATGATAGGCTTCTATATTCTCTATGTACTGACTGTCGTATTCTGGGAGTGGATCGATAAACGCCGCGAAAAGCTACGGCGTGCCCAGATCGGCGCCGACCCATTGGGACACTCATATCATCAGCATATATCAGAGCAATTGCTCGAGAGCGGCTTCGAACCCTATCGCGACGACCCGAATGCGCCAACGCACAACCCCCATTCACGGGTCGCCGCCCACCATGCCGGTCATTCGTTCCAACCGAGCCCCCGGATCGAGATTGAGGGCATCTCGACTCCCACGAGCCCGGAGGTTGATGGTTGCAATGAGACGGACAGGGATGAAGACCCGAAGCAACTTGCCAACGAGGTTGCGAGCAGTATGCGTGTGCTACGCACGCGCGGGTTTCGTCGCAATACCATCACGCCAATTCGGCCAAGTCTCGTCGGAGCTTTGGAGTTTCGGTCTTCACTTGCCCTCTTGGAACGCGAGAATAAGCAACCGGTCACTGGCGGCCGTCGCTTCTCGGTCGCCACAATGCCCAGTGAGGACAACAGGCCACCACTCAATCGGGCCCGGGCGACACATGCGAGCGACCTCCCAACCGGATCGAGTGCCCTGGTGACATATCAGGACCTCAAGGGGAGAACCCGGGCCCTCTCCTCTGGTGATAACCCTAATTCGAGCGTCCTTCCGGAGCCAGTTTTTGACAATGCCGTCTTCTCCCCTTCGAACGTGGCTCCGCACATCTTATTGTCGCCCAACGAAACACCTGGCACTACTAGTCTTCAAGTCCCAAGCCTAGCTCCGTCCTTCCAAATCGATGGAAACCTTGCGCCGCCGCCACCAGACATTTCCATCAGTCCACATGAAGAACCTCCGACTGAAGCGCTCCCCCGCCAGCCATTCCCGGATTTACAGTTGTATATCCCAAGCCGGCGCAGTAGTACAAGTAGTCGCTCGATGCACCTGTCACCATTCCCAGGTTATACCGATACGCCCCAAGTTATGACACCTCAATGCACGACACCTCATCCAGACTCGGAGGAAACAGGCTTCACCATTCCTCTTACCTTACATGCGCCGGTCGCGCCTGATCCCAATGATTCCCAACTGAATGATTCCCAGATTAATTCTTTCTTTGCAAGCCCTACCACCATCTTTTCCACACTTTTCCCCACTCTCCGGGGTTGGAAGTCCAAGACCATTTGGGATCGGGTAGTCAGCGTCCTTTCTCTCCCCAGTATCTTTTTCCTTGTCATCACCTTACCAGTTGCCGAAGTCGATATTACAGAAAGCACCGGCTGTGATGATGATGGCGATGCAGCCACGGCGCCAGGGAGTCGGCCAGGGATAACCAGCCGACGGTCTACAGGCTCAACCCAAGACGGGAGATTTTCCGTTCGAGCGGAAACAGAGTGGCAACGGTACCGGAGGTTCTCCATGGCCCACAGTCGCAGGTCCTCGCAGTATTCCATTTCAACGCTTCTGCCCGTTCATCCCGAGGAACAGGGCGAGCCGGGTAGAGCAGACAGCGGCTCGCCTACCGCGACAGTCCATGCCCGAACGAAGACATTACCAAATGGGGCGGACTGTTGCGACGCAGACAACTCGAGTTGGAATCGGTGGCTCGCATGTCTTCAGCTTATATCGGGGCCGCAGTTTGCCATGTTTGTTCTCTGGGCCAACATCCGAGATGAGGTGGTTGATGATGAAAAATTGCTGGTACACTTGGCACTGTGGACTCTTGCCGCCTCTCTCATCATGATTGGGATCGTGATGGCATTTACAAAGTCACACACTAAACCCAAGTATGTCTTCCTGCTCTGCTTTCCAGGCTTCCTGGTCAGCATTGCTTGGATCGCTACCATCGCCGGAGAGGTTGTTGGCGTCCTCAAAGCGTTCGGACTTATCCTCGACATTTCTGAAGCCCTCTTGGGCCTAACTGTATTTGCGGCCGGAAACAGCGTAGGCGACCTAGTTGCCGATGTGACCTTTGCAAGATTGGGCTACCCAGTCATGGCATTGTGAGTCTCTCCGTAGATGCTCTATATAATAACCCACCTTCTTGGGCGCCGACATACAACACAGGGCCCATCATGACGGATGCAATGCTAACCAACTGCTCTTTTTTTCTCAGGTCGGCCTGCTTTGGAGGACCAATGCTCAACATCCTCATCGGTCTTGGAGTGGGCGGGGTGATGGCCATGATTCGGGCCGCCAACAAGAGACACCACAAACACCCAGACGACCCTATTCGATACAAGCCTCACAAAGTCCACTTGCCAGAGACCTTACTGCTCTCGTCTGTGGCGCTTCTCATCACTCTAATAACACTATTGATCGCGGTCCCCAGGAATAAGTGGGTGCTGAGTCGGCGCTTGGGATGTGGACTAATTCTTCTCTGGGCCATAAGTACAACTGTAAATGTAAGCTTGGAAATGACGGGTACCTGGTCGCGTATGTTAGGGGGCAGGTCATTGTTGCACGATTAAGCTGAATCCTATGTGTATATACGGAGTATAGAAGAAGAGAGAAACCAGGCTGGTATGGAGCCTGCACGATGAAGCACCAAATCATGCAAGAATTATACTCTGTACAAATGAAGCAATCCGGATGAGGCCTGTACTCCCGTACTCCCGTATTACGTGTACACTACTCCGTACTTTGTACCTCATCTCTGACCGCCTTTACTACCCCCACCAACTGTTGTCCACCACCACCCCTCATTTTCTCACAGGGCCCCACAATCTGCTCCCCTCATTGAAACGTGGACCCTTTCGACTGTCTTTTGATCCTTAACCCCTCCATCGTCCTCGTATACAGAGTCCATCCTCCAAAACTCTCTTCTGCAAAGCTCATCGCCAAGGTCAAGTCAACCCTCCCACCGACACAATGGCTTCCTACCCTCCTCTCGAAGACCGTCCCCTCAAAGACACCATCTGCTTGTTCGATGTTGACGGCACATTGACTCCCGCTCGTCTGGTAAGCTTTTATCCCTGCCCCTTTTTTGAGGGGCCGAGCTCGAACCGTTCGAGCTCCCCAATTTAAATTCCCCGCCAAGCTCTCGAGGCATCATCAAAACGGTCAGCGTTGAGGCCCTAGTTCTCCTTCATCCCCCTTGTCTTGCCGAGAGATACTCTATTTGTCGGGGAAATGAATAAATAGAACGAGCTCAAAAATAGAAAGGAGGAAGAGGACAAAGAAACCAAGAGACGGGGAAGCAGCTTCATAAAACCGAACATGTGTATTTAATCAAAGGCGCGCGCATGCCTTTCTTCACGACGATGCAGCCGCCCCTGCCACATGATCGCCTCGATGCGTCTTGATACCTCGAAGAGCCTACTGATGTGTCCTATCGCAAATAGCATGCCTCCGAAGAGATCCTCGACCTTCTCGCCCGCCTTCGCCAGAAGTGCGCTATCGGATTCGTTGGTGGCAGCGACCTCGTCAAGCAGCAGGAGCAGCTCGGCTCTGCCAACGTCGACGTTACCTCCCTTTTCGACTTCTGCTTCTCGGAAAACGGACTGACTGCCTACCGCCTCGGCAAGCAACTCCCCTCCAACAGCTTCATCAGCTGGATCGGTGAGGAGCAATACAAGGAACTCGTCAACTTCATCCTACGATACCTGGCCGACATTGAAATCCCCGTCAAGCGTGGTACCTTTGTTGAGTTCCGAAATGGTATGATCAACGTCAGCCCCATTGGCCGTAACGCCTCGACCCAGGAGCGTCTGGATTACCAAACCTATGATTTGGAGTACAAGATCCGCGAGAAGTTCGTCGCCGCCCTCAAGGAGCGGTTCGGACACCTCAACCTTGTGTAAGCCCCTCCCCTCTACTGCGCTGCAGTAACGAACAAAAAAAGCAATTGGGCCACATCTGACAGGTTTTCAAGATTCGCCATTGGCGGCCAAATTTCTTTCGATGTGTTCCCCCAGGGCTGGGACAAGACGTACTGCCTCCGTCACCTTGAGAAAGAAGCCCAGCAGCCTGGCGGTATTACCTACAAGACAATTCATTTCTTCGGCGACAAGACCTTCCCCGGCGGCAACGATAACGAAATTTACGAGGACCCGCGCACCATAGGGCACAGTGTTACTGGGCCAGAGGACACCGTTAAGCTTATCAAGGAGTTGTTCGACCTTTGAAGCTTCGAGTCTATTGAGGAAACTCTTACCCATCGTCTCTAATTCACCTCCCAATCCCATTTTGCCAAATATTCATACATATTACCATCCAATACAATCGAAGAGATGCTCAGCAAATCTTTGGCTTGAATACCCAGTCAAAGATGAACGTACAATAAAAAGGGCCATACATGCTTAATAGCTAGATGATATATTTAGATCATTATAACTTCAACAGGCTCGAAGCCAGACAAGAAATAATTGCATTGCTACTGTGATCAATACCAAGAGCAATCGAGAAAACGTCTTGTCGAGATTTGATTATGAGTTTTTTTTTTATTGTTCTGGGACATGATTACTAGTATATGTATCCAAAATATTTGGTAAATAAATAACTGTAGGGAAAACTTGAACCAACGTCTGGCTGTACGCTCCAAGGCTACATCAATTACACCAGGGAAAGAGATTGTCGTCAGGATAGGAAACAAAGACAAGTATACGACTACCGGCCAAATTCCAGGTGGGGAATAATGACAGGGCCGTACTTTGAGGTCGCTTGGAAAGCTCCGTCGCCCTGGACCACGAAATCCACCGCGAGACTAAGCTTCGAAAGGCCCTGCTGTGTCTGGTCGAAGCTACCAACACCCATCGTGGGCATCCCACCCGCGACCTGGTCGGGATCAAATGCAACGACTGCTACATAATTTCTCCGGCCAATGAGCTTCTTGAACTCTCTTGGAGCACCAGTGGCGTCAGTGTGGAAGATTTCCATCATATCTTCCTTGGTATCTGAGACTTCATGCGTCGACTTTTGTCCGTTCTGAGGGACATAGAGTGCCTTGTTGTTGTGTAGGAACTTCAACAAGTAGTTGCTCTGTGGCGCCGCCACAATCGGGGACGAGATGATCTGGTACATCGTCTTATGGTCGCTTGGGTGGGAAGGGTCATGCACGAGGCCAGCACCACCACAATTGATGTCTGGAAATGTCAGCCAAATTCTAAAGAGCGTGCCGAGGAGAATTCGTTTGTAATTAAAAGACAAGAAAGAATATATGACTCACCACCAGACATAAATGTCATTCGGATCCCTTTTTGCTGCGCAATTCCTTGCAGTGTACGGATGAAGTAAGTTCGCTCGAGATCCTTGGAATTGTGTGTCCACATATCCCGCAACACTTCCGTCATATCCAGCTCGCCAAACTGGTTTAACATATTGCCCATCAACCCGGACTTGCCCACAGCCTTCTTCACCTGTGAAAAGCCCTGCTGCACAACCTCCTTACCACCAACCACCCCGGCAACGGAACTCGTCACTTTACCAAGGATGTTGTAGCTGGTATTAACGGCTTTCTTACCAGTCGCAACAGCGCCTGCAAGACTCTCTACTGCCTCGAGTCTCGGGAATATCAACGGCACCGCAACCATCCAAATACAGTGCTGTACGCTGGGGGGTAACGTTGCGACTCGAGGGAAAATACCTTGATAGGTAGGCCCCGCCATCACATGGCTTTGTGTCCGCTCCGAACGACAGTCAGGGCCGACAACAACAAGAGAAGGGCCCAAGTACTTCACAAAGTGCCAGCCTTGACCAGTGATTGTAAACAGATCCATGTCATTGTTAACACTGCGAAGCATCTCCACAGTCGTGTGGTGCTGGAACAGCAAGTACATTTCAATGGCGATCCGACCAATGTTCTTAAACATCGGCGAGTTTTGCATGTAATCGGGGTATGAGCCGTATCCGTCGAAACTAAAATGTGTGGTCAGCGTCCGCCCAGGTTATGATTACTGGTAAAGGAAAGACCGCGGAGGATGGGCACTTACATGTCATGGTCGTCAATCTGTAAGACATGGGGGATCTGTGCGAACGCCTCTCGAAGAAAGGGCTGGTCAAAGTGGCTGGTATAGTAGTGGAAATAGGCGTGCGATACGTCTTCTTCATGGCGGGCGGTCCATTGTGCGCTCTTTCTATTCTCCTTCCCACTAATCGCCAACCATTGCTTTAATAATGGAATTTCTTTCCACAACCGATCGCTATAGATTTGATCGCCTAGCCCGAGTTGTACATGGAACCCGCCGCATTCGACATTCTTTTGCAGAACGTCTTTCCACATAAAACTGGCACCACCTAGTTTCGATCGCTCAGCTTGGGATGTGGTAACTGCAAAATCGTTCCCAGAATGGGCAATGAAGCGCCAGCCTGTCTCATTTCGGCCAGCAACGACAAATTCATAACGTGTGCAACCCAGATGCGAGGTCACGGCGTAAGTCCATCGTTCCGTTCCCTGGTCTCCCATGGGAAGCTCAATGTCATACCGGAAGAACGACCACCTCTGATGAACAAAGATTGGTTGTGGGGTGAGCTGGCGAGGGTTAGGTGACAAATCCACACTTAGGTGAATGTGTATGGTCGGCGGATGCGGAGAGTCTGCGACTAAGAGAATGCTTCCAAACCACACGCCCTTCTCAATGTTCATATTGATATATCGTAGATAGGGGCCAAAGTAAACGCCATTGCTCGGCTGGATCTTGAACATGTCGACCCCAGCACTGGGTGGCGGACCGCTGAAGCCAGCAGTACTTGTTGTCTGGGATGCAGCGACGCTCATGATACTCTCCGCGTAGCCGGGAGTATGCGGGGGGAATAGAGGAGTGCCCATAGCCGCCTTTCCGAAAAGAGGCGAGGCCATAGGGTTGCCATAGGTGGAAGCGGCGGGCGACAAAGGCGTAGGTTCGTGATTAATCGGGTTGGGGCCTTTGGGGAACTCCCACTGGGTGGCCTGAGTTGCGAGATGAATGTAGTAGTACTGTCCCGAGTTTTGATCAAGATGGGCGATCCAACCTTCGGGCAAGGGCGGGGGTGATGC
The DNA here is from genome assembly GCA_019925285.1 of Graphium sp. VPRI43844. Classification (NCBI taxonomy): domain Eukaryota; kingdom Fungi; phylum Ascomycota; class Sordariomycetes; order Microascales; family Graphiaceae; genus Graphium; species Graphium sp. VPRI43844. The sequence goes on from JADHKT010000001.1 coordinate 272,692, forward strand.
TGGCGTCGCCGCACCAAACGGCAAGCCCCCGCTCACGGGCAAATTGTTGGCAACGCTCGAGGGACCGGCAACAGCTTGTGCAGGTTTCTCACTGGAGCTCGGTCGCGGGTCGTTCGCAAATGCTGGGTGTCCCGGGTGTTGTAGAGCTGGCGATGCGAGACCGCCGACTGCTGCACTAGTCGGCAGAGCGGCGGCAGCCACTGCCTTCTTCTCAGGCGACGTAGCCTGTGCCTGTGCCGGAGTGGTGCTTGAAGCGGGCTGACTTGGACGCTGCTTTTCGTTTGGATACGAAGAAGACCCGCTCGGGTTCACACTCGAGTATGCAGGAGGAGGTGTCTTCGTGCTTAGGCGTTGGAAGTCTTGTTCTAACACGCTGAGTTGGACATTTGGGTTGTTCTGGCTCTCAGGTTTACTGGGCAGCGGGCTCGAGGTCGTGGGCGCTGGGCCTGAAATCGGGCTAGCACCTTGGTAAATGGTGGGAGGCCCATGAGGGTGTTGATCAGGTGACTCGGTGGGCGTCCAGGGCCGCCGCGCAGGCTGCGGCTGCTGCTGTTGTTGTGGTTTAGAAGGATTCTGGCCGCCGTACTGGGCCATGCGTTGTGCAGCAGCAGCGCTTTGAGCCTGCAGGCTGGTAAGGGTTGCGGTCCCGGAGATACCGGATGCTGCATATCGCGCCTCGATACCGCCTCCAGGGACATTTCCCGGCTCTACGATGGGCGTTTCGGGGGGTGGCGGGGATCCACGACTCGCGCGCGTGGTTGATGTGCTGGCGGTCGATGAGAAGCGCGTAACGCCAGCATCGGGGGGTTGCAAACTGCTTGCGGCGCTGGGCACAGAGGTACCCGGAGGTGGGTAGTATGACTTTTTAGCATACGCGGGATACTGGGCAGGCGCAAACTTGGCAGGATGTTGGGGCTCGTTGAGTGGTTTAGCAAAGAGACCGTCCTTGTCGGAGTCTGGGCTCGTAGATCCAGGAAGCGGCCGGGGCGCAGTTCCGCGTCGTTCTGCTAGCCCGGGGCCCTTGCCTTCGGAGGGGCTGGTGAGCCTGGGGGACGTGTCGTTGAAGGACGAGGTCTGCGGTAATTGGTAAGGCTTTATCGTTGGCTTCGGAGGTTTTTGGACGTCTTCGTCTTCGGGATAAGGCAAAGGCAAGGGATTGGCAGAGCTGGAAGCACCAGGTGGAAGCGGGAAAGTTGGTTTGGGCAATGGAGCGGACGAGGAAGACGACGGCGGGGCAGGGTAGCGAAAGCGGTCGCTCGCAGGAATCGGACTCTGTGGTTTAAATATACGGAGAGGCTCGACCGTGGGACTGTCGCCTTCCGGATTAGACGGGCGTCCTAGGAAAAGCTCCTCTTCGGGAAGTCCACGAGAGGTCGACATGTTTGTTCTATATGGCAGTGAGAGGAGCAGATGGTTTTCGATTAAATACGGAAGTAGCGGACAGTAGGTAAGCGTGGGACAAGATTCCCTCGTTCGTATCCTCTTTCCTCTTTTTTTATTCCAAGACTTGAGGGAAGAGAACAAACTGAGGCAGGAGCGAGCTCGGCGTACCTGGCTAACGTTGATTCCCTCACTGTGCCTAGCCAAGTTGACAGCACAGTAGTTTGCTTTCAACGCTAGACAAATACCTCGATCCCTCTCTTTGTTGCGGGAAAGGCGAAGATTCTTGTCTCTTTGCTTGTCGAATTATGTGTCCTTTGTTCTCGGCCAGGTAAAGTTGAGTTGGGTCGCGAATTTGGCCACTTAAGGTGGGGAAGGCCAGGGTAAGCTCCTGCAGAAAAAAGAGCAAACAAAGGGAGGGGTGAAGAAGTGGTGGTAAGCGGAACAGTTAATGATGAAGACGGTATTGGAAATGATAGCACGGTGTGCTGGGAATACGAAAGAATGAGCAACAATGAAGAATATCACGAAATTTGCAAGAGAATGGGAACGCGGTATGAGAAGTTGTGGACGTGGCAAAGGTAGGTGCGGGAGCCGAATATCCTGGAGTTGAGTTGACGTGACGAGCTATGGGGGCCAAGGGGGCCGAAGGCATGAGAGAGAGGGGCGAGGAAAGAGAATGGCGACTATTTACTCGCTGCCGGGGTTATGTGGTATGCCTGGATGGAAGGAGTGGAGGGAGGGGTACGGTTCTTGGGTGCTTGCCTTTCTCCCACGAAGCATTGGGGTGGGTATGAGCACGAATGGGGAGGGAAGGAAGGGGTCAGGGTTCTTCCTGCCAATTGAAAGCGATGGAGAGGCAACAGCAGTGGCATTAAGGGATGGACAGACATCAATGTTCACCCCTCCCCAGTAGTAAAATTTGGGTGGTTTCTGCACATTAACAGAGGAGTTGTAGGCGGTTGCAGCACGAACCCCACCACCAATCGAGAAACATAGCAAGGGGTTCTTTTACAGTATGAATATTAACGGAGTACTCCGGAGACAGTTCAGGCGGTATCCAAAAAGCACCCGAGGCATAATGAGGGTAACTAGAAGAAGAATGAAAAAGAAAGGCGTCATTTGATTCAACTCATGAGCCTTTCCATTGCAGCCATACTCGGTTTTTCTCTCTGGCCTTCGATCGTGAACAAATACATTTCATTAGCGAAACGGGGTTTGATGATGGGGCAGTCGGTGGGTTTCTGTGATTGGTGATAATACCTGGGCGCTTGCGTGCAGTTAAGTGGACTTCAGCGAATAGACGTGAAAGAAATCTCCAAGCGCCCATGTTCCCCACACATAGCTATGACAGGGGGCGACCCTCTGATCATTATTGCCCGGGCCACATCCCCCATGTCTGTCCATCCATCCCGTTCTTTATCGCATGTGGCCTGGCCACGACCAGACCACCCTCTCCTACCCCGTGAACAAAGGCATCGGTTCAATGAAGTGGTGCGGCTTGTGTTGAGGGTGAAAAAAACGGAAAAAAAAAAAAAAAAAAAAGCCTCACAGTCTCATCTATCGCAGGGTGCAAGGTGGGAAAGGCCGTCACGATACATAGCTACGACAACAACCTAAAATGGAATATCATTTTGGCATAAAGGAGATAGGAGATGATAAAGTCTCGCGAGACAACCCACCCTAGTCCAGACGGCTACTTTTTGCCTGTGAACTAGCTTGGCATTCCTAACTGGGCGCCTATGATTCTGTGAGCTAGTCTTGGCTTCTTGTCTATAGCCAGCATCTCACTCGACAACTCTTCCCTTCACTTTCATTACGGGGAGGCCAATGAATAATAGCCCGAGGGGATAAGAAAAAAGAAATCGATTTTTTGGACGGGCGAAGGGTGAAGAATAACCGTGTTGCACAAATCATGCACTGATATCGGCATCATCTGCCCTACCTGCCCGTTCCTGACATGTCAAAGGCCCAGGCCTTGGCATGCCAGTGCCCCCACTCACTTATGTACGTGTACAGTTAAATCAAGGCAGCGTTCTTTTGGGGGCCATGTACGGAGTACAAGGAGTACGAGTTGCTAGCTTTGTGGCAGGTGATGATAACATGCCACACCATGAAAGCATGCACAATGTTCCGCCGTGCGGACAAACTGTTAGCAACTCTCTTAGTGGTGGTGATTTGGTCCTTGTAGGAAAGAGACAGTCTTTTTCTACCTGACGCGATGCACCCAATCTACGTCGATCCGAGTCCCTGATTTTCAACTTGTAGAAAGGACTCGAATACGAGCCGAATGTAATGATGGGTGACGACAGACGCGCATTTGTAGGAAAATCGGCTATCATATCGTGGCGCAGCTGGGGTTGAGACCAAGGCACATGACACTCTTAATTGGCGTATTATCACTTGGGATAAGTGGAAAGAATGGCGAGCAGGCCGATGACGCACGCTGTTGTGTTAAACTGCCTATTCAGAAGACTCGGAATAGTGCTAATACATAAGGACAACCAACGCACCCGGATACTCTACCATTGAACAAGACTCGCCCTCATTCCAAAGCAGCCAGCAACAACGCATCAGCCTCGTGGCGTACTTTTTTCTCACATTTTCTGTGCTCATACAGCATTTTACTCCATATTTCGACAATTTCGCCTGCAAACATATCAGAAACCCCTTCGTTGTTCCTCGAAAGAAAAAAAAAAGGCCCATCTCATCATCGATCTTTTGAAATCTGGACGAAATGTGTTTCGGAGCACCAAAGCGCCATCACACATACTACTACCGGGAAGAGATTATCCCAGCTCGACCGGTGCATCGCCACACAACATACCAACGGCGCTCGGTTTCGTCCGTCAGGCCCCCAGTATATGAGGTCGCACATCATAGCCGCTCAATCTCGCCGGCAAGTTTTGGGTCCCCACGACGCCATCGCCACGTGCACCACCACGAATATAGACGAACGCGGTACTAGATGAAGTAAAGTGGAAGTGGCGGTGATTCGGCGATCGATAGACGTTAAAATTGCACTCTCTCGAGGAAAGGCACATGACGCCCATGACGACCGTGACGACCGTGACGACCATGGCGAAAAGAATACAGCTGGCGCGTGGCACATTACAAAGACGAATGGTTAAAGGGATTAAGAGGTCAATCGACATCTCGACTTGCGTTAATCCTCCATTTCCCCTCCTTCCCCCTCCTTTCCCCTTACCTTAACTTCCTTCTCTTTTTATCTCATGTATACACGCCTAGAAGGGCTTTTTTCGTTTCTTTGGGGGGAGGGGGGCAAGGTAGTTTAGGTTAAAGCATGCGATGACGGAATAACGAAGCTATGACCAACCGGTTTTGATTTATCTTTTTTTTTTTGAATGAATGCACCGGTTACTCCTAATACAAGACCAAGCTACAGTTCTCTGTTTCTCTCTAAACTACATCCTTCACGTGTGCTTGTCTTAGCCAGTTCCTCTTGCAAAAGGTGGGATTTAGGTGGGATTTAGGTGGGATTTATGGAGTAGTAGGAATGACATCATGAATTCGATGCCCCACTTCCAATCCACCATCAAGGAAGCTCCCCCCTCCCCCCTCCCCCCCACCAGAAGCTTCACACCAGACCTGCAACGCTTTACTAGTCTCATCTCCAGCAAAGGAAATGCCACTATCTCATTTAAGACATCATCCGGTTTCTTTTTTGCTTTCTCATTCTTTCTTATGTGTGCATGATAGACGTGACTAGTCATGGAATTTGTAAATTTGTTGGAAAAAGAGACGGTGTGGTCATCGAACGTGTTGGATGGACCACCTGTCCTTCTCACCTACAAGTATATACTTCCCCATCTCGCATCATAGAAACCAAGCTTGTTCCCTCGCTACTCTTACTTTCTATCATTGTGCACATACTTTGAGTTACCCATTCATTATACAGACTGTTATAACTCGCCAATTATACGTGTATATATATCTCATCTCACCCACCACCAAGCTGGACCAACATCTCACCCCCGCAAGTCCAGAAAGAAAGACAAAGGAGACCACCGAATCCTGTTCGGAAGTCGCCGGCATCATACGAAGTTGTTTAAACGAACAAGCTTTCTACGTGTAGAAATCGTTGCAGAGACCGTGGCACACCGCCACACCGCAAGTACTTGTAGCTAGGAGGGCACTGCCAATTTCCAACTACCGATTAATATTTGCAACTCCAGTAGTCACGACTCCGTACGCACTTGCCGCTTACCTTTCAAAGGCATTCGACGCACTTTACCATTTCCTCACAGTCACCTAACAGCCACCTCGCCTAATTACGCTTTATCCGACAGCTGCTCGTTGACTTACCCTTGGAATTACAAGTTTCGAATCGACAAAATGTAAGTTGGAGAGCTAGACTCACTCGCATCTCCATCACCGAAAAACAATCAATCTTTGTGTGCCCGTGACCTTATATTTGGGGTGGCTTTTTACTTGCGCAGAAAACAGCAATGAAGACTTTGTAAACGTCAACCACGAATTTTTCAAATTCTGAGAAAACCTGATGTTGTCAAGAGCAAATGCTAATCGCATATTCCATAGGAATCGTGCCCTTTCAATTCGTACCAACAAGGCCAATGGCACTAGCAACAATACAGGCAGCCGCAGGGGCTTCTCGTTCAGTTCCCTGCGCGGTCAAACCCAGCCCGAGCTATCCCGACGCTTGTTCCGCCTCATCAAGAGCGAAAATAACCTCGTTAGTGCCCACGAGACGGCTGGGCGAGAACGAATCTCGATTGCGGGCCAGCTCAGTTCGTGGGGGGAGCAGACGGGGGACCCGGCTATCAGTGACGTTGCAGACAAGGTCGGCGTGCTCCTAGCCGAAGTTGGCGAACAGGAGGATATTTACGCTCATGGCCTTGATGATGCCCGATCTGTGCTCAAGGCCATTCGCAATACCGAAAAGAGTGTACAGCCCACAAGAGATGGCAAAGCAAAGATCCTAGAAGAACTTCAGCGTACGAAGCACAAGGAACCCGATAGCCAAAGAATCGTCGTTCTTGAGCAGGAGCTTGTCCGGGCAGAAGCGGAAAATTTGGTAGCTGAGGCCCAGTTGATCAACATGGTAAATCTCCATCGCCTCTTGTCATTTTCTTTGTCAGAATTGTTTGTTGGTCATCAAGGTGTTAACCGGAAAACACAGACTCGCCAAAAGTTCAAGGAAGCATATGACGCCGAGTTCGCCGCCATCATCGAGCGTGCCGAGAAACAATTGATCCTTGCAAAGCATGGTCGTCGTCTTGTTGCTCTCATTGATGATGCCCCGGTCGTCCCTGGGGATCCCAAGCCGACGTATGAGTATGGTGCTCAGGCCCGGCAGATCCTCAACGACGTCGAAGACGATTTACGAGACTGGCAACCCGACATGGACGATTACTCTTCGAGCCAAATTAAGGATAGCCCGGTCTCATCGAAAGCCGCCGGGAAGAGTATTGAGCTTGGGGAAGATAGCGTGGGGGATGTAGAGGAGGAAGAAGATGTTGTGAGCCCTCAGGTCAAAGACGAGTAGGCACGAGGGAGCGCGTCGTCTTTTTGGTTTAAAACGAGGATTGTACGGAGTATATCGCTTTTTTATCATCACCAGGATACGAGGATAGTTTAGTTATTTCTACACAGGTTCAATTTAACTCGCTACTATATCAATGTTTTACGCATCAGAGAGTAAGGCCAAGGGAACTGTGTTTTTGGAAGTCAGTGATATTATCTACCTATGATTGCGTTTATATCCTTTTTTTTCCCTGTATTTTATGGCTTTTCGATTTTTTTTTTTTCGGTTTCAAATTTTCCCTTCCTAAGACTGTCGCCGTATGCCCGCAAACATCATGCCCGCAAACATCTCAGACAATGCTGCCAAACCATGATAGATAATACTATCCCATAGATGCAATAGACAATAGATTACAGCTAGGAAAAACAAACAAAAGACAAATTGACAAGATCCATTACTCAATGTCAACGTGTCTCACCTGAGTCCAGTCCCTCTCGGCTTTGGGCACAACGACGATCAAAACCCCGTCTTCAAGGCGAGCCGTGATGGCATCCCCGTCGACAATGACGGTTTCGTCCTCGTCCTCGTGCTCGCCATCAAGCCGAGGGCCCGAAGGAGGGAGGGAAATCTCCCGTTCAAAGAGGCCGACGCGGCGCTCGTTTGAGATCATGGCGCTCAGGAACTCCTCGTCGCCGGGACGATGGACAACGCCGGATACACGGAGTGTGCGGCGTTGGGCGTCCCATGCCAGACCAATGTCAGGACGACGGGCACCTGGGAGTGCGATGTGTAGGGTATAGGCTGCGTGGGTATCGAAGATATCGACTGGGGGAGTGAAGTTGGCCGAGTCTTGTGTTGTAGCGTTGGTTGCGGCGGGACCGTTTCGGAAGGTGTTGAGGAAAGAGTCGAAATTGAAACCGCCTCCAAAGGGGAACTGGAAGAAGGGAGGGGGTCCTCGAGGGCCGTGGTGGTTACGGTGTCCACCTCGGTGATGGTGTCCGCCGTGAGAGTGTCTGTCGGGGCGGAAGTGGCGGCCCCAGTCGGAAGGAGGGCCATGACATCGACCGCCGCGACCGCCGAACCAGGGACCGCCACGGCCACCGCGGCGAAAACCAGGGTCTGGGCCGTGTCCGCCGTGACAATGCTTATGTCCGCGATGGCCTGGGTATGGAGGAGGGGTATGTCCGGGTGTTCCAGCGGGCGGTGCGTCGTCTTCGGAGTCATCCCTCATGGTGTCGGGAGAAGCATCTTTCTCTTTTCCCGACGCACCCTCTTCGGCAGAATCCGAAGCCTCCTCTTCGCCCGAATTCTGCTTCTGCTTTTCACCGCCATGTTTTGCACAGTCGGCGCATTCATTATCCGAGTCGGGAAAAAGAGCCTGCCAGGGTCCCTGGCTGAAGGGGCCGCCAAATGGAAGATTAGCAAGGAAGGGTGCGTGGCGGTCTACGCCGTTGTGAGGATCGAAAAGATGTGCGAACTGAGTAAAGGCTTGGTCAAAGGGACCTGGGGGAGGAGGTCCGTTTGGACGGTTAGGCCAAGACATGTTGGGGATATCGATGATATTGGTTGTTTGGGTTTTGAAGAAGATGGGTTTTGAAGAAGATGACCTCGAAGAGCTGTGAATGAAAGTGAGGTGCATATATATAATGGTTTAATGGCAAAAAAAAAAAAAAAAAAGATATTACGGAATGGTGCACGAGTCCAGATATTTATACTTGATACTTGTTTTACCTGTTTTACGTGTATAGCTACGAAGGCGAGCAAAACACCAGTTAATTCCGTCTCCCCTCAGGCACCACTGCAACACCTAAGCTTGACCGCGTATACTTCGTACATGTTAACTCTTGGACTTTTTTTTTTTGCCACGCCTTAGTTATCTCCGGGATGAAACGTAATTGGCTCGGTATCGGTGTATTGTGGTGTGTGGCAATGTTGGGATCGAGAAACCAGGCAGTCGTCAAGTGCTGCCTAGTTCTTCCTTGCTTCCTTGGGTGTGTGTGGTTGCGTACACCACCTTCAAAAAAAAGAAAAAGGGGGGGGAGGGGGTGGAGCAGAACGGAATGGAAACAGAAAACAAAAAGTTCAAATGAAGGGAACAAAGCATTCTCGCAAGTGATCGCATATGCATTCTTGAATGATCCCTCTCCCCTCTCGTGAAGTCCCTCTCGTGAAGTGGACGGGACCGAAGTGGGCGCTCCGCTTCGGACTTGGGTGAGCCGTGCGTCACAAGGGAAAAACAACGCTAGCCAATTTGGTGATTTTGGGTTTATGAGTTTCTGAAGTTTATTGTATTACCTGTAGCCTCAGGCTGGCCTCACCAAGAGAAGAGAGAAGGGGTGAATGGTACGCGATAGTTGGCTTGCAATGCCTCTTATTACTTCATTACCTCCCTATAAACACGTTCAACCATTTGTCATTCCAAAAAATTGCTTGGCTGTATTGAAATCCACAACGCAATGCGTACAAGCCGTATGGCTAGCAGGCCGTTCACCGAGACGCCGCATCCTCAAGCTCTTGCTCTATTAGCCCCAGGCTCGGGCTAACGGCTTCGTGGCTTTTGAGAGTCAGCACCGCTCCCCTTTGCGCAACGTCGATGAGATTCTCAACTTTGCCACCACGGGCAAGACCTGCGACGACAACGCCGAGGAACGTATCCCCGACGCCGTTAACAGATACAATTTCCTCCACATGTTCCGAGGCCGGGAACAGCCGCATGTAAACCCCTCCCACGTGCGGGTGGTCATTGAGGTTGCGGCTTACAATATACCGCTCCGAGCTCAAGTCTCGAAGCCTGGGGTCGCCAGGCCGTAGAATTGTTGTAAGCAGAACGCCCTTCGACCCGAGCTTGGTGAGAATGGTTGGCACATAGGGCAGCAGCTGTACCGTCTGCACGGGGATTCCCGCATCCGTCATTTCAAGCGACGTCGACCGAATAAACTGCTCCCGGGCACCTCTCATCCCAAAAGCGTCAATTATCGAGAACCAAGCTGGGTTGTCAAAGTACCCATTCTCTTTGGCGGCGTGGAACATTGCGCCCAGCTCAAAGTTGTTGGGTGCTGCGATGTCAATTCCAGCATTCGGGAATGTCCCCAAATACCCGCCCTCTTGTTCCCGACTGAATAGTCTCGTCGATTTGGCAGTCGACACGGGTTCAAACGCGACCGAAGTCCCGGCGTCCTTGGCCGCTGAGACCCATGCCCGAATGTCCTGCTGGCTCCAGTTCCCGTCTACCACAAGCCACTTGGGCCGAGCGCCCGCCACCGCCGATTTCCAGTATGCTGGAAACGAATGATTTGTAAAGATTGCCATGTCTGCCATCCCCACTACAAGGTTCTTGTTTGCATCATTGACGGCGACGTATTGTGCTGTCCTGCTGGATGAGTGGTATTCACGGCTCAGCTGTCGAACGAATGTTGTCTCCAGACCCGCCGCCTCGAGTGACGACAGCACCGCATTTCCAGGTCTAGATAAGAGTCACCCTCTCAATAAGTATGCCATCAATGCAACACAATCTTCGCCAGTAGCACCATCAAATGTGTGTTGGGGTTATGACGAATAAGTAGAATAAGAGGGGGACTTACGCATCATCGCCGACAAGACTGCAAAGCCGCACTCCGACCTGTTGACTCGCCCGATGGATCGCCAGAGCAACATTGTGACCAACTCCGCCAACATGTTGTGCGATGGTCGCCGGATTCGACGTGTGCATTTCCAGTTCGACATCGGCCTTCCCGGAGGCGGCCGATGCCCCGATAAAGTTACAACTCAAGTCGAGGGCAACGGAGCCGGCAACAAGTACGTCTATCTTGGTCAAGTCTTTCTGTTTCTCCGGCCTCGTTGTGGTTTTATTGGCGCCCATGAAAACAGACGATGGACAACTATCCCTGAGGCCCCAATGTCAATACGGATGCCTGCCTCGGTCGACCACAACGAGATATATTGATCTTAACTTACACGTCCACCGCTGCCTCCCATTTTCCAGCGAGCATATCTGAAACTACTACGGCAACCTTGGAAGCGCGCTCAACATTCGACCTTGCAAGAGCCAGGTTCGCCGGTACACTCCTCCCATCCGTGAGCTCCCGGATTTTTTGAAGTATGTAGGGGGTATTTGCACTACCGCCAACTCCGTTCTCGTCTGCCTCACGTACCGCCGTTTCGATCACGGCCTTCATCTCGGACCGCGGAATCGAAAATTCCTCAGGAAGAGGGTTAGCAAAAGCTAAGCCGGTCTCGATGCCAAGGCGTTCCTGGGCTAGGATCATGGCAGCGGCCTCGACTTCATCTTGCACAACCATCGGACTCTTAGTGCCGCTGTCGCGAGCCCAGAACGCAGGGAAATCAACAGATCCGGAACGACCATCGGCAAACGTTGCTACTGGGACACCTTGGGTTTCTAGAAACTCGAGCGTCCTTGGAATGTCGAGGAATCCTTTGCAGCCGCTGCTCACCACGGCGATGCGGGTTCTCCCCAGCTCGGTCAAATCTGCCGAAATGTCGAGTGAATCATGACCGCCTCTGTGCACGCCGCCCATGCCACCAGTACCGAAAACACGAATACCTGCCAGTCTTGCCAAGATCATCGTCCCTGCTATTGTAGTCCCGCCATGGAGCTTGCGACCCAACGCACCCTGTAGAAGTGCGAAAGAAGGATTTGTCTTAGCTCGGGATACGCAGCAAATTGTATTGAGGGGGTTGGTTCTGGTATTGGAAGAGATATCAAGGTAGCAGATCAGATGATAGCCAACCAATTCAATGACTGGAAACAAGGTTTGGAGTTGGAGAGTGGAAACGGGAAAACAAACGTACCATGGCAACGTGGTATGCGAGATCGCGGCGAGAAATCTTGGCGGCTGTCCCGCTTTCAACCATGGCGCAGACTTCCTCTGGAGTGAGACCGACAGTTGGGACGCCATGAAACACACCAATTACGGCGGGCACCGCTCCATTCTTTCGTACAATGGCCTCGAGACCCAAGTCCTCGTCAAAGGCACCGTGGGTATAGATTGTGGTTTCGAGAGCTACGACGGGTTTGTTGGTGGCGAGAGCGTCCTTCACCTCCTCGGAAATCTGGAGGGGAAAGTTTTGGCTTGAAGCGGATACGCTCAGCCACCGTGATCCTTGTTGATGGAAACGGAATGGTGTATTAGAGTAATGCGTCGGTCTCCAGGCCAGTCTTCTCGCTGTCATTGTCATGCCGCCTCTCAGACAGACGGAGGTACAAGAGAGGATTCCCATGGCGGCGAAGATCTTGGTGAGTTTACACAGTCGCGATTCCAAGTACGAGGGTACGTATGCCTGGGGAAGGCGAGTCCCTCGTTCAAGTACTATACGTGAACAAAACCGAATTTACTAGCCCAGAAGGAGAGAGACTAGGCAAGGGTAGAGTATCCCAGATTTGTGACAGGAATCTGTAAGAAAAGTAGATCAACTTCACAGAGAAGATAACTTCAAAGAGTAGATCACTGCTCACAGATAGATGCTTTGAACTCAGGCTAGGCAAGAAAGATGCAGGGAATGTAGCTCGGCACCGACGGTTTGTTTTCCGCCTTTATATTTTGGGGCATAGAATTGAAAAGAATTTACTCAGAGATTGGCGATGTAAGACGAACCGTGTTTTGGTTGGATGACACGGAATTTGCAACGGCTTGCAGCGAAGTAAACGGTTCGAGATTTGGAGAGATTGAAGCTTTTGTCATCTCCTGACCGAGGTATGGGCCCCGAGGTATGTACTACTGCGTACACTACACCTTGTAGCATCACATGACCTGGCACGCTGATTGGCTGATTGGTTGCATTGCACAGTTTAACGAGCACCTTGAACATTTGCCTTTGGGTTAAGCGAAACGGTCGGCCCCATTGCATTATGACATTACTTGTATGAAATCTCAAGTTAACAAGGCTTTGGGTATTCTACAAGTAAACTAAATAGTAGTTTATTTCTATCAGTGGCAAAACAAGACGAGATGCCATTGGGCAATTGGATGGACAGACATGTTCGTTTTCCGATTTGACCAGTCAAGTCACACTAAAACCAATACGGAATACGTGAGGCCTGGGGCCTCGAGGAGTTATTATTAATTAGTGGAAACAGTGACTACAAGTACTCCATACAGGCGGTTCATTAGTGCAAGTAAAACATATTTATGGTGGGGTGGCCCCTGCAGTTTACTTGTAAACTAAACTACATAGTATGTATGTGCCCCAACAGACGACCTTCTGTAATATGCACACATACTAATGTTGTTGCCTTTTATTCGGCGCTTTCAATGCATAGTTTAGTTACAAGTACTCCGTACTCCGTATTAAAATCAACGGCAAATTACTAGGTTGAAGAAATAAACTTGAAACGAGCATAGCTTCAAACCGCATCAAAACAACGCCATGGATTGCGCTTAACAGATGTAATATAACCCCTTACCAGTGTCCAGCCATTGATCACCTAGGGCCTGCCAGGCCAAGCGGCGAGAGATCCCGATTTCCGACCAAGCTAAGACTCTAAACCACCCCCCCTCCAATCTCGAAGCCAAGTCAACGGCGGGGCCCAAACACGCGAGGGGGAGGAGACTCTACTTTGCCCTCGCATCGGGTTGCTTCATATCCGGGTTGCAGTGCAATGCATTGGCATGATCCACCCCAGGAACCAGGGAAGTAACCTTTGACCTGTTAAGGAGGCACGGAGTATAGAGGCCACCCATTCAACCTGGTCAAGTTGTACTCGGTATCTATTTTGAGTATCCAGACGGCCTCCGTCCAAGGTCGCAGACTATGGGAGGCATGGCAGGGCTTGGGTATGCACTTTATTCTCCTTGTGCGGAGCATGCTTGCATTGTTTGTAATTCTCATCTTTGTTTCCAACAGACCAGGGGTCCACACCCTCGCCCATTGAACTTGGCGATGGATGCTGTTGCTCCGTCCTGATCCGTCCTGATCCCTGTTGGGTCATCGATGAGAATCCCCCAGACGTACCCGAGTCCGTCTTTCGTTATCTTTTCAGAGCCGTATATCCTTTTCGATCGTTATTCACGTTATTTTCATTTCTCCCATCTTCATAAAACGAGATCGATTGCGAAAAAGAAAGCGAGAAAAAACCTTCTCGACATCTCTTGCAGAGTCCAACTGTTTGCAAAGTTCCCATCTTCTTATCCTGGTTCCCCCCACCCAACTAATTTCATCCTTCGAAGTTATTAGTCGCGGGTTGGACGTTGGACGGGGCCACGCCCTAAGAGAGAGGATAAAGAGAAAGAGAAAGGAACAACAAGATTAAAGGGCCATTTTGTTGTGCCACTGCCAAATGAACGAAAGTGGCTAAATATTACAACTGCCCTTCCCTCCCCCCAACCGTGTATTGTGACCTTCGCATGCAACAAGCATCATCGTCGCCCTTCCCTCCTCGACACGTCTGAAGAACCACTGCTCTTTGCCGCTCAAAACGCCGCCAAGGAGCTGACTCGTCGCTACATTGGGGCTCCGTCCCACGCCCTCACCTCATTAAAAATGATACGAACCACCTCTTCAGCTGCAGCAGTACTGGCCCTGCTTTCTCTCGGCGCAGCGCAGCAGTTCACAATTGCCGGTGGCCAAATATTTACACCCGGGCTTGTCGTCGTAAATGCTCCTCAACCGGGCACACCTTTAGGTGGAGGTTAGTGAGCTCTTGGGGGTCAATGGCCAACGGTCAACGGGCGGCGTACGACTGAGGAACATGTAATGTTAACAGCTACTCCGTACACGAAACAGATACACTTCACCTATCCCTGGATGTCACGGCGAACGGCAAGCTGAACCAGCCGCCTTATTTCCCCGATAGTCCCAGTCTCATCCACAGTATCAATATATTCTTGTCGAGCTATGCGACCGGTCGAAACTTCACCGTCGCTAACGCAGATCTCGCGGATGGCGACACCAGGGGAAGCTTGGGAGACATCTTAGCCCAGGAACCCGGTAGCACCGTCAAGCATATAAACTGGGTGTGGCCAGACTGTCTTGTCGGCGATGGGCAGCCCAGTACGGTGGATAGCGACCGGGGAACCTACAATGTAAGTGCAATCAAGTGCAATCAAGTGCATTCGATCTGCCAGCTCGGCCGAGCGAGGCCAGTAGGGTTTAACGCTTGCGTTCGTTTTATAGGTCTCGATTCGCCAGAATTTCCGCCTTAACAACGAGGAGTATTACACCATCTTTGACCTTCCCATTTCGGTGACAAACTCAATTGGCGACATGAACGG
Organism: Graphium sp. VPRI43844; assembly: GCA_019925285.1. Classification (NCBI taxonomy): domain Eukaryota; kingdom Fungi; phylum Ascomycota; class Sordariomycetes; order Microascales; family Graphiaceae; genus Graphium; species Graphium sp. VPRI43844. The sequence continues at coordinate 287,806 of JADHKT010000001.1, forward strand.
CACGCGGCCATCGTGCGACGGCCTCAACAATCCAATGATGACCCCCGAGGAGATTGATGCCCAGTCGGCCAATGCAGTTGGCGTGCTCTTTGCTCCCGGCGACAACACGACCGTGAATTTCGTTGAGTCGGGCTCGGGGTCGGACTCGAAGAACGGCCTGGGAGGATCGCGCCCCGAGGCGAAACCCGAAGACGGGCTCGGTAGCGGAGCCATTTCCCTACAGTGGGAGTCCGTCCTGCTTTGGGCTTCTGTGGCTGGCGCCACAATGCTTTCATCCCTATGAGCTATCAGCTATGAGAAATCAAGGACAGCGGCATATATCTGCATGTCAAAGGCCATCGTCCACGCCGTTCTCTTATCCTTTCCCTTCGTTTCTTTGCATTCGTGATACCCGGTTCGAAGAATTGATATTGCACCGACAGCATATCAAGGGTTTCTTTTTTTTCATCATTCTTCTCTTTTGTTCTCTTACTCTACCAAGGAGAAAACACAGCCGCAGGTGAGGCGGTCCAGCTAGATTTTAATCCTGTATATAATATACATCTAGTTTAAGACCTATAACAGTACATATTATCACCCATTCTTGGAGATTCGATAGTCGTGTAACTCGAAGTACGGTCGCATTCTTGCACTTTGTGCCCAAGAGGTGCTGCACGCGCTTACATCCCGATCGAGACTACTCCGAACAAGTATAAAAGCTTAAAATAAAATCGCAGACTAGCGAGTTGCAATGGGCAAGGGCACCATACCATGCTTGTCTTTCTCTAAAGGGTATGGCCTGGCCAGGCCTCTTCCAAGTGCTTACTACTTGAGGGGAAGTATGTGGGCATGTGTACTCCGTAATTCGCCAATATTGAAATTATCGCTTATTACTTGTAACATCGAATTTCAAACAAGACCTACCTGAAAGATACAATAATAAGACATATAAAAAAGGACATCTTCTGTATCAGTCTTTTGCGACTGGTTGTTACATCGTGTCACGGAATTCCAAGTTATTGGCAGTTCGGTGCTGTCCTCTTCGGCAGACGCGCATCGAGCGACTTTTGAGATATTTTTGGCCGATTATTCCGAACCGAAGAAATCGTGTTTCGTTTCTTGTGCTTCGTTGTTGGCCTGGCCTTGCGCTTTCTTTCCTACGACCACCATTTTTTTTTTTCTCTTTTTCTTTTGCCCTAGCCTCTTGTCTTACTTGCAAGACAAGGGAAAACTGTTAATACCTAATACTTGTATAATATCCAGCCCCCCATTTCATTTGCATTTTCATTTTCAACCTCGCGCCCTTCCAACTTTTCTTTTTTCTTTCTCTCTCGAAAACTAAGGTCATCAACATGTCTCGTCAACGTGGATTTCTTCCCCGGGAGGGCCTTGTGGCCGATCCCTTTCTCAAATTGATATCGAAAACCATTTTCAACCCGGTGCTCCTACTCCCGATCGCCCTAATCGCCAAGTTCACCGAGAAGGGCCAGGCATGGACCGAGGCTCGGCCCACAGCATCCGGTCGTTTCTCCGCTCTCTTGGTCTTTTCCCTCGCAAAGTTTATGAGCGATTGGCTTTCGAGGAAATCTGTGAATAACTTTGCCGATGACCAGTATGATTGGTCGCGGGAGATTGTCCTCGTCACAGGCGGTGCCGATGGTATTGGTGGTGAGACTGTCAAGCTCCTTAGTGGGAAGGGCATCACGGTGGTTGTACTCGACATACAACCCATGCAGTTCGAGACAAGTAAGCGGGACTTCCTTGATCGGTTTCTCCTTTCTTCACCACGCCTCCACGCCTCCACGCTGCTGAGCTGACCCCTTCCTATTAACTGACATTATTAATAGATGACAAGGTCCATTGGTTCAAGTGTGACCTGACGTCGCCCGAAGCGCTTGCGACTGTGGCCCAAGCTGTCCGTGCCAAAGTTGGCGAACCGACGATATTGATCAATAACGCTGGTGTCACGCGCGGGAAGCATATCTTGGACGCCTCGCCTAGCGACATCAGGTTCGTCTTCGACGTCAACGCCCTTGCCGGCTTTTGGACTGTCAAAGAGTTCCTCCCGCACATGGCCAAGTCTAACCACGGCATGGTGGTGACGGTGTCCTCATTTTCGGCCTACATGTCGCCACCAGCCATGGTGGACTACTCGGCAACAAAGGCCGCTGCGGCCGCGCTACACGACGGCATCGGCGCTGAGCTCGTCTCTGTATACGGGGCGCCGCGTGTCCGAACTGTCTTGGTAGCCCCGGGGCATACAACTACGGCACTCTTCCACGGGTATAAGCAAGGGTTCCAATTCTTACTTCCGTCGCAGGACCCCGCGACAGTGGCCGAAGACATTGTAGGGGCAGTCCTACGGGGCGAGAGTGGTACCGTGTTCAGTCCTCGGCCTGGAGCTCTCCTTGCCGCACGCCAGTGCCTGCCATACTGGCTACAAAAGTACTTGGCGCGCCAGACTTTCAGTGCGATGAGGAATTGGGACGGCAGGCAGGTTGTCCAGGATATAGACGCACATTACTCGCACACAAAGAACCATGAGACCGGGAGCACAGTGCTTGTTGCAAAGCCTGGCGAGTAGGGGAGATATAGAGATATATACGAGTATAATATAATAATCAGCTATGCTATGCCCGCTATGACGAATCCACACTTCCCCTCCGCATGCTTCATCCTTTCATGTCATCCTTCCAAGTAAATATGACGACCCGTTGCGCGATAACAGTTTCATCGCAACTTGGCCATGTAGGACCGAGGCAAATAGACAATCGCAAGACGGTAAGAAAGGCCGTTTTCCAATTTGAACCGAGGTCGGGGACCGGCCAAACTTCAAGCCGAAGCGGGCGGGCAAGAGATGGCAACTTGCGGTCTCGACCGGCCGATTCCTGGAGAAAGACCTGAAGGAAGCTGCTGTTCGAGTATTACTTGTAGACTTCCCAGGAGCAATTGCCTCCATCCCGAAGAAGCCGGGAACTCCACACTCCACAATTTGGTTTGGTAAAGCTCCATCGGGCTCGTTCAGAGGAGCTCCTGCCTGCGTACTTGTAGCCTCAACTACGGAGTAGCCCGGAGTTAAGTGGGCAAAGAAAGCGGAAAGGCGGTGACAAAACCCTAGAGGCTCGGAGAAGGATCAAAGATGGCTAGAATGCAACACACGTTGCATTGGACGAGCCTCAATGAGCCCGTCAACTTCGACTCTACACGTAGACTCTTAGCACAATACGACATCACGACGAAGCTTAAAAGGGTTACGGTGGGGGGAACAAAATAGTCGTACGTTTCATCCACCCTAAAGAAACGAAAAAAAAGAGGGGTATGGTCTGGATCAAGCCCGGGCCATGGTCTCGATTTGTCTCCTTTTCGTTTAACAATTTCCAACCACTGCCCCGGGAGCATATCGTTTCGGCTTGGGATAAAGCCGCGAAGAAACGTGTACACGGGCCATGGAATCTACCGTCTACCGGGAAGTTTAAATGCCATCTTGACAGTGTATCTTGTCCAAGTCTTTCCTTGGTAAGGGCTCGGTGACTCGACTCCATGATGAAACACTTCCGGAGAAAACGTCGAGCCACTGTCAAAATAAAGGCTATGGAACACAGACCAAGTCCTTTTTTTCTCGTCTGTTCCCCTGCTTTTACAATGCCAAGACGAAGCTGCCAAGTGTCTGCAGACGCACTCCTACTTTCATGGTTTTGTAAAGAATGATACTCTCGAAGGGAGCGTGATTGCGATGACCTGCTAGTCTGCTTATCACTCTGTCGTACGGCATAGTGTCCTGCCTCGTTCGACTCAAGGAAAGAATGACGAGATTGGATGGAAATAAATCAGGAACCGCCGATATCTTGGCTTACGGGGTTTACAATGGCGCCATGGCTTATGAATGGTTTGGTGGTGTTGAAGAGTACTCCGTAGAATGTTGGTTCAAGGCTGGCTTGTGCGGGCGTATTTGAAAAGCAGCAAAGGAGGATGCATAGTATACACGTAATACACGTAATTACGGTTGCTTGGGCTGCTATAATGAAGATCTGCTGCGCTCTTACACGTAGACGCATCCAGCCTCTGGGGGGCTCTCCTGTTGCCCCGTTCATCGTCTCATGTTTGTCCCGGTTGTATGTCGAGCGGTGGCGATCATAAGGGGCCTGCATCTGAAGACGTCTGGAATAGTGAGTGTTCTGTCTACAGCTGATGACAACTGCAACAGATTATCTTGTTGCGGGGGCCGCTAGAAGACATTCCCCCGCTTCGAAGAGAGGTCCGAATTGGCCAGGGGGGATCCGTGTACGGAGTAGATGAACAGCAGGTACTGCCTACATTGAGGAAACTGATACAAAGTATTCTCACATAGCTCCAAGTGAATAGACAGATTGCTACAAGTACAAGGGCCAGGCGAGATATCGACCCTCCAACCCTCTTCACTGGCGGTTTCTTGATAGCGGATGAGGCTACAGCCAATCAGCTTCGAGATAGAGTAGCCGTCTTCTCCAAAAAGGGTACAAACTACTCCGTACGAGTACAAGTACGGAGTAGTAGTACTAATACAAGGTACCAGGGTGCAAAGTGAAAAAAAAAAGAGGTTAAAAAGAGGCCCCAGTTAAAAAAGAGGCCAAGTCGGCAGAAATCAGCCCACATTGGGTCAATGTCATGTCATGCTCTTGCTGCACCGCGGAGCCCTGCGTTAGGGAAAAAAAAACAATGGGGATAAAGAAGAAAAAAAAAGGTTTAGACAGAGACAGGGCAATTCCCAACCCAACTCCTGGCTTTGCGTCAAGTGTCTGTCCACTTTTTTTTGTCAGCAGCCTATGGAGTATCATCAACAACCCCCGGCCTACGGAGTAGTAATACATTACAACCTTTCTGGATAGACTCACACTCCAGCCTCTCACCTAGATTTCTGTTGCTTTTGTTTTTATTTTTCCTTTTCACTTTTTTGCCAAACTTGAATTTGGTTTCTTGATCCTGCAACTCTCCCATTACAAGATCCCGACCAACCCCGCCGGTCCTTGTATCGTTTCCTCCTCCCAAAGACTTGTTCGCCTCGGTCCCCCACCCATCGATTTGGGTGCTTTGCAAGGGACGCTCAGAAAAGACAAGATAGTGCCAATTCGTTACCTTTGTCCGCTAAATAGATTATCGCTCGCCTTGGCACCGGCTGTGCAGACGTGACACCTCCGACGAACTCCTGCCACCCAAAATTCCGTCTCCGCGGGAAAACTCGTCGCGAATCCTACTACCCGCCTCTGCCCCGCGATATTTCAACAGTCCGTCGACGTTGGCAAAATCCATTTTCCCACCGTTCCTGGGCCCATATCATGGCACCTGCAATTCTCAAGCCCGACACAGAGATGGACGGATCTAATGGCGCCAACGGCGCCCCCGTCGCGAGTTCCGCTGCCACAGCTCCCACCGCCTCTCCCCTCCCTCCTCTCGAAGCACACCGAAACATGTCCATGATGGAAAGCGCCATCGACACCTTGGTCAAACTTCGACACCTGCCCGAACCTCCCTTCGAATGCCAAGTTTGTGTTGTCGGAGCTGGCCCCGCTGGCCTCATGTTGACCACAAACCTCGCGCGATTTGGTATCAAGACGGAGATCATTGATGACCGCGCAGACCAAACACCTGTTGGAAGGTAACTCATACACAGCTGCTTTTCTTGCCAGTCAATGCACTTGTTTTGGCTCTTCAATTGCCCATCTTCTCGTAATCGAGATCACGCCTCGTTTTACTTCCTGCCAACTCCACGATGTCCCACAATTATGCGATTTCTCCCCCCCCCCCCCCCCTCCCCTACTACTTGATGCAAATTCTAACTTGTTATATAATCCTGCTGTAGAGCCGATGGCCTCCAGCCCAAAACTATCGAGACGTTTCGACAAATGCGCCTAGCGGACCCCCTTCTACAGAGAGGCGTGCGCGTCTACGACATCTCCTTCTGGCGAAGCACCGAAGACGAGCCCTTGCGTCGCCTCGGTCGCGAAGTCCACTATCCTCCAATTATCGATGTCCTGGACCCTTACATCCTGCTGGTGCACCAGGGCATGGTCGAGTCCATATTTATTGACGATATCCGGAAACGTGGAGTGGAGGTCCGCCGGAACACGGCATTCGAGTCGTACAACCTACCGGAAAACAAGACGGGGCCACTTCAGATCAACTGTCGTGCCAACGTAACCCAGGATAGGAGAACCATCCTCACAAAATACCTTGTAGGATGTAAGTTGTCACACATTGAGTCCTTTGGGACGCGCGGATCCTCGCGTTGCCACAGTTTGCTTTTGTGTACCACAAGCTAACGAGCCATTCTGTTTGCACACAGGCGACGGCGCACATTCCAAGGTACGAAAGAGCATTCCCGACGCGAAGCCCGTCGGCATGTCTCAACCCGCTATTTGGGGCGTTCTCGATGGCGAACTCATCACCGACTTCCCCGACATCTGGTCCAAGACACTCGTCACTTCCAAGGAGCATGGCTCGATCCTGATTGTCCCCCGCGAACGAAACATGACCCGCCTCTACATAGAGTTGAAGTTGACGTCCAAGACGGACCGTCGCGAGCTAGGCCAGGAATTCATTATGCAGCGCGCGCGCAAGATTATGGCGCCGTTCGAAGTCCAGTGGAAATACCTGGAGTGGTTCGGCCGCTACCAAATCGGCCAGCGCGTTGCTAGTCGCTTCCACGACAACCACGTACGGGCCTTCCTCGCCGGCGATGCAAGCCACACTCACTCGCCCAAGTCTGCCCAGGGTATGAACACGTCAATGCACGACTCGTGGAACTTGGCATGGAAACTCAACTTCGCCGTGCGAGGACTTGCCAAGCCCGTTCTGCTTGAGAGTTACGAGGAAGAGCGTCGAAAAATCGCGCTGGACCTCGTCAATTTCGACTATGAACACGCCTACCAAATCGCCGGTGGCGATGCCATTGCCGTGGCCGAGAGCTTCAAGACGAACGTCCGCTTCATGTCGGGCATTGGAGCCGAGTACGGCGAGAGCGCCCTCAACCGTGTCGACAAGCAGGCCTATGTTATGGGTGACGCTAAACCCGGTTGCCTTCTACCCCCGGCCAAGGTCACGCGATACATCGACTCGAACCCCGTCGATATCCAACTCGACATCCCCATGCTTGGCCAGTTCCGCATTTATATCCTCATGTGGGATGTTCACCAGTCGCGGCCGTTCCTCGACACCTTCTGCCAGGCCATTGCCTCTCGAAACTCGTTCATCAGCCAGCTGTCGGCCGCTGCAAATGCCTCGTACGCCGTGCAGCCGCGTCTCCCAGCACCCGAGGACATTTACCAACGACCCGAGCGGTACACGGCTGTCAGCCACCTCTTTACCTTTGCCATCATTAGTGGGTTTCTCACCTCCCCGTCCTTATTTCACATCACAAGGGGGAAAATACTAACATGTTCTTTTTTTTTTTTTTTCCAGCTACAATGCCCAAAGCAGACGTCGAAATCTCCGACCTTCCACCCTTACTCCAAGACAGCCGCTGGACATTCTATCTCGACGACATCCCCAACCGCGACACCCAAGGCAAACTCTGCACCAACAAATGGCTCGGAAGCCTTGGCCCAGGCGAAGTCGCCATGGTCAATGTGCGACCCGATGGCTACGTCGGCTCTATCGGCCGTTGGGATTCGAGCGTCGACGACGCCGGTGAGGAGGCGGCTCGTTGGCTCGACTCGTACTACGATGGATTCCTGCAGGTTCCTCAGCCCTCGGCGTAATTCTCTTTGCTCAGGGTCCCTCGGATATCAAGTCTAGCTGGTCTGTTATGATAGAATCATGATTAAATGTCATGTTCCATGATATCTTGCGAAAGGCCCCTGTCCAGTCCTTTTTTTTTTGTCCTTTGTTCAAAACCTCATCCCCAATATTTTCCACCTTTTTTATTTTTTTTCAATTGGGGATGAAGGCGTATCTTGGGAGCAAGGAGTCATTGGAGCTTGATTTTTATTTTGCGTCATTTCAGTTTATTTCATTTGGGTTTTTATTAATCTGCAGCCCTCTATAGCTTATTTAGAATCTGAAACAAATGGTAAAATAATTTAAAATTCAGCGGTTCGACAATCAAAGAGAGTCCAAGCACAACTTTTTCAATTTCCAGTTACTATTGCTTTTGTATTGATGTTTGAACATTAGCTACTCCAACAATGATAAAACAAGTCCATTTTCCACTTCACAATTAGCCATCTCCTCAAGAGTGCGTAGGCATGGCAACATCGGCCTTCTGGGACAGCGCATCGCTCTCCTGCCAAAGAGCCGTGACAGTCTTTTGTTGTGTGTAGAAGTTGATACCCGGACGTCCGTAGAAAGTGTTGGCACCACCACCGGCAACACTCTTCTTGTTTCCAGTGAAGGAGAACATGGGGAGAGGTACCGGGATGGGCACATTGATACCAACCTGGCCAGCCTCAATGTGGCGGCGGAAGGTCTCGGCTGTGGGTCCCGAGCGGGTGAAGATGGCGACGCCGTTGCCGTACTCGTTGCGGTTGATCAGCTTGATGGCATCGTCGAGAGTGGGGACATTGAGGCAGACGAGGACGGGGCCAAAGATCTCCTCCTTATAGCACTGCATGTCAGGCGTCACATCGGTGATGATGGTCGGGCCAACCCAGTTACCGTTGGGGTACTTGGCAGGCTTGTAGCCACGACCGTCGAGGAGGATTTTGGCACCCTCAGCCTCGGCACTGGCAATCAGGCGCTCGATCCTTTCCTTGCTCTGAGGGGTGATGACAGGTCCGAGATCAGCACCCTCCTCAAAGCCGGCATCGGTCCTCAGGGCTTTGGCGCTCTCTGCCAACTCGGGAAGCCATTCCTTGGTCTCACCAACCATGACGAGCGTGCTCAGCGCCATGCAACGTTGGCCGGCAGCACCGAAGGCGGCGCCCACAATGCTGTTGATGAAGTGGTTCTTGTTGCAGTCGGGTAGCACCGCTGCATGGTTCTTGGCGCCGAGGTTTGCCTGGACACGCTTGCCGTTGGCAGACCCTCGGGAAAAGATGTATTCACCGGCCTTGTTGCCACCCACAAAGCTTATCGCCTTGATCCTGGGCTCATCAAGAACGAAATTGACAGCGCGGTGACTGCCGTGGATAATATTGATAACGCCCGGAGGGAAGCCCGCCTTTGCAGCTAGCTCGGCAAGAATCAAGGCCGCACCGGGATCTCTTTCCGAGGGCTTCAGCACGAGAGTATTTCCAGTGACAGTGGCGATTGGAATACACCACAAAGGAATCATGGCAGGAAAGTCTTGCATACGTGTCAGTCTCTCGCCTCAGAAAACTATTGCATAGGAAGGGGCGCTTCTGTAGGCCATGAAGGGTTTATGAGCTTACTAAAGGGGCAGATAGCGGCTACTACACCAAGGGGCTCGCGGTAGGATCGTGTCTCCATATCCTTGGCCACCTCAAGGACCTCGCCCTTGAGCAATTCCGGTGCTGCGCAGGCAGCCTCAGCAACCTGGAGGCCGCGAAGGACATCGCCGCGGGCATCGGGGAATGTTTTACCCTGCTCAAGAGTGATGCTGGCGGCAAGGCGATCCCAGTTTTCGCGGACCAAAGCTACAAATTTAAACATGATCTGCTGGCGCGCGAGCAAGCTCGTCGCACGCCAGGCAGGAAATGCGCGGGACGCGCTGTCGACGGCGGCCTGGAGTTCAGCATCCGTCATTTCGGGGACCCGAGTGACAAGGTTGTTGGTGGCGGGGTCATGAAGATCAATGTGTTGCGTGGCCGACGACTCGCGGAACTCATTGTCAAGGAAATAGGGGGTGTTTTGCACGTTTTGAATCTTCTCGTGGTGCTTAGGGAAGTCCGTGGCGGTGGTGGAGAGCTTGATGGCGCTGAGGTGGCGGGATGTTGCGTGGAGACGGCGAGCTGCAGTTGCAGCATGTAGAGGGGTAGAAGGGGCCATGGCTGTGGTAGGTCCAGTACGAGAAGAGGCGAGGACGCGATGCCGGGCCAGCGGTGAAATGCTCTTGGTAGTGAATCGACGCATGGTCGAAAGAGGAGAGAAAAGAATGGCTACAAGTATATTGGTTTGGAGTAAAGCGAGGTGGAAGATAAGACCCTGAGGGATGAGTAACGTGATCAGTGGGGTTGGCTAGACAACATACCCAGCCTCGAAAGCCCGTGCAGAGAAAGATGGAAGGAGGTCAATCGTAACTTCTCAAGAAAAAGTCTTGAGGCCGTGATCTTATATTGGAAAGAGGGAGGGGAGACTCTGGGGAAAGCTTTGGCGGGGACTACTTCAAATCACAGAGTAAGAACTATGGAAGGGGGGGAAGGTGGTTGAAAGCCGTAGTCGGGATTGTGGGGCCAAGCAAAAGCCGTTGAATACCGAACAACGGGTAACTCGTTATGGGGGTAAAAAATGCCACGGCCTACGGCGGGTTGAAAAGTTTCTAGGGGGATGGAATGCATTTAATCTTGTGTAATTAATTGGATCGAATCCTCCCCTTGTATCTCCGGAGCCAATGTCGAGCGGCAGGATGGTGAGCCGGAGCCACGGCACACAAGGCGAAGAATGCCGAGGGTTCTCTCCATAATAGTGGGATACGGAGTATTAAACACTTGGGAGCGGAGTCTCAGTCTCTCGTCATAATTAGCGTTTGTATCCCATGTCTTCCTTGCTAAGGTTAGCATTAGCTCCATCTCAAGCGAGACGGAAGTAAATGCATAAAAGGCCAGTCAACAAATTGATTGACCTACTTACGAAGCTCACTTATCGAGAGGCTCATGAAAACTATTCTTCATGGCGTACATGATAGTAGTACTCGTTGTTGGAAGTGTTCTGGCGCGAAGTATCTCTACAAGCTGGAGACAGCCAAGTATCCACTAATTTGATGTATAGAGTACCCACAACTCCCAAGCCAAGCTTTGTCCAATGAACGGCTGCGATGACCCCCCGCGCGGCGCGCTTCAAGCAAGGCTTTGCATAGATTCTGGCAGCCCTCACAAACCTCTTACTTCAAGCCAAGAGTCAAAACAGCCTTGTCGCCATTAGCATCCCCTCGGCCCAAACACATCACCAACACCAGGCCGGTCATGACGGTGATTGGCCGAACCACCCTGGAAAATCATTTGTAAAGTTAAAAGGAAAAGAAAAAAACAAGCAACTAGTCGCCCAAAAAAAGGCCGTTCGTTGCTTTCGCACTGCGCAGCTTTCTTTCGACGGTAGCTTGAAAAAAAAGTGCTGTTGGCGCGCCTTTGCAGCAAGTCAAACCGGAAACATCACCACCGAGCCGCCATTTCTAAAGCCACGATACTTCATCTACCGCCGCCGCCATCATGTCCTCCCACAACTCGACCTTCCATGCCCTTCTTCGCCCATGCGTTCTCCAAATCCTCCGCGCGACAGGCTACTATTCCACAAGGACTGCCGTTCTCGACACAATGACCGACATTGCCTCACAATACATGTACATTTTATGCCAAAAGATGGCAATGCACGCCTCCCAAAACGGCACAGAGAGGGACCCTACTGTTGTCGACCTTCGCATGGCCCTTCAAGATGTTGGAGCACTGCTACCAGAACGCCCTCCTGAAGAACAAGAATATCTAGGGAAAGAAGACATGCGTGGAATCGAGGCTTTCGTAGAATGGTTCAAAGGGCCTGGCTATGCTGCCATCCGCGAAATTGCCGTTGTAGACGGCGACGCGGAAGCTACCGACTACTTAAATGGTTCGTTACAAAACCAGCAACTCTCCCCCGCTCACCCTACTTCTGTGAAGCTACTAGATGTAATTTTCCGAAGGCTAATCCTAATTGTTTCCTTCCAATAGCTCTCAAAAAGAAGCATAGCAAGACGGGTGAAGACTCGAAGTACCACTCCACTGTCATCGGCAAAGGTAACGACCAGGGCGAGGTCCTTGTGGAGGGTGACGAGGAGGTTCCCTCTATCCAAGACTGGATGCGGCGCATGCGAGGTTCTTCGCCTTCAAAACCAACCGACGGCACAGATTCGAGACCGCCTAGTTCGTACCTTAGTTCCGTTGGTGACCGGTTGGACGAAGATATGATGGACATGACATGAACTTTTTCTCAAAATCTCCCCCCTTCTTTTTGCTTGGCAATTCTTTTCTGTTCATTTATTGTATTCAGTCACATTTCTTTTTCGTTTTGCATAGCGATGGCGCACAGCGGGTCCCTGGTCGAATTTTAGGTAGGGAGAGGGAAACAAAATGAAAAGTTCGTTGCTTTCAGATACTATTATTATTAGTTGACCGTTGACTGGCATTGTTACCTAGCGTTCCTCTTCTTTCTTGACTTTTGATTACACCCTCACGGATCCATCGATCTCTTCCCATGTTATGCCAGCAGAGAACTTGGGGTGCAGAAATACAGAAGCGGAAAATGCTGTACTCCGTATTATGTCTTCATTTCTTAATTAGTAGATTGAGAAGACGGAGTATGGGCATGGGTACAGTATTATACAGGTGGGGGGTGGTGTTTTCGCTTTTTATTGATACACATTACACATCAGATTCTCTGAATCCCAATCAGACTATCATACACGCCCATTTCTCGGGCAGCCTCCTCTTCAACCAAACTATTGTCCACCTCTTGATTCTTTGGAAACTGCTCATCTAGAGCCTCGGGGTACATAGAATCGACAGAGCCTAGTCGAGCCAACATCCAGGATCTGCGCCGATAGGTACGGACTAGGTATTCGTACAGTTCACGGTGCCGCTCAAACGACGAAACTTCCTCGAGGTCGAGTGAATCACCCCGCTCTTCTCGCTGGTCAGCGATATCGGAATCAATGCGTATCTTGACTTTTTGCAGACGTTCGCGTGTGCGCGCCGTGTCCCAGGATAAGCTGGTCGTGCCCATGATTAACTCGAGCACAATCAGCTCTGATGGAACAAAGTGCAGGTGGTGCCAGAACACCCTCAAGGCAACGACAAGCCCATCATAATCTTGGAGGCGGCGAAATGTATGGAGTATCTTTCTTGCTAGCCTTCCATCGATCTGGCCTTCGAAAACATCGGAATGGGCCATGGTCTCGGAGAATCGTGCCCTGGTGGCTTGAATTTCCTCGTCTAGATTTGCCGAAGCTGTGAGGCGGTATCGATTAATCTTCAGCATCTTCCATAAAACCATGAGGCTGTGCGAATTTGGCTTTACAAGGCCATCACCAACAAGAGTGTGATAGAGTCGCATTGCTTCCTCGTGCTCGTTATCCTGAAGATAGGCTTCCAACAATTGATTCATCATGAAGGCATTCTTGGGGATCTCTGCTTCGTTGAAAGCAACCCAAACTTCCTTCAACTTGTCAGACAGCCGCCGCTGCCGATAATTCTCGGCCAGGAGCGAAAAGGTTTCGAGGGTAGCGGGGGGCAGTCGGACCTTGGCAGTTGATGCCGATAACGTTAAGGGTGGCTCAATAGGCACAACCTGGCCCTGGCCCAGTGCATCAATTGATCTCTTCCGGGTCTGGATAAGATTTAAACGTTCGTGTATCATATCCCAGGCAAGTTCGTCTGCCACCCGCGTATCCTCTGCGCCACCGGACCGTTGAAGTGCGCCGATAAGAACATTAACGTGAATCGGGGCTGGTCGGACTCCGAGCTGTAGCATCAACTCAATCACCTTTAGCGCCATTTCTAACTCGCCGCCACTCGTCAAGCGCTTGAGCCATTTGCCAAAGAAAAACTTGTTCCCAATCGAGGGTGGTAGCCAGTACTGGCGTTCGCTTTTTTGTTTGATGTTTTCAAGTTGTACACTGCCACCCGTCATCATGTCAACGAATATGTAAAGCCCGATTTCGGTGTGGTTGGCCGCTAAGAAGCTGGATATGACTTTGTCAAAGTCGCGAAGTTCGATGGTGTCTCCGAGAAGGGCCCTAAGGCGTTGGTAGGCATCTCGAGCACGTTGTATCGACTCGGGGGAGCCCTCTTCCGTGCATGCTTGTATAAACGGTATCAGGCTACGTGGATCAGACTTGGCGTCTATGAGTTTTCCAATGATTCTTTCAGCCTGTTCAAGGTCACCCTTTTTACAAAACATGCGAGCTCCAAGTTCCCAAAATTCTCGGAAGGTTGGGCTTCCTTCTTCCCCGAGGCTTGCGACGTTACGTTTCCAATTTTTGAGAGCCATTTCTTCCCAATTATCAGCAAAGAGGGCCTCAATAGTCAATAGTTGTTGTTGAGGCGTGAGCGAGACGTTCGCAACGCTCATATCTTTTGCAAGGCTGGCGACATGTGAAAGTCGATTTGGGTTGTTGATGCTCTGGCACGAAGACACCTTCCAGAGGAGATTCCACGTGGTGGCCGGGACAATATTCCAGCTCAAAGCTAAGGTCGTCCTCGCTGTCAAATATGCTTTCCAAACGGTGACGAATGTTTTCTTTGTAGGTGCTGTGTTTCTCCGAAAGGACCGTTCAGCTTGTCGCAAGGCCTCGTTCAGTTGGGTAACTTTCCTCCGCGCACCCCCCGAAAGCCGAGATGTATCGATTTCGAACGTAGGTCCTCTAGGGCTGTGATTTGGTAGTGTATCAGGGTTTATGTCAACGGGTCTTGCTTCAACAGTACGAGCTAAGCGAGTCGATTGTTGCTCTGATTCGGCCTGCTTTCTTGCATTTTCTTGAGCCTTTCGAACAATATCTGGGAAATATTTGCCGATGACTTTGCTGAGTGCCTCGGGAGAGAGGTCTGCATTCGAGGCGGTTGCAAGACCTTCGAGGTCCTTTTCCAAAGATTGGATCTCATCCAGGCTGTTGACGGACCGCTCGAAGTCTTCCGAATCTCGTAACTGGCGAACATTTCCGGTCCTCTCATCTTGCTCAAAGAATTTCACAGCAAATTTTTCTTCATCATATAGATTGTCGTTTTGATCGAGTATGGGTGGTGTTCTGTTGCTAGGTCCACGCCTTGCACGCCTCGTCGAGCCCCTGAGCTTCTGCTCATGAATGGTTGCATGGTGGAGGAGCCGAGATGGGACGGTTGAATGTGAGGGTTGGAGATTGATAAAGCATCGAGAGAGGTTCAACAAACGGCCCGATGCTCTCCCATCAAGGAGGGCCTTTGACGACATAGGAAAGACTGTTTGCAGCTGCCATGCGGAGATTGAAAGCATCCAATAACCAAATTTGGGGTGAAGCTTCAGACGCGAACCACGATTAAGAGAAAAAAGAGCTGGGTCCACCTATCTTATCGATAAAGTTTTTTTATGGTACTTGCATGCCACCGCCTTCCTTAAATGTGATTCACCCCACTGTTAAATTTAGCAGAAAGACTTCGTCGCTCTTTTTTTCTTTTTTTCATCGACCACTCCGAGTATGTAGAAGCGCATTAATAGTTTCCAGGGCAAAGTTGTTCTAACATATTACCGCCAGTTACCTCACTTTCTACATTTTCCCATTCAGTATGGCGGCGTCGACGCCAGACTTCGTCCGCTTTACAGGTCACAGGGCTTTCACACAGCGCCTAATCCTTTCTACACTCACAGGACGTCCAGTTCATATATCCAAAATTCGAAGTTCCTCCCCCACACATCCTGGTCTTGCACCACACGAGATATCCTTCCTCCGACTACTCGAGGCCGTTACCAATGGAAGCACTATGCAGATTTCCTACACCGGTGCAACAATCACATACCACCCTGGTCTAATATCGGGGACTGTTGAAGGACAAGGAGCAGAAGGTGATATAATTCAGTTCTCGGTACCGGCCACTTGCACGAGGGGCATAACCTATTTCCTTATTCCGATTTGTCTTCTCGCCCCATTTTCTAAGGCGCATGTCAATATACGGTTTTCCGGCCCCGGTGTTATCACTTCCTCGACCGATACGGGGGACGTTTCCGTTGATACATTCCGTACAGCAATCTTACCTCTGTTCGGCCTATTCGGTATCCCACCTGCTCGAATCGAACTTCGCGTACTTCAAAGATCATGCGCCGGCCCTGGTGGTCGTGGCGGTGGGGGTATTGTCGAACTTCGCTTCGCAAGTCAAGTGAGACTTCCAAAGACCCTCCACTTGAACAGAGGCCCTGGCCGGGTGAAGCGAATCCGGGGCGTCGCCTACTGTACTGGTGTATCAGCTTCCAATAATGCACGCATGATCCATGCGGCACGTGAGGTGCTTAACCCATTAGCCTCGGATGTCCACATTGCGGCTCAGTATGACCAAGCGCCTTTAATTCCTTCTGGGGACAAACAGGGTAGCAAGAAACGAATAGGTATCGGGTTTGGTTTGAGTCTGGTTGCTGAATCTAACGTCACTGGTGTACTATACTCAGCTGATGTGCCAGCACCGACAAAGGGAGGTGTTGTGCCCGAAGATATTGGGAAGCAGTGCGCATACCAGCTACTGGAAATGATTGCAGAAGGAGGCTGCGCTACTCGAATTTCTGCGAGTATGATGCTTATTCTGATGGCCATGGGCTCTGAAGATGTTGGCCGTCTACGCCTAGGGAAGGACGTAATAGGGACTGAGGAGCTCGTTGGTCTCGCAAGGGACTTGCGAGCATTTGGGGCCAGCAGTTGGGGTTTACGGGATGCGGATGATGATGGCGACGATTCAAGCGATGTAATTGTTTCTGTCAAGGGAACAGGCGTAGGAAATGTGGGGAGAAAAGTGGCATAGTCATGATGCACTGGCGACAGTTAGGGAAGAATTAATCAATTGACCACCGCTTCATGGAGCTTATTCGCTAGAAAATCGGCAGCGCTCTAATCTAGAACTACTGTTCTGGGTGTTGAAACTGTGCTTGCCTTTGTGTTGCTGCCACAAGCCTAGCCAATGCTGCAGAATTTCTAAGTGCTGACACCGTACTAGGTTCTGTTTCCTCGGAGATGCTAGCGCTGCTCAAGTTGTGAAGAACATGGAATTCACCAAGGAATCCATTACCAGAAGCGAATATATCGATCTGGGATCTTGGACGGCTGGGCGATTCGTTCACCACTGCGCTTCCATCACCACATTGAAGTTGTTGTTGTTGTATCGAGCCACGTGCACGACTTAGAAGACTCATTTCAATCCCATCCTCTCCATCGACAGGCTCTTGAGACTCAGAAGGGCCCTGCCGGACCCCTCTTTCCTCCGCATCGTAGTTTTGTAGTAGGGTAAACCCAAGCGACCTCTCTAAGTTAGGGTTAAGAAGACCCGCGATCCCAACATTGCGTCGGAGGGTTTCACGCTCGGACTGGACCGCAAACATGAAGGCTTGGATGCCAAGAATGAAGAAGTCGAGTAATAGAAAGCTGATGCTAGTTTTTGGTGGTGCTTGGCCAATAAAATCGACGAGAATGCCGCCATGTAGGTACCCGTGGGATGCTTCAGAGGCCATAGGCAGTCTGGAAAATATGTGGAAAAGAATGCATATTATATTCGGGAAAACGATGGCGGCAACATAAGCATGCCGACTTGGGTAGGGTAGCTTGACAGTTTCGGGTTTGGGTGTAAGAAAAAGGTAATGGGCTATGAAGCGGAGCGAAAACCGTAGTAGAGAACATCTAAGCGAACAGTTATTAGCCTTGGCAATACATTATATTTTTGAGTCGGGGGGTTTCCATACTCCATGTAATACAGCGTGCCAATCTCGACACAAACCAAAGTGTCAAGAGTCTTTAATAGGTGAGCCATAAGCTGGAGCTTCCGGGAAAAGGCGGGGTTAGGTTTTCTGGAGCGCCGTCTCCGACGCGGCCGCGACCGACGTGAGGATGTGGTGTTAGTTGTAGGCCGGCTCGGGGTGGACAGTTCGGACTCTGCATCGGGGTGTCGACCAGGCAAAGGTACCGGAGACACCGGCGACGACTCATCGTTCATCGCGCTGAGGCGTCATCGAGATAGGTATATTTCTCGGGATATGTTATAGCGGCAGGGAGGGGCCTCTATGCATGGTGGGTTTCTGGAAGGAGATGCAGTACGACGGCTCCTAAGTTGATGTTAACAAGCTCTCATGTCGAGGTTTCTGTAGGCAATAGCATACTCCGTAGCTGGCAGTTGCAACTGGCAGCTGAGTAATGGAACTTTACTTGGATGTATAGATACCTTTACCCTGTGGTGAAGAATAGACTTTTTTGCGTTGGCGGGGTCATTTTTGCAGTACTTGTACAAGCCACTGAGTGAGGTTTTGACACACACTGTGAGACGACTAAACTCCTGAGTTGGACACTAAATTTTTGTCTTGCTTGGAGAGTTTGTGTTCTCCATACGTGTATGTTGTACTTGGTACGGAGTACGGAGTACTCAACCTTTTTTTTCCCCCATCGATCGCGACAAACCCCTCTGTGACTCAGATACCCTCGCCAACCGCATTACAACCATACAACAATATCAATCTCGAGGGCCCCCTCTAGAACCCACATCAGCAATTGCCATGGCGAGTACAAGTCTCTCGTCAGGGGACTTGTCCCTTGAAGTTTTGCAAAAGCTCGCTAAATCCGAACCCCTCCAAACCTCCGAAGCCTTCCCAGATGCCAACTTTGTCGAGATTAAAGCGGCCCTCGACCGGCTCCGCTCCAGGGAAATGATTGCGTATGAGACAATCGAGAGAGAAGAGGTGGTCCTTGAAGCAGAGGGTGAAGAAATTGCAAAGTTCGGAAGTCATGAGGCACGGGTTTTCGAGGCACTGCGTGTCGCTATGGACGGCCTGACCATTCCTGAACTCGAGAAAGTAATTGGTGACAAGGCAGTCACTAAACTGGGTCAGGGTAAAGCTTTCAAGGAGAAGTGGATTTCAAAGACAAAGGACGGCAAGCTCGTTTCGACGGTAAGTCTATACTTCAGGCTCTGTCTAGCAATGGTCTGGGATTTTCACAGTGGCTGATGCAAATGCGTGATAAACAGGTCGATTCCATTACCGATGTAACACAACAACAGCTCCAGCAGATTCAAAAAACTCGATCCCACGAGGCGCCTGTTGTCCAGGCACTAAGGAAGCGCAAACTAGTGAAGATGCAGAAGGCTATCACTTTCAAGGTGTTCAAAGGACCCAAGTTTGCCCTCGAGATCGTGAAGGAGGAGACGGACCTTACCGCCGAAATGCTTGCTTCTGGAGCGTGGAAATCGACAACCTTCAAGCCCTACAACTTCAACGCACTGGGTGCGGAGCAGAACGCAGGCGCATTGCACCCTTTGAACAAAGTCCGCCACGAGTTCCGACAAATCTTCTTCGAGATGGGTTTCGAAGAGATGCCCACCAACCGCTACGTGGAGTCTGGATTCTGGAATTTCGATGCTCTCTTCGTTCCCCAACAGCATCCAGCTCGTGATCTCCAGGACACCTTCTACATTGCGGATCCGAAGACGGCTGACTTTCCTCGCGCAGAGGATGGAAGCTCTAAATACTTGTCCGAATACCTGGAAAACGTGAAGCTGGTGCACGAAAACGGAAAATTCGGCTCCATCGGATACCGGTACCTGTGGTCCCCTGACGAGGCGCAAAGGCTCGTCCTGCGGACACACACGACGGCCATCTCAACAGCCGTCCTGCAGAAACTAGCGTCCCAGAAGGGACCGGATGGTCGCCCTCCGCCGGCCAGGTACTTCTCCATTGACCGAGTTTTCCGTAACGAGAGTGTAGATGCAACACATCTCGCCGAGTTCCACCAGGTGGAAGGCGTCATTGCCGACTACGGCCTAACCCTCGGTGGTCTGATGGAATTTATGGAGATTTTCTTCGGAAAGATGGGCATCACGGATCTAAGATTCAAGCCTGCCTACAACCCTTACACGGAACCTAGCATGGAGATTTTCAGCTACCACAAGGGCCTAAATAAGCTCGTGGAGATCGGAAACAGTGGCATGTTCCGACCTGAGATGTTAGAATCCATGGGTCTACCTAAGGATATGCGGGTTTATGGATGGGGCTTGAGTCTGGAACGGCCAACGATGATCAAGTACGGTATCTCGAATATTCGGGAACTCTTGGGCCACAAGGTTGATCTTAATTTTATCGAGCGCAATGCTGCTGTTCGTCTAGACAAGGATTAAAATAGAAAGGTTAGTTATGAAAGAGAAGAAAAAGATAACAAGGCATCAGAGGATTTGTACCAATTGGCTGCCTTCAGTAGTCAACATCCCATGATTGTTGAGGTTGGGTTACACTTCACCCCAGAAACGCACACAAAATACTATGGAGGGGTACTCCGTAGTCTCGGTGGGATTTCTTGAGCAGCCTCTAATAATTGATACGGAGTAGAAACAGGTGCTCTAGGGCCTTTGGGCTCCACCAAAACCTCTGTAAATCGGTTTGGTAGCCCAGCCCAGCACGACAGTAGTGACAAGCTTGTAGGAGGTGAATCATGGTGTACGGAGTACAAAGTAGTCCATACAATGCCTCGCCCCCACTTCCCAGGCACCATACAATGACGATGCAAACCTCCAAGCTCTCCCACCTTCTTCGAGTTTGCTTTGTAACCCAAACTACACCAGTGCCACCACCTTCCCTCGCCTCCTTATTCAGTTCTCCTCTAATCTTGAAATCTCGAGTGCTATCTTTTCATATGTCACCCGCAATAAAAGTTTGATTTTCCATTCCAATCCTAATACCTATCCTTTTCTCTCTACCTTCAACACGACGTCGGACCTCGCCCACTCCCCGCATCATCGTAGATTCTTCTTCCCTCCGTAGCTCAGCATTTCAACCGCCCGAGATGCTCTTGCGGGTTCGAGGGCCAGATGGCATGATACGCGTGAACCTTGAAAAGACCAACACCTTCCGCGATCTTGGCAACGAAGTATTATTTTCTCACATCTCTCTGTGTGTGTCTTGAACTTCCTAAGCTAGCCTGCTGACGACATGGTAGATTCTTCCTAAACTCCCCGATACCGTCGATCCAGAGACTCTAACTCTGTCCAATGCTCCATCCGGTGGCGATGCGAAATATCTCAAAGATATTCTGAAATTCAAAATCGGTCAGATTGGTCTCAAGTATGTGTGGACCTTTCTTGTCACGTACATTGGATCAGTCGCTCGACACAAACTAACACTTCCTTCTTTCATAGACACGGGGACCTCATATTCATCAGTTACAAGCACGATGAAGGCTCGGATGGTAGCCAGACGGCCCAAGACTCGACACCTCTTCCAACGGCAAATCGACTGAACGGAAAACCGATTCTTCCTAGCGAGGATCTCCCCGTCGACATTCCCGAAGTCACTGATGCCGAACTGGGTCCGAGACCTTGGGAGGTCGTCACCCAATCTGATCTTGATAATCTACTAGACAAAAAGGATGGGAAGATCTCACGCAAGATGAACTCTATGTGCCGCCATGGACCAAAAGGAATGTGCGACTATTGTACGCCTCTCGAGCCCTACGACGCCAATTATCTTGCTGATAATGGGATAAAATATCTTTCCTTTCACTCGTACCTTCGCAAGATAAACTCCACCACGAACAAGCCTGAATCTGGCAGCTCTTTCATACCACCCCTCACCGAGCCGTACTTTCGTGTAAAGTCGCCGTGCCCCTCGGGGCACGCACCCTGGCCCGAAGGGATCTGCACAAAATGCCAACCTAGCGCCATTACGCTTCAGCCACAAACTTTCCGCATGGTGGACCACGTTGAGTTCTCCTCACCTGAAATTATCAATACGTTCATTGACACATGGCGCAAATCGGGATCTCAAAGACTAGGATACTTATATGGCCGCTACGTCGAGTATACCAAGATTCCCCTAGGAATCAAGGCTATTGTTGAGGCCATTTACGAGCCTCCGCAGGGCGATGAGTCCGATGGACTGACATTAGATCCTTGGGAAAACCAGAAAGAAGTGGACCGAATTGCGCGCCTGTGTGGTCTAGAACAAGTTGGTGTTATCTGGACAGACCTTCTGGATGCAGGCAACGGAGACGGGACTGTGGTCTGCAAACGCCATATTGACTCCTACTTCCTATCTTCTTTGGAGATATGCTTCTCCTCCCGCCTTCAGGCGCAACATCCCAGGACGACAAAATGGAGTCGCAGTGGCAAATTTGGCTCAGCCTTCGTGACGTGCATTATAAGCGGCAATGAGCAGAACGCGATTGATATATCTGCTTACCAAATGTCCAATTCCGCCGTGGAAATGGTGCGAGCAGACATCATTGAGCCTTCCACAGACCCAGGCTTGATGCTAGTCAGGAATGAAGAGGAAGAGGGTTCTTCCAGCAAAACGCGATATATTCCCGAGGTGTTCTATCGCAAGATCAACAAGTACGGTGCCAACGTACAAGAAAACGCAAAGCCGGCCTTTCCCGTAGAATACCTCTTCGTCACGCTAACCCACGGGTTTCCTGACGAGCCCAACCCCATGTTCCGCGAAGTCGGCTTTCCTATCGAAAATCGCCAGTACATAGGCGAGGCCGCAGGACCCGATGCTGTTGCTAAGATTCTCAAGCTCACAGGGGGTCGGAAGTCAACCGAGATCGGCCTCGAGGTATCAAACTTTCACCTCCTTTGTTTTCTACACCAAATGGGAATATTATCCAAGGTATGACTTCATCGGCCTGCAGGCTACAGAAACGTTTTCCTGAAACTTACATGTCTGAATAGGAAGAAGAGGTCCTCCTGTGCAAGGTTGCGTCGAAGCACACAAAGACTGATGCAACTCAGCTGCTATCCACGGATGGATGGCGAACGTTACAGGCCATCCTTCAATCGACTGGTGAGAGAGCCCCCAAGCGTCAACGAACTCAAGATTCACCCTCTGCTGCTTCTGGTCTACACCTAGATAGATGCGCAAGTTTAGACCCTGGCGAGGCAATCCGTAAACCGGATGCCTCAAACTCTACCAGTCCCTCCCTGAACCAATCACACTTACCATCGAGACTCCCGAATGGAGAACCACTGGCTAAACGATTTGCTTCGGTTAGGTTGAATGACCGTCCGTCTCCTCCTCACGCGCCGTCTTGACAAGCGCCTGGCTTGGTGAGCCACACTTGTAAATCCCGGATACTTACTCTCGGGCTGGAAGATCTCGTTCTAGCCGGCGGTTGGTCAGATTCGCAGGCGTATGAGCCTCAGCGGTATCGAGAACATCGTTGGACAGCATCTAAGCGACCACATCTAAATGATGATGTATGTTTAAAAGGAAGGGGTGTGTGGGGGGAATGGCTCAACCGTACGGTTAATTTCTGTTATCTAGACAATCGACAAGACTCATGAGGGAAGTCCGTGCCTACAGAGGGGCTTATCTCACAAGTTTCTCGATTGATAATAGGTCATCTTACGAGAAGGACAGCACACAGAGGTAGAGACGAAGATGCACATAAAGGTGCCAAAGCTAGTAACAGGTTGATTCAAAAGACAGAAAAGAACTAAATTGGTACACCGAGTATAATAAACGCCTCGCTTTATGCCCAGGGACGCCAAAGAATGGAAACATTGCCCAGAATGAAAGTAATGCACGGGTCGGATCACGCCGGAATGCTTATCCCGTTTCGTTTTTATCTCGCCGACTCTCCTAGTTCTCTCTTTTTCTTTTTTGGGAACAAATGGTCTTGTTCTCCTGGATTCTTGTATGGAAGTAGATCGCGTAGTGGCGGCCTATTTCTTTACATGAAGTAATTGGCCGTGTTCCGACAGTCGACTTGAGCTGCTGCCGACAACGGTTGGGACATCGCCATCGACTTCAGGGTCGTAAAGATTTTCAATGGAATGATTCGACTTGCGCATGCGCATAGATTCGCCGTCGTCCATATCAGAGTCGAGGGAGTCGCTCCCCGAGAGGGTGTTGGGGTCAAAGGTGTTGTTATAAATGCGGGCGTCAGGATCTTCCGATGGGAGGCGATCGTGCAAAACCTCGTTTTGCTTGATGAAGGAGTCAATAATGTAGTATTGAAGGCCATTCATGATGAGAGGGAAAAGCATCATGACAAAAACGATTTGAAGCTCCTCATTGCCCTCTGTCCAGCGGAGGGCCCAATCTCCGACATGGGAGATCCAGGGGAACACGACAAAGATGATCAGAACACAGATCTTCATTCCGAGGAGACCGCAAAAGTATAAGATGGACTGCTTGAGCCACCAAAGAGCATTTGGCGGATCGCCATAGTAACCAGACTGGATTGATTCTGGAGGCTGGCCGATGCGGGTAAAAGAAGCGAGTCGGGTGAAGAAATGAAGAAGGAAGATGAGAATTGGGATACCTATCGTGGTCTATACAGCCAAGGTTAGTCAGTAGGGAGACCTGGGTGTAGGACAACGTAGCAGTAGTTTCGGTCACTTACGTCGATACCTAAATTGAGGAGATACGAGGAACACGGATTTGGTACGTAGGTTGAGACTCCGTCCTCGTCTCGTCTAATCATCCGGGTAACAACAGTCTGGGCTATGGTGGCAGTTGACGGGTCTGGGTTGATATGAAATCGACCTGAGGTCAACATGGACATGAAGATATTGGCCATATGTACCAGAACCGATCCAAAGACTTGCTTTGAGGCGTCGAAGAACCAGATCTTGACAGGACGTTGCGGCCGTTCCCTCCAACGTTTGAAGACGAGCGAGAGAAGAGCGAGGGCACCGAGAGCACCTTGAACAATGAGGGCGAAGGGCCCCACGAGCTCGCAGTCGCCCTGGCTCTGGCCGGGGGCTGTGGATGACGATATCGGGTTCGGGGGGGACATTGTAGGAGATGCCGTCACGACGGCGGTGGTAACAGCAAGGACAACGCTATCCAAGTTGGTGACCACAGCGTCAAGGACGGGAGTCGGGGTCGGTCTGTGGGCTATAAAGGCGGTGGCAACATGTTCAACAAAAGTGACGATGCTTTCGTCTAGGTCGAGAGGGGGTTGCATGAGTAAAGTCCAAGTCGGAATGCGAGTCAGCTGACGGTACACTACAAGTAGTGCGGGAGGTACAGGACTCTCTCTGTCTGTCTCAGGGTGACAGGAAGCCCAAGAGGGGGTTCTCAGGCAACGGCGTCCTGTCTTAGATAGTGACGACAGATGACGGACTAGTGCGAGTAACACACCAAAAGAAGTTGTGTGGATTCATCCAGGAAGCCGACACAAAGCAGAATAGAAGGTAATGACCAAAGAGAAGTGACAAATGAGTGTTCTTGTCCTTGAACGTGGAGCTTGTTTCACACGGGAAGGGGAAAAGGAAAAATAAAGCCTGGGCTTTTGAAAGGACGATGAAGCCAATAATACATAGTACGGAGTACAAGTATGTACTTACAGAGCAGGGACGGGACACTTCATCCGGTTGAACATCGGATAATAAAAGGTAAAGATGTCGAAGTATATTTGAGCTTTTTCGGTATATTTACAACATGCAACACCAACACTGCTCTGCCCCACAGATGGTTGAACTTTTCTCCGACTGTATTGGGCCAATTGAGGCCAAGCTGCTCGCGCCAGCATCCGACCATAGAAAAGAAACTGACGAAAAAAAAAAAAACCCGCGACAGACTCGAGGTATCAGAACAGAGAATCAGCAGGCGGTCGAGTGATCTCGACAATACACCTCTCTCCACACTCCTGGTTCCCCGATACATATATACCACCACATTGAAAATGCTTCGTACACGATTACGGATACCACGTCTTCCGGGCGTTCTGCCTGCGTCACGAAGGTCCATTCACAAGCTTCCCGTGCTACAAAATGTCAACTACGACGAAGGGATCGAAAACCTTTTTTCCCCCGATGGATTCAAGATGGCATGGACCGACCACATGACTTTGATGATTGACAAACTCAACTCGCAGATTTCCGGTGCGTATTACTCCGTCCCATCATGACAGACTTGGGACGCACGCATAGCAGCGATTGACAGTCACGAGTATCAATTCGCCCAGCATCGAAACCAGCACAACTGACAGATCCCAGGTACCGAGCTTGAGCAACAAGATCTCCGATCCATCATTCACTCCACAGCCCGAGAGCCTAGCAAGGCCTCCATCTTCAACCACGCCTCGATGGCGCACAACAACCACTTCTTCTTTCGCACCCTCAAGTCCAACCCTTCCCCCCTCCCCGCCGACCTTCAGACAACCCTCGAGCACAGCTTCGGAAGCATTGATACCCTCCGCCGCGAAATCACTGCTACCGCCATGGGTATGTTTGGTCCGGGCTTCGTCTGGCTCACCACGTCCAGCAACCGCGAATGTGCCATCCTCGCCACTTACCTCGCCGGCTCGCCCTACCCCGGTGCCCACTGGCGCCGCCAGACGACCGACATGAACACGATTGGCGCCCGAGGCTCCCTCGCCGGTTATGTTGGAAGCAAGCGTACGACCCTACCCCCCGGTGGTATGGACGTTGTTCCCCTCCTGTGTCTGAACACCTGGGAGCACGTATGGCTGCGTGATTACGGTCTAGGAACCCCCGAGAGCGAAGGCAAGCGCGCCTTCATTGAGGCGTGGTGGAACGCTGTGGATTGGGACACTGTTGCGAGCACTTGGCGAGCTACGACCGCATAGTCAGATTTGATGGACTAAGTAATTCATTTTTCCCATTCACACTTCACCATCGTTCGCAAAATTCAGGTTTCGGATGACTGCCAACCCCAACGGAACCCAGCGCGCACAAGAAGGAGAGAAAGGTTGAAAAAGGACATGTATAAGACAACATCTCGAAACAGAAAAAGTTACTGTATGATAATGGTTGTGGCATAGATAGGCGCACCCAACAATGTACTATTTTTCCTATCAGAAACTGCTAAACTGTCATGCGATCACTACCTTGCCGGCTTATTGCGGCTTGCCAACGAAAAGATGTCCCGAGCTTGTCTGCCTTTTCATTGACACCTTACTAACGACAGAAGAAACGGCCTTAATTAATGGATGATACGTAACACCGGGCTTAGCTGTCCGTAAATAGCAAATCAGAATATAGAGGAAACCAGGCATGGAAGATCGTAGAGAGCTTGTTCGTAGCGAACGAAGACGGCTAAGCTCAATAGATAAACGATATGACTACTTGTTCCGACATAGGGTAGACTATTGAACTATGTAATTGGAACCATTTTGGGAAAATGAACACTAAAACTAAAATGCGTCTGCCCGTGAGAGCAAAATACCACCAACATCTTTAAATTCCAGTTCCCCCTTTGCCAACCCCAGAACCACCAGAGAAAGAGAAAAAATGTCTACCCAGGTCGACCAAGGACCTCAAACTTTCCTATTGAGAGCACACACACACACAAAGAAAAAAAAGGGAAATGCAGGTCCGCCCCCTATCCAAGGAGTGAGAATTGGGGCAACGGCGTGAATGAGTGCCTAGGGGGGTAATTGGGTATTGAGGGGGTGGCTGTGAGAATAACCAACAAAGAAGATGAAAAGAAAAAAAAAATCGTGAACGCCTAAAATCCATGTCATCTGTTCGCTATGAAACTTGAGCCCAAGAGAGTGTCGAGAAAGGGAATTGTCGAGAAGAAAGTAAGGACGAATGGGGTATTATCAAAGTCGAAATTGGTCCTGGAAGCATTTCCTTAGATCATATTACCATTGACGCTCACTTGATAACCCTGACCCTTCTGCTTCAGAGCCTTGGCGAGCATAAGCTCCCGCATCCAGTCGATGCGCTGGTCGCGACTTTTGACGGCAAAGTGATGTGTTTTTCCGGTACCATTCACTCCCTCGGCCCCAGAAAGAACACTCTCCCGTTTTCGAAGTCGAGCCGTGTTCTTTTCCTGCGGGATAAGTTGAAAGTTGAAAGCCGCAACGTCGTCCACCTTGTCACGCCCATGCCGAATTTGCATCGCCTTTAGGGCAGCACTGAGCTTGGACTGCGAGGCAAAACTCGAGCAGGCGATAGCATAGTCATCAACATCGACATACTCCAAGGTTCGGCCGATGTCACGCTCATCCTTGTGCATTGCCAGGCGAGTTCCCTTGAGTGTAAAGTAGCCATCTTGCCACTCGTGACGGAGGAAGTGCGTTTTGCGCTTCTTCATCGGACCTTGGAAGGACACTCCATCCAGTTTTACGGGAGGTGAAGGAGGCACAGGAGCAGCAGGCTTGGAGGCTGCGGCGGCTGCATCTTTGATGGGCATCGTCTGAGCGATGTTGAAAGGTGGGATAGCCGTCTCGAACGGCTTCTCACGCTCAATGGGTGACCAAGGATAATTGACACGCGGTGGGGCGCGAAGAGCCCGCTGGTCCCTACGAGTGGGAGAGGGCGTCTTTGAATCGACGGACCGCCGACCGGGGACAGTTGACAACTCATTCTCTACAAGTGCTGGCATGACTGGAAACGATGGTCGACGAGAGGAGGCCCGGGACTGAGAACGCATAACTGGGTTTGAAGGACCAACACGGTAACCCATATCTGGAGGCACCGACTGCGAGGCATCACGGGCAACCGGGCCCACCGATTGGACCGTGACAGGAACATCCATTTCCGAAAAAGGCGTCCCGAAACGGCGGAGGTTGCTCGGAGACACAAGGTCTTGAGCCAAGGGCGAGGCCTTGTCCATTGTGTATGGCACGAAGCCCATTCCTTGAACCTGCGAACCGGACGAATCTGAGGATTGGGAGTATGTACGATTGTGAGACTGACGGGATGGAACTCGGACAGATACCGGTGGTGAACTGTTAGCCTTTCCTGGGATGGAAAGCTTTGGGAGCCCTCGGAGTCCCTGATGAGGAGAGGTAGACACCGGTGGCGTGATCTCAAAGGGAGGCGTGGGAGGCACCTCGCTGGACCCTAGTGATTGGGTCTGTTGGAAGGCAATGAATTGCTTGACATTATCCTGCGGGTCTCGCTTTTGCATGTTCATTTGGCGAAGGTACTCAAGAGGGGGCAGGCTACCAGGGCCTAGGACATCCGACGAAGCCACAACAGATGGAACACCATCGGAGACCGGGCGGGTCTCGGTTCCCTCAGGAAGAATAGGCTTCAAGAAAGCCCTGTCTTGGTCCATGAATATCTTGTTAGGGTCAAGACGCTGGGCTGTCGCTGGATTTCCAGGGTTTCCAGCAATCAAAACGGCGCCGCCGTCGTACTCGGCGAGGGGGTGTTCATTGAGGAAGGCCTCCATCAATCGCTTCTGTTTCTTGTACTTGGGACAGCTTTCTCCACGTGGGCAGTGATGTGGCTTTGGGATGACCTGTTCAATGCCGACAATGGATACTGACTCCATAGGCGTGATAACATCGTCCCGCGGGCCCTTTGGGCGTTGTTTCTTTGGTCCGCGCGTCGATTTAAGGCGGCGAACAGAGGAAGGCACGGGCGTCTCGTCGCGGCTATAGAACTCAAGGTCCGCACAAGGGACGTCCTCGATAGGGGTTGGAGGAAGAGGAGAATAAAGCTTTGCATCCTGCAATACCTGGATCTGGTTCCAGATCTTTGTTCTCACGCCGAAAGAAGTAATCTGGAGTTCTTTCAGATCCTCGAACTTGAGCGTCATGAGAATTGCGCCACTGATATCATTGTCAATGAAGGACGATGCAATGGCGTAGTCAACACCTGCATTCAACATGGACTGGGCCACCATGGCGGGCGTCCAGTCAGCCAAATCCACGGGGTTCAAGTCCTGGCGAGTGAAGTGGAGGCCACTGTTACCACTGCTCGCTTGATGGAGGAGCCGAGCCATGGACTCATCAGGCGCGAACATGCCAGAGTCATCAACAGCCCTAAAGGGGAGCTTCGATGTGGCAGGTGTTAAGGGCGATAGAGAAAGAACATGATCATCGTCGAGCGAGCTCGATGTAGAGCTACGAAAAAGGTGCGGACCACTGGGGCCTTCGACAGGCCTTGATCTGCCATGATCCTGGGGGTCTTCATATTTCATATGGCCTCGACTTGATCGGGGTGTGCTTGCTTCTTCATACGATGAAAGTGTCGTTATACTTCGCTCCCCGGACTGGAACTAGAATCCGCTACTTGTTAGCAAAGCCATCTTCTATATCCTATTGTCAAGCCCCCCTGGAGTTGCTCGAATTTCTATGGGGCAGTGAGAGGTAAACGTACCGAGTGTAAACTTGCGCGGGGTGAATTGTCAACAGGGTCCTCGAGGTCACTGAGAATATCGTCTTCATCCCAATCTGTATCGACGAATTCGGTGGCAACCGATGTTGGTCTTGCCCGGTTATCTCGCTTGATTTGGAAGAAAGCATCGTGAATGCTGGATCGCTGGCGCATCTCCATGGCGGGTTTTTGGCCGTGAGAACGAGTATCTTTGAATGAAATTGCGGCGTAGGACTGCTATTTTCCATTAGCCTACATTGCCGTTCACTTCCAAAAATCGGTTTCAATTCAAGTTATTCATGCATCAATCTCGGTTTTCTTCTCGTCTCGTTCTCGCTCCACAGGACAGGTCTTTCTAAAGAAGGATTTCCATTCCAGGGGACGGGCCAACTCACCATTGTGCTTCCGTGCGGGCGTGTGTTCATGTGTTTTGTGTGTGTTCCTGTAAGTGGTGTGATTCAAGCACACAAGTGTGCGACGTACAGCCAGGTAGCTAGCCAATGTCTTATACAACGATGAGGTGCATGGCCTCGATGACCACGGTTGTAAGCCGAGAAAAGTTCGAGGGCCTCGTATTCCGTCTTATATAACCACAATACGTTGAACCGCCGTTGCCAGCACTTTCTTTTTTTTCTTTAGTTCTGGGATGGACCGACGGAAGGGAACAGTAGAGAGAGCTATGTAAGGAAGAATCTCAAGATAGGACAAGTGATAGAGGGAAGTGGACTAGGAAAAGGTTCCGAATGAGAAGGAAAAAAGAAAAACAGACGCAAACTTGAAAAGTGGAAAAGCCGAAAGGGGAGGGGTTCAAGATGGCGGCGGGTGGTAACGGACAATTATGTATTGAAGATGGATGGCGCATTCAGTGTGTGGTGTGTATGGGTGAGGCAAAAGAAGGGGGGGGGTCTCCCTCGCAGTTTTCCACCGTCACTTTCCTAGGCCTTAATGCAGAGAGAACGGCGGCTCGAGATGTGACTGGGTTGGCGGTAGGTTGGCGGTAGCGCGGAGGTAGCGGACTGGGTACGGGTGGTATCTGGGCATGCCTAGGGAGGCTAAGACCAGATCAAGGTTAGATGTGCGTTGAGGATGTGCCGTATTTAGCAGATTTTAAAAATAAAAGAGGGCCGTCCATAAATAAAGTAAACTGAGGGACGAGCGAGGACGCTAACCGAGCTCAGTCAATAGGAGAGGGGAAGGGAGGGGTGGATGCCGACAGCGACGGGGGAGGGGGAGGGAGGGGGGGCAGAGGGTGAGGAAATGGCACCACACTTGCCTCTATTGCTATCGTCAAAGACACAGGTGCATAAAAGTGTGATGGGAATTTTTGTCTTGCACATAAAGAACATAAATAGATGCTCCATTCATAATTAGAACAGGAGCTCCGTCGCAAGATATCGAGGCGAGGAAGCGAAGGCGTGACCAACTAATTAGAAAAGTCCCAGCTTGACCGCCCTTTGCTACTCCTCCAGAGGAAGATTTTCTTCAATTTAATACGGAGTACTTGTGCATATCTTAGCGAAGTAGACTTTCAGGGCGCGCCATCTACACAGTGCACAGTGCATGTACATAAACGTCTCTAACGATGGAAAGAGCGCACGCTGGATTTTCCAGCCATATTGTAGTCACGGGACACAACGGCCAGCGGGCCCATAGTGCATCGGTGTTTCCTTCCACCGTTCTCTGAGAAATCTAGGTTAGGTTCTCTGTGGGGTGAGTCAAGACAAGTTACCGTGACGCAGTGGCGCATGGGGCGAGAATAAGGAAAGAAGTGGGAAAAAGGCGGGCAACGAGAGGGGGGAGGAGGGGTATCAAGAACAAGCCACACTCAGTCGTGGACCTTCACGTAGAATACAGCGAGTTGTGGCAGGGAATATGCAGGGTGGATGAAAGCGTCGAGTGCTTGCGAAGGCTCTTTTTGGTTGTTGAGGAAAGCGTCAAGACAGCAATGCTCATTGGATAGATAAAGGGCCGACCTCGCAGGGATCCAAAGAACGAAGGACGTGCGGCACCAGACCTCTCGACAAATAGAAGCTTCGACAATTAACAGGGGGGGAGGGAAGAGACAGGGGTACAGAAGAAAGGATGGTTTACCATCCAGTCATACTGTAAACCAATACTACTCCGTAAACTACTTGAGAAGTCACAGGGTCTCGGAGGTGTCGGTGGGTGAAGCCGCGAGTTACGAGCGTTCCATTACAGAGGTCAAGACAGAGGGAGAGAGGGTAGGAGGGTGTACTGTACCTGGCTTTCCCGCTTTTCGTCAAGTGCAGTTCAACGAGCTTGGCGCCTGCCACCACACCAGCATGTGGAATGCTCATTGGATAAAATGCTGCCATGCACTACTCTATTTTTAGGGCTCGCAGGTTTCTCATTGGTTTAAATTCCCACTTTCCGAGCAAGTCGCAGAACGGAAGCGCCCACCTCCATTTTATGACCACGAGTGGACAGCTGTTTCTAGTTTACTCTCTTTCTTTTCTTTTCTTTTCTTTTTCTTTTTCTTATTTTCTTATGCATATCTTTTCTTCGAGTCGCCGATGATTCTGCCGGGAATAAAGTCTCCACGGCTAAGACATTTTCTTAAGATGGTGTCCTATTGGCACCCCCAAAACTTGGAAGTGGATAGCATATAATAGAGAAAAATAAGGAGGAAATAGACAGGGAAATAGACAGAGAATTACTGCTAGCCAACACGTAGTATGATATCAAAAGGACGGGATGCCCTGTCGCTAGACATGTACGCAGTATTAATAGAGGCATGTTGTTATTCACACTAGCCTGGACATTTGATCAACAACGTTAGCAAGGATTTACCCTAGTCAGCCCGTTGACAAGGGGAAGGAACTTCCCATCGGGCACTAATACCTCGTACTAGATTGATACCTACGGAGTATTGATAGTTTAGTTTACTACACATCACACTCCACTACAGGAAGTAGGGAATAAAAGTTGGGGAAGATTTTGGGGTGGAGAAGCCTGGAGCTTCAGCGCATACTCCACTGGCCAGCCCCACCAGCTGACACCTTCTGCCCACTGTGTCAGTGTACGGAGTACTGTAAACTAGTAGTTTACTATTACGGAGTAATTCTCTCTTTTTTTCACTCGCAGATAACAATACTCCGTATTAGAGGAGGTAAGGCAAGAGCGCTACATCCCACTCTTCCTCCTTCACTAATCCTATCAATGTCCCTTCCTCTTCTTGCCGTTGCATTTTCTACACCCCTTTCTAGTTTAGAAAATGGACGGGGAAGAGAAGCCATGTGAAAGCATACAAGATCTGTCTCTACCAATCTCGACATCAATGCTCCAATGGACGAGCAAAACCCCTAGTTGACTAGAACTCATGTCCAGGGAAGCTGCACTCTGTGAAGGAGGGCATATGTCAAGTTTGGATGTGATGTGATGGGAGGTGCGTTAGTGTGTATGCACGTTTGGCGGATGGGCACATTCGAGATCACAAATTGGAGATGTGATAGAAGACGTTGTATTCGACCATAAGAATGCGCACTGTAGTCTAATACTCCATCCATCGTCCACTGCCAACCGCATTAAACACCTGCTCACATAGTACTTGACATATCAAACCACGTCAAAAGAGGCACCCAAGGGTCTCTAAATTGTTCTTAGGTGACGAAGGCTGAAGCACGAGGCCTTCTGATTTCATCACTCTCTTTCCGGACCTTTATTTCCAACTCGGTCAATGTATTGAAATAGTTTCAATGCGAGCCAACACCCTGGCCGGCAACTCTTCTCACTACCAAGGTGCCCCAGCTTTGACAACGAATATCACAATTTCCTAAACACGAACTTGCCCCTCCGAGCGTGCCAGGTAAATGATCATGGCACCCTCTCAACTTCAGATTGGGCCCTGAAGCAAAAGTTGTTATTGGCACGCTCGCGATCCTTTACCCCGAAGAATGTGGTAGAGAGCAGTAATGATAGGAAGCTGAAACCGCCCACAATGAGATTCGAGAGGATATACAAGTATACTAACTAACCAAGAGACGGCACAGGAGAGGGTGTGAAAAGAGTCGGGCCAATTCAATTCCTTAAAAAGTGAACTAGCTAGCCGTCTACTTACCGTCCACCATATACAACTGCCCATGGTCACTTTTGATTGGATATGGGCCACCCCAGGTCGCCGTGAAAAAAAAAAAAAGCACACTAATAGACCTTACATGTACTCCGTAATGCACACCGTATGCATGTGCTCGATATTCCGTACTTGTACGGAGGTCTCACATCCAGATCATCGGCATGCTGGCCGGTGGACAAGCGGCCTGTGGTAGAACTCGGTTTCTGATTATACCATCTTCGGCTCGGTCAAACAATGACTCGAGTCGGCTTGGCCCAATGCATCCGAAGGTCTGCTCGTCCAGCAATTGGCTGGTTACCGTGTCTTACAATATGTTGCCAAACGATGCAAGTTTCCGAGGCGGTCAATCAAGGCACACCGCCGCCGCTCGGCGCGCTTGAGGACGATAACTTCACGGCCCAATGAATGTCTCTTTTCCTGGTTTCTTTGAAAAAGCAAAATGAGCGAGAAAGAAAGGTCCGCTATGGGGGTGTAAATGACAAGCAAGATGTACAAGCCCACTAAAGAGCCAGGTGATGTATTGACTTTCGGGCAATTCGATGTTCCGGTTGCTGGTAACCAACCGTTCGAAGGAGCAGCAGCGAGGAATCATATGGTACGACCTCCGAACCAAGTCAAAATTTCGCATCCGTTGATTGGCAAGTCATGAGACGTAGTACTCGGCCACAGATTGGCCATTTACGGGGTTATTTGCCCAGCCCCCGAGTGGTTTTTAAGCCGAAGAGAACAAGACAGGGCCTGGCGAGGCAATGAGAAAGCAACCGGCCCCAGCTCTTTGTGGTCCAATGACGACAATGGACATCTATGCAAGGCATCATTGCACTCTAGGGAATGAAAGGATTGGTTTTCAGCGATAAGCCCCCTGGAAATCCAAAGAGGAGCGCTGTCACGAGGCCTTCTTTGGCGAGGGGTGTCTGTAATACTCCGTAGGGAGTACGGAGTACTGTGTGTTATGCCCTGTGGGCCTCCAAGTGGCCAGGTCAGCCACAAAGCCACACTAAAGGCATGAAGAATCCCGTGGCAATTTCGTACCCATCAGACATCAGACCCAGGGCGCGCGGTTAAATTACTGGCTGAGAATTGGACATAAACTACTTGTACGGAGTATTAATAAGTGATAACGTGACAGTGACTCACATGATCTGGGGGGCCCAAGACAGGAGACAAGGGACTAGAATTTTCTGTTTCATGGCGGACGGCGGCGGTGAAGAGGCAGGCCGTGAGGCTATTGACGTCAGTGTCGCAATTGACATTGCGCCGAATTTCAGCAGCTTACAACATCGCCCATCGCCCATTGTATACGGAAATCTTCGGACCTCACGAGCGATCAACTTGCATCAGCTCAACATGGAAGAACTGATACTTCTTAGAGAATCCAAGAGAGAATAAATGAATTAGCCCGGGTGGTACAATGAGCTGTGGTTTTCTATGCATGTCTGGCCTTCTGTCATCCCCAAATGGCGAAGGTTTGTCAATCAAAAGTTCTCTACCTGCCACCGACCTCGATGCCTGTTTCTACTTGTAATTAAAATCGTCGACAGTGTCAAACACGCGACCCGGCCAGTCCTTGTCTAGTGCGCTAGGCTATTGATCGCGCGCATACGAAGATGAGCGGTCAAGTTTCCAATTCAAACCTGACCAGGGCAGGGGAGGTTAGGAACGCCACCCCGCCATTGTCATGCAGGAAAGAAGACAGTGCCCAACTTTTGGATTTTTTTTTTCTTCATTCTTTGGTTCTTTTTGCCCTCTCCGTGTAACATGTTTCTCGGCTCTTCTTTCCCCCCATCTCCTCATCTCCTCATCGGAGAACGGAACTTTTTTCTTCAGAGGAAAAGCTTGGAAGCCTAAAGAAAGTCTCTCTGATCTCGACTCAGAGTTTTGCGTTCCGGTGTATGAGACAGCAAGGTTGAGATGAGCGAATCGGGTATTGACATGTTGAATCTTTGGACCGTTGAGAAGGTTAGCTTCGGCTAAGGATGTGCAATATTTTGTGCAAGGTACAAAATATCGAGCGTTTTGGCTGCCACCCAATAATGCAATCGCCGAAACAAGATGTGCTTGCAATAATGCCGAATGTGGAATCCTCGTATCGAGGAAAACGAGTTTTGTACGAAGTCCATACAATGCCGTTCTCTCTCTCTCTCTCTCTCTCTCTCTCTCTCGCGGCGCTTATGGGGCTAGACCTTTGTAGCATATTTATCTTAGAACACTCCGTCCGGAGAGTTTTGCAATGGCAGTATCGCCGATTGAAACTCCGCACTACAACTCCCCGTTGTTGAAGTCCGGAATATCAAGACAAGAGTAAGAGGATATAAAACTTCAAAAAAAAAGTTTCACATATTTCCAAAGCAACGAGGCATATACACTTAAAAATAGCTCTGAATAAGAAAAGCATTGGAGAAAGAAGACATTTCAAGGCCATCCATTCTTACCTCATCATGTCTTCAAGCTCATTGATTCAGTGGCTACCCAACATCTCCGCAGCTATCGGGGCCGTCTGGTGTCTGAGAGCTGCAAGCCACTATGCATTTATCCTCTTGCTGTTCATGAAGCCGTCCACCATCCGTCATTACCTCAAAACCAAAGATGGAAAGCCCGCGTGGGCCCTAGTCACCGGAGGAAGTGGCAGCATCGGAAAGCAGCTTGCGCACGAACTCGCGGCCATGGGATTCTCGGGGCTGAGCTCATCGAGAGTACCCATGGTGGCGTCCGTGACACCTCCAGCGTTGTGGATGAGAACCCATGAGGCTCACGTCGTGGAGCGTCGCCAGCCACGAGGCGCTGGATGTCGCAGAAGCGCCCACCATCGACGAATCAATGATAAAAGTACGGAACTGGCGGTTAGGGTGACCGCGCTCGAGTTCGGCCTTGACGGCGTCGAGCTTGCTCTGCGTGCGGCCGTGTAGGGCAACGTTGAAGCTCGTCACAGACGCCAACGTAAACGCCCGATTCCCCCACCCTCAACCATCACGTGATGCCCCTCCTGGAGCAAAATTCCGCCGGAGTCGCTCTGCGTACAATACTCTTCCCCAACGGAGGCCCTGGCCAGAGGGCACCTTCTAGGCAAAGTGAACCAATATTTTATGATAGGTTTTTCTTCCCAGCGATGGGTTTTCCTAGGTACTCCCAGTAGCACGGACCACTAGCAGCTCCGCGATTAGATAAGAATAGTGCACACGATCACGTAAGCATGTAAATAGATTCATTCATTTGTCCCTGCGAAGCTAACAAAATACGGATAAACCCTGAGAAGGTTTACAGGTAATACGGAGTAACTTGAATGTGTTATATTATTAGGTAATAGAATAACTGTACTTTGCATACGGAGTAGTGTTATCAGCCTTTTTATTTTCTTTTTCCCTAGTCTGGAGTGATACAAAGTACTTTCGAGGAAGATAAAGCCAGAAAACTAGACCTAAAAAATAAATTAAATATGGGGTACGAAGTACTCAGTAAAATGCATCAAGAGATAGTTAAACGAGAAGGTTACAGATCGAGAGGCAGGGGTATTAGTGAAAACAAGGAGGGTCTGAGCGTGAACTTTGCGAGGGGCGGGAAGAGGTAAAAAGCAGCCCGTTCAATTTCCCTGCATCCATCCGAGCCGGGGAGAGGGTCCATGTACTTCCGACCCTTCCTCCCGCTTTTGCAGTCGAGAGGAGCTTGGGCTGGTCTGGATGAGAATACTACCCAATATATTACGGAGTATTCTCTTTTACTTGTATGATTTGTTTTCTTCCCTTGATCCCCTGTTGATAGGGCGCACAACTTTGGGGCTGGCTAAGAGCCAACAATAGCCAAAGTCCTCGGGCACCTGTTTTGCGCCTTACCTCGATAAAGCGATTTGCCCCATCAAAATCAGAGACAGACGGACCTGGCATACGAGGCTATCATTGCATGGGAATTGTCAGTGTGTGGTGGGAATTACGACAGGCATCAAGCGAAAGCCGGAGTTGGGCGCCACACTGTATGTAAAGCACCCACCCGGATACTTCCCCTCTCTCTCGACAGTGGACATGCATGTCTTGGAAAGAGAAAGGAAAGAAAGAAAAAAAGGAAAGAATCGGGGCGGACTACTGCATTGTTGCACGTGCATGCATCCATCTGGTTCAGAGAGGTTTTCGAGAAACAACGGCCGTTTTCTTTTGTCTTAGCCCCACTAAGTGCCCAGTCTCAACCCTTTGTTCATCTCCGTTTTGAACATGTTGAGGGGAGTGCCCGACTGAGCCCAAGTAAGTTGGAAGACCATTATCCGTTCGCAATTCAGCGTAGCGTGTGGCGGGAAGCGCAGAAGGGTGGGAAAATAGACAGAAAAACTGCCGAGAAAGTAGAAAAATTCTCTCAGTTCCTGCTGGTGACATGCCTCCCTGCCAACCTCCTGGGCCATACTTTCTCAGCTTGGTCTTACAAATTTGGAGTGCTACAATTCTTTTGGTGCCAAATGGAAGAGGTTGGAGCCAATTCTCTTTTTCGCAGTTCATTTTCTCTCGTGTTGTGTACTCCGTAAAGACGTGATAATGGCATGAGTGTATCATTCATTGCGATTGTGAGATGGAGAGTCGCAAGGGTAGCTGCTATCTGTCAATATTGTCTCGCTAATGAAGATCTAGTATCTCAATTGATGCGGGGTTGAGGGGAAAGGATAGCAGGGTTACATCAGGCAAGCGACGAGCTTCCCTCCACGGCGCGAATTGGCATGATGGGGGGAGGGGGTTGAATGGTCAAGGCCGGATGGAACGCAAAGTTTCTTTTTCACTTCGATTGATATGGGCTCTTTTGTGTCTGTAGTGCAAGTGTCTAGGTATCGAGCGCACAAAATAGGCAAGAAATCTAGTCGCCTCGTACCCTTCTCAACATTTTCCCAGCTGATTTCCGATCCTTAAGCATTCCTTTTGGCCCTTGCAGATATACAAGTACATGTATGCACATGCGACTCACTGTGGATTCATCGTATGTCGCTGGCTGTAGTTGATTCGATCCGTCGTGTAGTAATAGGCGGGAGCGAAGGGGAAAAAAGGTCGCCGGTTACTCGGGGACAAGCACGTCCATCCGTAGCTGCGTCTTGTTTCCCTGTAAAGTATGCAGTTTCGAGTTACACTAAGCCCTTGCAAGCCCTGACCCCTTGACACAGCGTTGATCGTAGGAAAAAAAAGAAGGGGTTGGGAGAAGATAAGTGTTGAGCAGGCTGGAGCACAATAATGGAAACTACGGAGTAGGATGCAAGTCGGGAGCACAATCCCCGTTCTTTCCTCTCCTTGCCCCCTTCCTCCCTCTGTCCCTGGTTCCCGTTAAGTTAGTGCTGCTACACTTTCTACTTTTTCTTGCGCGGGCATGAAAGTCGAAATGGGTAGAAGATTGATAGCAAGGATACTTCTTGGATGCCGTATGAGTTTCCAATCTTTCCCGCCTCGACTGCTGAAGTTCCTTGAAGAGAAAGGGAAAATTCGGGCCAGGCTCCGGTGGCACAAAATGCGAAATCGACCCACTATTAAACTAGGGTCTTCTTTAGTAAACTAAACTAGTCGGCGACGGTCCCACTTGTGATTAGGTCACAGGCCTGTCCAAGTACTTTGTAAACTACTTTTACTACGGAGTATTAGGGTTTTTTTTGTCTAAGACAGAAGGGTTGGAAAAAAAGATAGGTGGTCGGGTATTATTGATTGTCAATTATCAAGTACGTACAGAGTACTTTGTATGCCATCATGTGCATTGTATGTGTGGAGGTGTCCTAGGGCCTTATTTTATTTTATTTTATTTTACATTTTATTTTGGCTTCGTGTATTTGATGGAGATGTCCAAGGCGAACTGATGCGAATGTGCGGTGAAGATGTTCACTGCCCACCAAAAAGCGCAGTAAGCTAGTTTATGAGGTGCTACGCTAATGGAAAGCACTAACAACCTAAAGTTGGCTGGCCTGGCCAGCCATATCGTTCGATCCTCAATAGGTGAGGGGAAGAACTGGTACGAGTATTACTCCGTACAACAACTAGGTTAGGTTAGGCTACAATGAGCTATTTCGCTCGACAGCCGCCGTTGCAAATTCTTTAGTAGCAAACTTGCGGCTTAGGACGGGAGTTAATACACAGTGCTTTAACGGTTCTGCCCGCTGTCACCCTTTAGCGGTTGAGGGGTAAAAGAAATGCCCCCCCACTAGTACTCCGTATGAATGATTGACTGAGACAAAAAAACAATATCACATCTTTTAACAAGCACTTGTAGCTAGCTGCGTACGGAGTAGAATGCCTTGTTGCTGACATGACCCTTGGACCCTTTCCATCTTTAGTGCATACGGGGACCACTGTTCTCCGATCGCTGCGAAGGAGATTAAATTGCCTTACCCTGTGAATGCGACAAGACAAGGTTGTTTCTACCCTCCATCCCGTCTATACTACTCCGTACAAAGTAAAGTCGAGAAAAAAAACGAAGCTGGACGAGCAAGTCTAGGAAGGAAGCGACAAGGATAGAAGGAGGAGGGGGTATTGCGGATGTTGTGGCCGGACTCTTTGCACGAAGAATGAAGAGATTTTTTTTTTCTTTTCCTTCTAATATCTTGTCACGAGGATTATTCTTTTCTTTTTCTCCTCCTTTGTCTATTTTCTTTCTTGTCTCACAATCCCTTCCATTCTTCCATTCTAAAGCGAAAAAAACTCGGAGGCGGGGCTAAGGAGGCAGGAAGAGAGAAAATCAAAAGAAAATGAAGAAGAGAAAAAAAAAAGGCAGGGTTAATAGTAGTTTAAAGGGCAGTGGTCAACAAGGTCTTGTCAAACCCTGTTCATCGTCATCACACAGTGCATTCACGGGCTGTGCACATCCTCTACTCCGTACAAGTATGTCCAAATCCCGCACTCCCCCATTAAATCTCTCTTGATTACACCCCCCTCTTACCTTTTGGCTCTCTTCACATTCGAATCAAGTTGATTCTGTTAAACTCGCTCACACACGGATGCACAATCAGCTCGGGTCCGAGATTTTCCTAACTTGTCAAGAAAGATGATATCCCGAACACGAATCATACTCTGTACAGATAGTAGTTTACATATGTACCACCTGCCCGTTGTTGGTCATTGTTGGTCATTGTAGCCCATTGTAGCCCATTGTACTCCATACGGAGTAGTCAATGTTAACGTTAACCCCGAGTGGCATGAACAACATTTCACGGGGGGCACGGGGGGCACGTGGGGCATCTTTTTTTCTTCACCACTCAACCCCTTTGTCCATTCGATCTTCTTCAATCTCGAATCAATATTACTCCGTAATAGTCCAGAGCAAACCCGAATATTGAACTAGTTTGTCTTCCTTCTGGTCCTGCGCCCCTTCACGTTCAATAACGAACCTTGTGCTTTGAGAGGTTTTGGCCCATGACCTTCCCTTTAGTGTCGATTTGTGGCTCCTTTTTATCGACTCTATTCCCTAGCGTCGTCTGCCCCTCCCCCAATCACAGTTGTGAACGGCATTGCTCTGTTCTTCTTTCAAGACTAACTGACCGGCCTAAGGTCCCATACTCCGTATAACCCACAAGCAGTTCTTCCTATGACACCCTTCTCATAAAGGTGGTTATCCAATGGCCGTCCTGAGACGCGCCATCTCGCGGCCTCACATGATGAAGATTGAATGCACTGGTGTCCTCGAATCAACTCGAGTTACCAGGCCAAAACAAAGGGGGTGTGGGAAGGACTTGATCCTCCTTCTTTTCTTCTTTCCTTGATGGGAAGTGGTATGCGCGCGATGCGATGCGATGCACTGACGGGCTAATGGGGAGTCATCTACGGAGTATGTGAAAATCTGCACTCCATCATCATTCTGCGGCCCTTTACGCGACCGCCCACGTGTGCTTCGACATTGTGTCTAACGAGGTGCCTCATCCTGAGTGCAGATTGTAATACGTTGCACCCCCCCAAAAGACAGCCACGGAAATAGCCATTATTACATTTCTCGAAAGTCGGAGAAGGAGGGGAAAAAAGAAAGCAATTGTTCTGCCACTCCTCTAAGCTACTCCGTATTGCCTAGGTTGCTCCTTGGCTCTTGTTGATGTGCAGAAGGCCGTAATCTCGTCAACTCGCTTCCTCGTGACTAGTATTAATCACGACACATTGCATGGACTGGGGGCATCCTAGGCTGGTCCAGATGCACTGCACACTGACATCGTCCTGTCAGTGGTCAAGTATAACTGGCTCTTTCTAGCTAGCTTCTCACAGGTGACGCTGCACCCATCCCTGTTCATGCCCTCTTTCCCATGTGGAGAACTCTGGAAAGCTGAAGGATACACGTACCCTCAAGTGCGGAGTGCGGAGTGCCTCGGAAGGAATCCAAAGCTTTTCCTTTGTGCAAGTTGATCGGTCGTCCGTCCCACCGCACCGCCCGTCACCGCTTCTCTTGTTTTCTGTGCTTTCTGCAGGTACTTTGTACTGTGTCATCTTGTCAGCTTAAATGCCATGGATGACCTGGGCCTCTTCTCCAGCTCGAATCCCTGCTTGAGCAACCTTGACCCAGCAAGGGTGTAGTACTAATGTACTCCGTATCAAGTACGTATTTTATTAATATGCAGGCAGACAACGCGCGACTCCGTCTTCGGGGTTCTGCAGGCTCTTTCCAGCCTCCTCTCCTTCCTTTATTGGTGGCCTGACCATTATGTTGATGGATCTTATCAAAATAATCTCTAGGGTGCCCAACCTTCCCTCTTTTTCACCTTGCTCGTTTCTTTTTTTTTGCATCCCGTCATCGCTACCCCCTCACTATTCTGGTGCTATGTATTGTATGAAAATGGCACCGCTTCTGTAATTTCAAGGTGGGTAGGACTCTCCGAGTGAAATGTCGAGTAACCAAATATTCAATCGGCCGGTCGCCCCAAAGCCACCTATTTGAGCACACAAGAACCCATCTGTATATTTATACTCCGTACTCCGTGCATATTATGTGCCACGGCAGTGGATACGAGGAGGTCGGGACTGTCCGCCTCTCAAATATGACTTTCTCAAGCCCAACAGACAACAAACGATGAACTTCAAGACGGCGATGGACCACAATTAGAGGGTGTGTGTATTCATTTATATTTCAAGCTCGTCCGGAATAATTCAAATTGACACGGGAAGGACCTCCATAAGCTGTCTTGAAGACTGGCAGTCGACGCAATTAATG
Source organism: Graphium sp. VPRI43844 (assembly GCA_019925285.1). Classification (NCBI taxonomy): domain Eukaryota; kingdom Fungi; phylum Ascomycota; class Sordariomycetes; order Microascales; family Graphiaceae; genus Graphium; species Graphium sp. VPRI43844. The sequence goes on from JADHKT010000001.1 coordinate 330,865, forward strand.
AATGAAAAGGAAGCGCACGCGAACACATGGAAACTAGAATGGCTGACCACCTAGCAAGCCGTGCGTTCTACTGTGCCGTCGCTTACGGACTATTCATTTAAATCCCTGCTCTTCCCGAAATCTAGTGGGCTTTTCTTTTTCGTCTCCTGATAATACCCCCCGTCACCCGTGGCGATCATATTGATCTTGCGTTAATAATTGTTAGAAAAAAAGGAGATCGAAAGAAACGATGAAAAAAGAGCAACGCATACTCGGTAGTAAAAATGTTTTATTGATGTGACCTGCTGCTCTATGATCCTTGACGTCCGATTACGTTGCACTGAGGGTATCCCATCATTCATGCTTCAAGCTTTTGCGGTGGTGAGATATTGGCCAGCCTTCAAAGTATTCGCACGGAGACATTTTTCGCCATTTCGCCATTTCGCCATTCCGCCATTTTGCATGACGGCACATAATTATTCCACCGATCTACCTACATACATGTAGTACGGAGTACTCCGTATACATGGTAGCTTCGTACGGCGTGTTCTGTTTTACCTTCCACTGCCTTGGTCAGTGCATGTCATGTACTACTGTACTGCGTACTCCGCAGTTTTCGGCATCTAACGCACGGGGCACAGACTCTCTTTTTTGGCTTCCTCTTTCAATCCAATAAACCTGGTTGGCACGGGAAAAGGAAGCGAGAAATGAAAGTCTAACCGTGAAAAGGGCGAGTCCTATCAAGGTCGTATTGACAAACACAGAGGATTGTCCGGGACAGGGTAAGATATTGAGATTTCTACTCCGTATGGTTGATGGCTGTTGCTCGTAATGCTCGCTTGATGCCTAATTTCACTCTTTCGCACCTCTCCCTGTTCGTCGTTAGTGGTTCAGTGGAGTCTGAACAGTCACCCCATCACACCACACTACCCCTAAAAAGGGCTAGGTTGTGCTGCCAATCTGTCAATTCCCATTGACCATTCACCCTTCAGCAACTTCAGCAAGCCCATCATTATTATTTGCAGCACCCCCATACGGAGCACGGAACATTCTGTCTCGCCGATGCACAGCTCAATACCATTTTACGGAACTTGCAATTCCATCAGTTCTCACTTTTTTTCTCACTCCGAAATACCCAGCACACAACTTGTTTCTTGGCTTAAGGGGGGATATTATTACCCTTGTGAGCACGGCTTGTACAAGTAGCCTACTTGCTTACGCATTGCTTTGTCAATTGTCGATTGTCGACAACAGGGAGCTGCCTGCACGACTCGGTCTGCGTGCAGTTCAGTTGCTAATGAAGCCGCAAGCCTGTACTCCGTACGGGTAACTACACTAAATCCAAAGAAAATGGATCAGCAACCAAAGCGCGCATTCTGTCTATTGATGCACAGTCGCTGATTTTTTTTTCCTTGAACAACTATGTCATTGATTAGTATCGCACCACGCACTTTTCCATCGTCATCTACTGCTTGAAGGTTGGCCTGGCCATCAAACCGTCTTGATTGGTTGTGGGAATCAAGTAGACTCGTGAAGTAGATGTCAAGTAGATGTCACTGTAAACGATTCGTACCGCCGACTCCAGATATCAGTAGTTTCTCCGTCACCACCAGGTTTGTTGGCTTCGATTAATGTAAAAGCAAGACGCGAAGAAGAAATGAGAAGGAAACGAGGTGAGAGAATGAGATGGACATCGAGGTGGCTTTATACCCCAAGCTCTGATGACACCTGACATCCAGGCCGCCAAATCGAATTGGTGCCGTACCCAATGATCTTCTGCAGGTAAAGGCATCAAAGGGTGAGCAGAGGATGCTTAAGCGCCTAGCAGGAAGAGCTGGTTTGTGATAGTTGTGATAAAAGAAGCAGCCGATTGGAGAGGCCTGCAAATACGGAGTACTAAAAAAAGACTGTCAATGTTCAAGAGCGGGTTAAGCGCCCAGGCCAACCTTCTCCAACCTCTGGGTGGGGATTTGTGCTTTTGAACATTGGTCCAGATTAATAATAATGGCTTTCCTTCTTTTCATACAAGTACTCCGTACTAGTTTACAGGGTGTTTCTACGGAGTAAATCGGGCCAATATCCCGTACTCTGTACTCCGTAGGTGCCTGCAGTCAGGGGATGAAATGGCCCGGGTGACGTACTCCGTACGCTGGTCAGGCGGAACAAGCTTGGTTCTTCATTCTTTACCCATCACACTTCTTTTTGTCACAGTCCTTGTTGCCCAAGCAGACCGGACGAAGAATGGGACGCTGTTGGCGAGTGTTAGTGGCCGGACCCACATGGTGGCTAGTTTAGTACTAGTTTAGAGGAAAAGAAAGCCCCGCACATCTGATTTCTTAAGTGAACCTTCCTGTTTAACTCAATCTACCGTGATAAGCGGTGCGGATTGGCCAAAGCTCACCCGGTCTGCCGCCTCTTAGCGTGGCTCTTCAACCAGGGACCCTGGCCCCAATAGTAAACCTACTCAGGGGTTTATTTTGTTAGCTTCGCAGGGATAAATGACTTCGGTTATAGGGTAGGGTACAACAAAAATATTTTATATAAATCTATATCATAAGTGACATAGAATAGAATCGAAAGAAAGAGAAAATGTACTTTTTATGTATATATAGAGACCCTGGTTAAGTTTCTGAGCTAACAAAATAAACCCCTGAGTAGGTTTAATACTAATACTACAATGATAAAACTATCAGCCAATGAAACTCCAAAGCCGGCCCCTCTTGAGCTGCACGTATCCCTGCCACATCACAATTGTCAGAATCGGTTGGTCCCGCGCGACTGCCCATTCACCCACTAATATGCACGGCCCGTTTCTCGTCACATTCTGTGAGCAAATCAGAGAGCAGTATTAAGCTTTCGCACGACAACAAGACAAGTCTAACTTTTTAGGGCCTGGACAGGTACGGAGTACACGTACTCGAGAAGCTGTTTTCTTTTGAACGAAGTACATGTTGTGACTTCTGGTCAACCAGTCTACGGAGTACTCGTAGAAAAAAAAACAAGGCGAGTCCCATTCCGCCCAGGTTGTCCAAAGTATTACTCTGTCCTTCTGCTTTGCTGGGCGATCCCCGAATTGATCCCTGTCTCTGATCGTCCCCACAAAATGTACTCCGGACTCCGTTCTCTCCATTCAGACCGCTCTTCGACGTAATAAGCGCCCAGTCCGCGAAGAGCCAGACTTTGTCAGCACAGAGCCCATGGTGGTTTCGTTCATCCTTGTTACATAGACGAAGCCTCAACAATCTTTCGAAACCAAAGCTGTCACCTGAATTGCTTCATGGCCGCGGCCACATCTCTTTGGATTGTCGGTCAGACTCTACGGAGTATGAGCCGAGCCACGTTCTGTGATTTCAGGCTCGTGGGTGTGCTAGGTGTCAGGAGCCTGAAGGGAGCCGGAATATTAATTGAAAGGGGACACCGAAGACTTCCGGCAAGATTTTAACAATAGAACTTTGATGTAAACGCGATCTGTACTCCGTGGTTGTGCGGGTTGACTCTACGGGCTGAGACTTCTCAAGGGCGGAAACATAAACGGCCAAAATCTCATCCAAATCTCTTGAATGGGATGTCTGGCCCGTCGTCCGAGTCTCGGCGCCGGCCCTGGAAAAGGGCCAGAATTCGGCCAACACCACCGGCACATTCCTGTAGGGCGAGGGCCAGATCACGGTATTGTTGCCCCCGGATGGTCAACAGGGGAAATAGCCCAGGTCGGGGGACATCGTCTTGCATCCCCATCAGGATAATACCACAAGGGGAATATTAAGATGGGAACACCGTTCAAGTGTGGCTGGCCACTCGCCAGACTACCAGACTACCAGACTACGGAGTGCTACAGGACCGAGGACTTCCATGTAGAGAAGAATCAGACTAGTAGTACTACCAGCTTGAGGTGTTTAAAAATAACAATTGCCAAATGTGGAGGGCAAAAAGGACCTCATGAACTAGGATTTGGCGGGTTGGTCCTCAGCATTACCACCCAAAATGTCAACCTAGTCCAGATTGGATGTACCTTGACCGGAAGCCGCATCTGCATATGTGAGGGGAAGCGAGCAACGATGGACAAGAGATAGCACCCGCCCTGTACTCCAATGTACCCCATACCCTCGAAGGGCCAGGCTTACACCTAGCTTCAACGGGTTTTCCTGTTGACTTGAGTATATTGTACCTGACTTCCAAACCTCGATGTTGAACACAGGCAACAATTTGGAAGGAGCTGAGTGGGAGGGGAGGGGAGGGGAGGAAAGCGGGTCCACGCGATCCAAATATAGCAACAATGGTGTTGGATTCCTGTGCTCGCAGAAATAGACTTGTTCTAAGAAAAGAAAGGGTCGTCGAAATGGCGGCCGTCGATATAAGAGGATGTGGCCATCCAGACACCACATCTTCTGCTTCTTTTTCTTCAGAAGCGTTGAGGAAGTTACCAGTTGTCCAAGTGTCCTTTTGATTTCGGTTTTCTCTGTACTCTATATTGTTAATTCTTGATCCCTCTCATTCCACTCCAATCGAACAGCAAGCCGGACTTGCTCGAAACCTAGTCAATCATTCCGACAATCGCCTTGACGGCCGCACAACCCAATCTCGACGATCAGCGATCCGACTTTGGCACCTGTGCCCTTTCCTTTACCAATATCGTCGCATCATTTCTTTTTTACGTCTTTTGTTGTTTATCTGCTATCACGAATTTCTATTTGCTATCTCCTGGAATTTGATCATTCGGTTGCCTTGCACTACGAAGCGAAGAAACACGAGGGCACGAATCACAACCTAGAAATCGACTCTCAGGAAAGACGGGCGAAATTATCGACAGGGAGGCCCTAAAAGGTCTACGAGAATCATTCGGCAGCGAGCCAGCAAATCGCCCTAATCTCCGCCTCTGCCTCCCCATCCCCATCCTGTACCGCTTTTGGTCGGCTTGAATTCGCTCCACTGCAGGACAGTATCCCTTAGTTGTTTTGTGCACGGTGTACTCGAACAACCCCCCAAATTTCGTCGTCGTACACACCCCCCCCAAAGAAGCAACACTCACCCCCGGTGCCGCCCCGTGCGGAAGAGCCACTAAGGACCCCCTTCAGTCCCCCCCCCCCCCCCAAATATCACACTTAATATCATCGAGGGTACATAATGGCAGCTCTACCCCCCAATCGTCAAGAGCGTCAACTCATGAGACCAACACCCATCAAAATGGCTGTAGCGCATTCTACTAAGGTCAAATCGGCCTCTAAGGCTAGTAATGCTAAGTCAAAGGCACAAATGCATCGCCGCTCAAGAACAGGTTTGTCCTCACATCTCCGCTTGCGCCGACTTACACGCAGCCCAAGTTCACTTCTCCCTCCAATTATTTCCTACCACAACAAGACGTCGCACTTTTCTGGGATATCAATCTAACCAGCCTGTCATGGTAATATAGGCTGCTATACGTGCCGCTTACGAAGAAAGAAATGCGACGAAGCCTCCCCTCTCTGCACAGCATGCAAGCACCTTGGCCTCGACTGCGAATATAAGAGACCGCTTTGGTGGAGCAACAACGACTTGCGCAAAAAGCAAAAGGAGGACATCAAACTCATCATCAAAAGTAAAAAGTTGGCTGAGAAGGCGACACATGCAATCCGAACAACATCAATTGGCTCGCCGCCAGGTCTTTCGCATTCTCTTCCCACCTCAGCTACATTTTCGGATCCTGCCGACCGAACACGTTCAGGTTCGGTGGACTCGCACTTTTCAGCACCCTTCAATTTCAATAGCCCTCCCAACACTGGAAATTTTGGCTTCTGCAACCCACAAGTGCCGCCCGAGTTGATACTCGGACCTGGGTATTCTCCGTATGAAATTGACGTCAAGACGGAGCGACAAATGTTCATCAATGATGTTCCGACCCTACATGAATCTATCACTACAACCTTCAATACCCTGCACACACCACCGCCACCGGGCACTATTCTACCGTCCAACGAGTGGATCGGCCAGGTATTCGAGGAGTCGACAGAAACTCTTGTTGAAGACGCTCTTAATGCCCAATTCTTCGACTTCCCTCATGGACCTGCCCGCCAGGTGGCAATTGAATTGGATGACCGGGACAAGATGTTGCTGGATCACTTTTTTCAATTCATCCTACCCTCCATCTTCCCCGTCCTTGACTGCAACCAGCCCGGCTCGGTTGGGTCCAACCTTGTGCTTCCCGCCCTTCAATCTAATACTTGCTACCTGCATTGTTGTCTGAGCATTTCTGCTCAGCATATGAAGGCCACAATGGGCGGCTCCGACTTTTCAGAGATTGACCAGGACATCATGCGCCACAGATATGCCACCATCTCGACTCTATGCGCAGCACTGCAGCAAAATGAGCATCATCAGGAAATCCTTGAGGCAGCCCTGGGCCTCGTGTTTCTCCAATGCATTGTAGGCCGCCTTGATGACTGTCTCCCCGACATCCCATGGCACCAGCACTTCCAGGCAGCCATCAGCCTGGTGCAAAAACTTGAGCTTCACCGACTCGTCAGCGATCCTGCAGAAATTCCGGTGCCCGCGCCTTTCAACATGACGCTGACTGCCTGGATTGACATCCTTGGCGCGGCAATCCAAGGTCGAGCTCCCCAGTTTGCTCACACATACCGGGAAAAACACCTATCGCCCAACAATCCGAACCTTGGACTTCGCGAGCTCATGGGCTGCGATGACAAAGTCATGTATCTCATCTCTGAAATCGCATGCCTTGAAGCTCTTAAGATTGACGGCATGGATGACATTACACTCTGCCAACATGTTCATGCTCTTGGTGATCAGATCGGGCTTACAGAGTTGGACGAGCCAGCACCGAAGCTTCCATACAACAGCAACGGCACACTCTCTCCTAAGCAGGTGACATTGAACATCACTGCGGCATTCCGCCTTGCGGCGCGTATCTACCTTTGCAGCTTAGTCCCTGGCTTCAACCCAGGACAAGCATCCTGCATTGGTCTGGTGGATAAGCTGACTGCAGTGCTTGAAACTATTCCTCCAGGCCCACACGGCTTTGACCGAGCCCTGTCATGGGTCTATCTCATGGGCGGGTCTGTAAGTCTGGCCGACAGCAGCTTCCGGGTCTTCTTCAATGATCGTCTTATGCAAATGGGCGATGCCAGCACCATTGGGGCCATTAGCCGCGTCGCACAGCTTCTTGGCGAGGTGTGGCAAAGCTTGGATACGCCATTTAGCAAACGTTCTGGCAGCCCCGAAGTAGAGCCAATTCCGGAAGTGGCTCCTTACGTCCACTGGCGAAGTATCCTGATCAACAAAGGTTGGGACTTCATCGTCATGTAGGGGTTTCGAGCTGGCCTCTAGACTCATCTACACCCTTCTCTTCTTCTTTTTTTTCTTTCACGATTTACTTTTTTTTATACCCATTTGTGGTTCATAATATAGAGGGACATGCCGCAAGGCACAAACGAAACGGATTATTGGGGGAAGTCGAAAGACTTTGGCCACTTGGACACATTTTTTTTTCTTTCTGGAACGCTACGTGGATGCAGAGAAGAACACAACAAGAGGTTGTGGCAGACGGAGTTGGAAGTTTACGGACGAATTTCCTTTCTTTCTATGTCTTTTCCTACTCTAGCTCGGGTCCGACGCATGGAATGGCATGAGGAATTGGAGTTCTTTAGGGAGTGTGATCTGATACCCTACCATGGCTTGGTATCCAATGGGGTATCTCATGGGTAAGAGGGAAGAATATGCCTGGGCATGAATCGTCTTCTCTCTGTTTATAGTGTTTTCTTTTGGGTAGAGTTGAGGGTTGATTAACACCCATGCACAATGATCAAGTATTATGAAAACAAATTATGGCTTCAAAAATGATTTGCATGTTGTAACGTTGCTTCCTTGTCTTGATCAGGGCTGGATATGAATGGACCTCTGTAATAAGCCTTGACCTGGGATGTGAGATTGCCCGAGTAAATTTGGCGCAGAAACGGGGTGCGTGTGCGTGCTTCAGGCGATGCCGAAGATTGTTGAGTTTGTTTCATCAGCCAAATTGCTTGCATGTCGGCAATTTGCCAGGATCCAATCAAAATGTGGGATAAATAGATTATGCAGAACGAAAGTAAGTAATTATCGCGGATAATGATAAGCTGGATGGTATTCTCGATGGCATATTCCCATCTTAGCGGCACAGTTATTAACGCTACCTACGAGGTTGTGCTGTAGTGGTCAGGTAAGTGAGAACTTTCTGCAGTGCCATCTGTCAAGCTACCTCCTCTAAATCACCAAGATTAAAAAAAAAAGCCTTTCGGGTCTGGCCTCCAGCTTCCAGGCCGTCTGTTGTAGGGCCACGGCTGGCCATGTCTCTGCCGACGGAGCGCGACTTGGCCGGCTGTTGGGTGATGTCACCGTGCTTATGCCCAAGCTCGGAGGCCTCGGTTTGCTAAGAGGGGTGCTTGGGATACGAAGAAAGAAGAGAGAAGAGAAAGAAAAGTGGCAGGAAGATGGATGGGGGGGGATTACTGGATCGTTGCGCGAGAGCTCAAAACATTGAACATTGTATGGGACACCGAGGTCGCTGTCAATTGTTGTATGAGTTGTGGTGCTGTAATTTGTAATACATAGCGGCTCACCACCACCTCTGTAGCAAATGATTATTTTGGTTCTTCCGTAGGTGTCATGGGGCGTTGTTGCGGGGCGTTGTCGCTGTGAGAGCATTCTGCTCACTTCATCCTTAGTAGGAGAGCATCTAATCCGTATACCGCCGTAATGGAGGATTAAAATTCTTCGTTAGGCGCTGGCTCGCTGGAAATGAACCCAAACCAGAAACAACGCTCCACATCAAATTGATTGATTGGACCAGGCTGTTTCCTTTGCGCACCAGACTCAGGCCCCTACATGGAAGGGAAGGAGCCTTCCTCCAATCAATCATCGCCAATCGCACCTGCGCGCTTAGTTCTGAGGCGATAAAGCAAAAACGAGAGCAGATCATCACGTGGTATGCTCACACTCATACTCCGTACTTGTATGTTGTGAACAGGCAGAGAGACGGTGACCCAACTTGAGTGGCTCTCTGTAAAGCAAGCTGGACGCTTCCACCAGAGCCTCTCGTTTGATCTAAACGTGCATTCGTTCAGACCACGACAGCAGCACTGCCTCATAGGTCTCGACTTTCCCTCCATTCATTTGTTCTTCCGATGCCACATTTTTTAACCGCCAGTGTCTCTCCCCTCGTTTCCACCCCCTGGCTCCCTCCCCCATGGGAATCGGACCATTCGAGATGAGCGAGACTCACCACCAACACTTTTCTTCAAGGGCCCGCTCTCTCTTGCGATGATGACGGGGTGGCGAGTCACCACGGCGCTCATCGGATTCTATTCTGTTGGGCTATGCGCGACCTACTTTGGAGGCCCACGGACCCCTGCTCTGCCTGATAGGGTCACGATCGGCTTTTGCTCATCAGGCTAGAGCTGGCGGATGGCTGGTTCGAGCAGTGAACAAGACAGGGGAGGAAGTGGATAGGAAGAAGATGGGGAGTCGGGGCAAAAATAGAAGCTGAAAGGAACCCGAACCCAAAGGAGTGGCTGCGGTTGCACTCTTTGTTCGCCCCTAGCCTAGCCTAGCCTGGGCACCACAATCTAGTCAAGCTTGTGTTGTCGTGGGAGTCTGCCTCTTTGTCGAGGCCTTCAAATATATCTTAGTTAGCCCATCCCTCCGCACCCTCCTCCGCGTCTGAACGATATTATTTCCCATTGTCTACACCTTGATGACCCTGCCCATCACGTCTGGTCATCGACGCATACACAAAGGCATCCTTTTATCATGTCATGGTCTCCTGTTCACACTCGCGCACGAGGAACAAACCACCTTGTGTGTTGTCCTTCCATGTAGGCCCGTGACCGAGCAATACGACTGTCTCGGTATATTTCTACGCGCCTGTACGCCCTCTTCATCCTCGTGATCCCGGCTTTATTTCTCTTTCTCTCCTTCGACTCATTCACCCTTGCCTTGGAACCAATAATTAGTCATTGATTCACCGCTTAAGTCACTTGATCCTTCGGCTTCACCCACCCTCGAAGACTACATACCACACACTTTGTATCCTTGAGACCATTATCACTGCTGGCCAAGATAATATCCTCTCCCCTCCAAATATTCAGCATTCACTTGTACTCCACCTGCTCTCAAGTCGTACAGAAAAGCAGAAAAGGGCTTCAACCATACTGCTCCAACTCAGAAAATTTCCTAATTCCCCCTCTTGCACCCACCCACCCCCCTCTCTACTTGCTACTAGCAATAGTATTTCATGGGCATAACATCCCCAATGTCAAGTCCCTGGTCTCCCCGTCGAGGAGCATTGCTCTTTGCGGTTCTACTCCCTACAATTCCCGCCTTCCCATCTCATCAAATATTCAACCGCCAACTCACTTGCGAGGCCACGGGCCGAGCCTCATGTCCCGCCGAGCTACCTTCCTCATTCTGTTGCCCGAGCGGCCAGTCGTGCATCGCCCTTGCCGGTGGAACGACGGCACTCTGCTGTCCTGAACGGGATGGGTGCGTCCGGATTCGGCCCATTACATGCGATTTATCGTTCCAGGACCCGAGAACCCAACCCGACGCCGGCGTCAAAACCACCTTCCTCAACGGCAAGCTCGACGCATGTGGCAGTGGTTGCTGCCCATTTGGATACTCTTGCGACGGCGGAAACCAGTGTGTAAGAGACGCCGACCAATCTGCTCTGCCCAACGGTGCTTCTGAGCCTTCCCCGTCTGTTCCGACGAGCAGCATACCTGAGGCTCCGCCAAAAGAAACAAGCGATCAAGAAACCGTACCGATAGTCAACCTAGATCCCCCTGCCGACGACGAAAGAAAAGACAAGTCCCCATCCACAGCTACCATTGTTGGGGTCGTGATTGGTGTTCTTGGCGCCATCACGCTCACAGTACTGTTCATGCTCTGGTATATGCGTCGCCGCCGCCGCCGCAACCAACCCGCACATGTGTCCAATGACAAGTCTTCACGTCACCGTCGTTCCATTTCTTCCTCCTCATTTGGCCACAAAATCAGCGAGCCCATCCCCCTCGAGGGATCCACATTGCGCTCGGATTTCATGCTCAAAACACCAACCTCCTCGCCGCCTCCGCGCCGCAGCCCCGCCCGCACGAAGAGCGGCGGCATCCTCCCCCTCTTCCGACGGGACTCGGTCGTCCCTGCCATGCCCATGCGCACGGTGGCGAACCCGCACCAGCCGGGAAGAGACGGATCCCCGTCAAGGACCGACGGGTTTCCCGAGCCCGCGCGCCAAGTGCCCCCCATCCGCGGCATGAAAACGCGCCCTGGCGTCGGCACGGCCCCGATCCCCCGCACCCCGGAACACCAGCGCGAACCCAGCGGCGTGAGCATCAACATCTTTGCAGACCCAGATACCGTGGGACGCGGACAAAATGATCGCAGGATCAGCGCCAGCACAACTTTTACCGAGCTTATGGCGACGGCTGACCTGGGAGCCGTGCATCGCGGAGAACCTTACGTGCCTAGGGACTCGCCTTTGAGAAGATGACTGGTTCTCTCTTCATCTCTTCACAAAAATCAAAACGTTGCCTTTTTTTTCACACAAGTTTTCTTTCGTTTCTCCCTTACCGATAGAGCTTCTTACTTTTTCCGAGTGGCCTTTTTCCCTCTTCTTCGCCTCGGCTTCTTTTCTTCTATACAATTTTTTTTAATCACGGACCTAAAAGACTTTTTAATATTTATTTTTGTCACCTAGCCTTTGATATCCCTTTGTTTTACTCTTTCTTTGTTTTCCCCTTTGACTTCTTAGGCTGTTGGGATGTTTTTGTTTTTGCCTTTTTGGTTCTGGCATGAAGACACGATCGTTTTATACCCCCCCATCTCGCGATGGACAAAGAGACTGGCTTGTTTTTCTTTTTTTTCTCTAAATTCCATGTAGTATTAGTATTTGATTGGCTATTGGTTATTTATTTATTACCCTACATCTACATGAGTTGTTTAGCATGCCTCAAGTTCTATAGTAGACAACAAGGGGTTTACGAACGAAAGCTGCCCCTTCGGTAGCGTACGTAAAAGAAAAAACTCGGAGTGGAGTGGAAGCGTAACTAAACAAAGTCACATGACAAAAAGAAAATCACAAAAATCATAAAACTCACAAAATCATAACAAAATCTAACTATGTAAAGAAATATCAAACTGAGCCCGAGAAAGCATGTCAGCCTTCCTATCCTGTACAGTCTGGGTATTCCCTGACTGAATGGCGTCAAAAGGGAAAGGACAATCAATCATCAACCCTTCTAGCGTCTTCACACGGCTAACCATAACATAGGATAGGCCAAACACAAAAGTCCCGCTTGGACAGGTCAATAACCGCACGTTCCAAAAGTCATACCCTGAGCTTTATGCACAGTAATAGCATAAGCAATACTAAGGGGAAACTGTGTGCGCTGACAGGCAACGGACTTATAAAAGAAATCAAAAACCACCCGGAAAATAGGCACCCCCACACCCTCATATCGGTTTGACCGAACACCTCCATGACTGGAGCATCTGACATTGTAGACAACAGTGGGGTGTAAGGCGGTGAGCGTGGAAAGAGAAAAGAAAACAGTTAATAGTGTACGTGTAAATATGCCATTGAAAATTGGTATCAAAATGAAAACTATGGACTAGTAGTCTCGATTCGGCCGGAAATAGTTGAGAGGAAATCGCACGAGGGGGGAAAAAATGATGCGGCTATATAGACAGTTTGTGGCCGCCATCTCCCATCCTCCAAAAAATCTAACTCCAGTACAAAATATAGACCCTCCCATGGCCCCGACTACCGCTTGGAATAAAAGGACGAGAAAATGGGATAGTGATGCAACGTGCTGGCTTGACAAGTGAGAATATTTGAGAAAAGATGGTCATAACCCCAAGATAGAAAGATGAAACCTCATAAAGAAAATGCTCTAGAGAGCCAGAGCGATACTACAAGCCAGTAAGTATTGTTGTGGTCACGCCTACATCAAAACGCACTTCTTATCTGCCTTGTTGTGATGCGCCGAGGAGGTGGACACGTCTGTCCAGGCTGCGCTACTCTCTACTTCGTCGTCTGGCACTTTCTTCTTCTTTTTCGTTTTACCTCCAGTCCACCCACGTTTCTTGGCGTCTCGTACATTCTTAGCTGCACTTCGCTCGGCACGGCTCCGCCTACGGCGAACACTGGGTACACGGACAGAGGGCGCGCCCGCTGCGGAAACCGGCATGGTGGAAAGAAATGCTGGCGGGCGACCACTGCTCGTGCCAGGGGGGCCACTTCCATACATGGTTTCGAGGCGCACAGCCGTAGGCTGCGCAGGACCAGTCCCGACGGGCGCGCCACGTAGATAACGGGGGACCGGCGCAAAAAGTGGCGTCTCGCCACGACGTCCCGAAGTTTGGCGGGTTGGAGGATCGTAAGCACCAGATATGCCGGTCGGCGTGCTGATGATTAACGGCTGATCGGGCGATGGCGACCGAGGGGAATCACTCGACGTTGCAATACCGATTTGAGAGGGGTGGATGTGGGATTTCGGCATCTGGGACGATGGGCCGGCTCCGTACTGAACACTCATCGAGTGCGGGTGAATCGGCCCGTTGGTTTGCGCCATCTGTGTTCGCCGAGCACCACTAGCATTGGCGGACGAATCAAGGGCACCGCCCGGCCCTGCTGGCCAAGTTTGTGCATTTGACAGCCGTCTGATGAGCGGTTCACCTTTATCAAGAGCAACTCGCGTCTCAGAATATGTTCCTAGGCGCGATGCAGGAATCTGCACCCCAAGTGGCTGGCCTCTGATTCTTGGACTCGAGTCCACAGTAGGAGTAGTAGGCTCGGCATTGGTTGGCGTTCTCAGTTCAAACGAGGATGCAGGCCGAGGAGATAGAGCGTCCACAGGATCGTTTACTGCCCTTGCTGTCGATGTGGGCGAGTCCGGAGGAGATACATCATAAAGATCATCCGAAGGTTCACGGACCGAGCCTCTGGTAACTGGCCGGGAACTGTGGGAGGACATGGCGGGGCCACTAGCTACCCGTCGATGGCCCGAAGGCGGTTGTGGAGGCAGCGGTTGTTGAGGCCCTCCTTGTCCTTGAGAGCGTGGCTGCTGTGGCTTCCCCGGAAGGTTGGGAAGGGGCTTGGAGAGCGATGATAATGGGGGAGGCGGGTTGGCGGCGAGTGACGAGGATGATGGTGCAGCAGTCGAGCTCCTCAGTGGCACAGGATGGGCGACAGGCTGTAGGCGTCCTCCTGGAGCCATGTCCAAGGGGGCCACAGCCGCCTGCCGTAGAAAGTTGGGTAAATCCATAGGGGCTTCCTTCTGGTAAGGGGGTGGTGGGGGTACCCAGTTGTCCGCGTCACTTTCGTGGGGGTGCTCTCTCCGGCCATCTGCCCGTCGGTACTCGAACTGGCTGGCAGCCCCTGATGTTTGGGGGTGCAGGCGACGGTTCATTGCGGCCGCGGTTGCCGCGCGGCGTAGTGTGGTACCAGAGCGCGGACTTGTATGCTCGTATGGTGCGTCGAAAGCTTCAGACTCGTCCATAATGGAGCCCGTGTCGCCATCATCACCACTAGGTGTTGACGGCGCAATAATATTGAGGGAAGGGCCCACTCCGATGCGGCGGGGAAGCAGCGGGTCATCGTCATCAGAAGCCGCCGAAGCGACGCCCGAAGGGACAGTGGCACCACTCCCAGGCACAGGCGGTACTGCATTTGGTAGTGGTGGGATGGCTTCGCCCCTCGCAGCAGTGGTCGCAGCCCGAAGAAGAGCGCTGCGAGCACCACCTCGTCGTTGGGCGACGGTGCGACGACGAACAATAGCAACCTCAGTCTCGAGATCACGCCGTTCTTCCTCAAGGACCTCAGGTTCCTTTGTGCCCACCTCGATGGTGTACTCTGTCAGTTCACCGTCCAAGATACCGTAGTCGAAATCGAGCAAGGTAATTCGGCCACCATCGACAAAAACCATGTCCTCTTCCTCAGTGATGGGTCGCTGGGGTGACACACCGCGTGCGGCAATGATAAGCCGCTCCTTGCAGCATGAATCTCCGAAACCTGTTACCCACTTGACCGTGCTCACGCCCTCGAGCTCCGTCACCTTGCATCCCCCGACAAAAGTGTGGCGCAACTTGTCGCCAAGGGCTTGCCACTGGGGGACTTGTGGCCCCCCGGCCTCGTTCGTGCTGCGGGGTGGGGTCCTTTGAGAAGGACCTCCCCTTGCCGTCGACGGGTCGGATGCTGCTCCTCCAGTTGCTGCTGAAGGCGGCTCCACTACGGCGTCGAGGTCCTCGGGAACGCCATATAGCCAAATATTCTTGCCTTGAAACCCCGCCGATACCAAATCGCCATGGAAGTTAGCGGCCGGGAGCGTGCAAGGAAGCAACTTGCCGGGAGAGTCAGGACTAGGTACGGGACCGGTAAAATATGTGGTTCCATTGCGCAAGTCACCAACACGCACGGCCCGAAAGGTCTCGAAGTTCCTGTCGTAGGTGAAGGTCCAGTACGCCTCGTCACGGTCAGTGTCCTGCAACAGTACAGCATGACTGCAATCCCGGCTCGTGTTGGGAAAGAGAATGGACGTGGTCCACAGAGCGCTCATAGAGTCATCAAAGGCGGGATTAACAGGGTCGTAGAAAGGAGGTGTCAGTATCACCGTATTCGAAGGCATCGACTGTATCGTTGTGCCGAGGAGCTGGGTGCCATCCAGAGAGAAGGCCAGGGAATCAACGGCATCGCACTTTACGGCGCGGCGATCCGAGGGGAGAGCACCCGGGTTCAGCGACGATACCTCAATACCACCTTCATAGGCAGCGGCGAGGACAGATCCACATGGGGAGAGGGCAATAGTGCGGGGATTGTGGTCGAGAAGAATGGATTGGGTGCGGCGTGGGGGGGAGACTGCCAGATTATAGAGATCTACCTGAACTTCGGTAGAAAGAACGGCCAACAAGGTGCCATCGTCCTTGATGCAAGCCGAGGCTGGACGGCGAAGGATCTTCAACTCACGCTTGACCACGGGCGTCTGGCTGCGTACATCAATGACGTAGATGCGTGATGAGTTGTAGGCGAGTAGGTGGTGTCCTCTCGGAGAGGGGCTGAACTGCAAACCCTCGCCTCCGGGGGCAGAAGAGGCGCTGAAGCAGTTGGATATGACGGTGATGACGGTTTCCGAGGGACGCAGGTAGGCTTCGAAGAGATTGCGTTTCACTTCTCGGGCGAAGTCGCGACGGAGGCGAGGGAGGTCCTCATCTTTGACGGAGGAAGGGGAAAAGGATCGGTGGCTGGAGGCGTAGGAGGGGCAGCGCGCGAGGTGGTGGGCATAGATGTGTGCTTGTTGGGCTATCCGGCGCCATTTCGAGTTGAGTAGGACGAGCGAGGCGAATGAGTCGGCGTTGGTAGCCAGGAGTATCCTACCAGGGTTAAAAGAAAAGGAAGTTAGAGTCGGAAAATAATGAACCGTTGTGGAGACTTCAAGGAAGGGCGGAAGAAACTTGTACGTACTGTTGGATGATTTCATCGGGTAAGCGTTCAAATGCCGGTTTTGAATCTCGAGCGGAGGGTGGCGGGACGGGCGTTTCGAGAGGCGACATGGCAGACAAGCCGGACGGGGAGCCGTCAAGTCCGGCAGTCATTGTCTGACTGTTGGCGGATCAGGACCGGGCCGGTTCCGTTCAAACTTGGTTGCGAAGGGCGGGGAGTTTTCCAAGTCAGCAAGACGCCAAAGTAAGACAGAGCGCCATGGTCGTTCGAGTAGTCCCTCTGGCAAATATCCTTCTCGGTCCCTCTCTCCCCGGCGCGCTTAGCTTTGCTTTGTTCTCCTTCTGTTGAGTTTCGACGTTCCAATGCCGCTCTCTCTACCTCTCATATGTTTCTATATGCGTCGTTGGGCTTGATCCTGGCCACCTATTATCGGAAAGGGGTCAGTACTGGTGCCTGCGTGGAGAGTCGACTCGGTTGGGAATTTGAGCTTCGGTGACTGCGATAGTCTCGCTGTCTAAATTCTCCGGCGGCGGCTTCTCGTTCGGAAAGGGATGAGGAATCGTAGGCTAACTTGAGCGACTGCAGTTGGGTCGTGTTCTTTAAGACGTGGAAAGAGGCAAGTCGTGAATTGGCCCCTCTGGATAATCGGCTTACGTGATGCCGCGCCGCAGGCCAATCACCGTCTAATTTCGCCTTGCCTTTTGACAGTTGGAAGATTTTAGTGACAAACTACAAGGATTACTCTGTATATACTGGGGAAATTCACTATACTCCGTAGCATTAAACACTCGAGACTCTCGACTCGTCAACACAAAGCGAATGCGGCAAGTATTGCCATTGGATCAATGCCTGGTGGGATCATTGACAGGCAAGTATGTTACTATCGTTATTGCTGCTGCGCGGCCATGGCTCACTCCCTCCCAGTCTAGCAGACTACTTCGTATTCGTAAGTCTCGAAGGGGGACGCGCTCAAAACCACCTTGACACGAATGGGGCTGAGTCCTTTTGGAAATATTCCTAATTTAGAAGGAGTCGACGACGGGAAACCCACTCCTTGTTAAAAGGCGGATTTTCTGTTTGCAGTCTTTCTTATAAAAGCGTGTGGAGGATACCCACATAAGGGATTGAGCCAGGGTCTGGTTTGATAAAAGGAAAGGTACTCCATTGATTGCGTTCCATGGGACAAAAGTCAGACCGTTTATCATGTGAAGACCAGGGAGTACGAGAAGTACGGAGTACGGAGTAGAGACTCATGGAAATTCGGTCTAACCACTGCAACGTTGAATAGAGGACCCTCTGCTGACTAACTTGCTGAACTCGTCACGGGCCACCGAACCTCACCTCAGCCTTGTGCTGCCAGACTCATCACCTACACCGTCAGGCTGAAGCATCCTGTCATTGCTGTCAATCCCATCCTCTTTGACTAGATCGCACCTAGGTATTTCCAAGCCGATGCCCCTTTTTATTGTGCATATAAGTGTGGCCAGGCCTCACAGCTCTTGAGCGTCCGAGACCAGGTTGGCACTTCCGCCCAGGGTTCGTCATCTTGACGCTGGCTTGAACACAAAAGTTTACCGGGCCACGAATAACAGAGGAAGGAATATGCTCGTTGCATTTTTGTTGTTTAGCGACTGCGACTAGACCTAGGTTTCTCAGTTACCCAACCTGAAACCTAGTTGAACAGTTCGAATTGGTTATCAGAGTGTTTAGGGAACCCGCTCAGCTCTGTAAAGTCTATTTGATGTCATTCTTCCCCTGGGTATACTCTGTACCTGCGAGAGCACATAGTTAATAATTTCAGTTAGGTTGTCGATGTAGCAGCAAATTCCTTCCAACACGACGGTCTAGCCATTAACGTTGTCTCTTTGCCAGCCTTTCGCTACCAACAGAAGCTGGTTTTTTTTTGTCCAGGCACAGCATGCCCTCTTAATTGGCAGAAACAGCTTGAAGAATATGGGTAGAAAAGGAGGGACGAAGTGGGGAGAGCTGATCTGAGAACAGTTTGGCATGAGCCTACCATTTTGGTCCGCTCTGAACGTTCTGGGTTGTCTTCTAGGCCAGCTCTTTTGCAAGGTGGACAACGACATGTATTGGAAACCTTTCAACTCTACGTTGTACGGTTTGTGAGATAGTTGACCCGACCTTTGGTTCAATCGCTATCCAGGTCATTCTAGATAGTACTTACACGCCCGTATATCCGATAGCCAAGGGACGTCAGAGGAAAGCGGGAGACAGCTTGCTCTCCCGAGGGGCATCGTATGCCAGCTACCATGAACATTCGCCTCTAGGGCACCGGCGAGGTCAGGAGTGCCTACTACTTGTACTCGGTAGGATTTTTACATCATCTCTTCCGCTGGTACTTGTACGTACGTGTGTTGTAGGGAGCGGCCGGTCTGCACTATGCTAGAAGGAGATGCATGCATCCCAAACAGTTCGGCAACTGGCGGTGTAGTTGTTGACCTCGTCTCCCACATCGCCCTCGAACCAAATTCGGCCAGCCTTCATGGAGAATCTCTCTTTGGCAGCAGTTCGATGCAGGATTTCAGGCTGCAAGCTCAGGATCGGGGACACCTTTCATCATCCAAGAACACGTGTGCATGCCCAGGGAGAAGAAAGAACCATGTTCCTTGTCGCTCAGCCCACGAGAATTTGCACACCATGCGAGGCCCGGGAAACCTCAACCTTGGACCGTGTCGTCTCAACTTGACCGCCCCAAGGGTAGACAGTTCGGCCATTCCTACTCGGGGATTCTAACATTTTGGCGAGCTGCATATGCAACCTCTGCAGCCGAGTATGCACGCATCGATGGCCGTGGCGCAAGAGCAGTCCAGCTTAGGTGCAGAATCTGCTCACCGCTCCTCTGATTCTTCTTGTCTGGTAATTTTCATGTAAACTATCTCATCTACGGTGCTATTTCCTTTTTTTTCTCCTTTTTTTTCCTCCCCTTCTCGTCCTTTTGCCAACCTTCACTCTCTGCTTTTGCCTCACAATTCCCTTTTTTTTCGATCCACAAACATGGGACGAGCGATTGACTACTCTCGCCGTTTCGAATTGTCTCTCGGTGCTGAACAAAAAAGGAACTAGAGGAACTGATCAGCGTTTCCCCTCCCTCGGCACCCATTTTGCACTTTTTCCCTACCTCGCCACCAGGCAAGAGCACGGAAGAAAAACGACTCAGAAGATCCTCTTCTGGGTCTTCCCGTTTTATCGATACTACGGAGTAGTTTTCGAATAGTCCTGAGACTCGCTGAGACCCTTTGAAGGATTACGCCATCTAATAAGCTTTGAACCCCCGAGAAAATCCAATCCTTTTGGGGCCCTAGCTCTCACCATCTTTGAGACATGTGTGTGTATTTAAGTCAAAAGCCATTTAAATTGTCACTCCTTTGGGATTCGATTGTGTTTTCTCCAATGGGGTCTCAGCTCAGATCGGGTCTAGAGGACCCAGAATGGACTACGGAGTATTCGCAGATAGCATACTTGTACGGAGTAGAGGGGAGGCTGGCCAGCCATTGTCCACGACTCGCACACTGGCCTTGCCTTTTTTACGGAGTACGTGTAGCCATGTTCTTTTCCTCATCTTTTTCTTGTACACGTACGGAGTATTCGCCATTCTGTCATTTTTCATACTTGTACCTAGACGATAAAATTTTCAACCTCCATCGCGTCAAGTAGTTTAGATGGCCACAGCCAATCGTACGTGTACAATTCATCCGTCCGTACCATACCATCGCCCTTCTCACATTCTTTTCGAGTCAGTCTCCGTTGCTCTTTTCTTATTCTTCCTTTGCTTTCTTTTTGGCTTTTGTTTTTCGTACTTGTACTTTCCATCTCATGTCTCACTAAGTCAAAGGTCGGTGAGAATCTTCCGAACGGAGTTATGCACACGCCCTCGACACGAAAAAAAAAGAAAAAAAAGAAAAAAAGAAAACATACGTCAAGAGACTGACTATTCGCCGATCCGAGTCACTTTTCTTTCCTTTTACCTCATTTCTTCCTCTTCTTACTCGTTTCTTCCAACTACACCCCTCCCTTCCGCCTCCTCAGGCCCCCCTCCGCGTCCTCGACGGATCCTTGTTCTGCATGTAAGAAACCTAGTTGATCCGCTTCCTTGAGACACGCGAGACTGAATCTGGACATGTCTGTTTTTGCCACAGTCATTCGCACTTCCGGCAGTCTTTGTAGTTTAGTAGCCGTAGTGTCTTTCTCACCTTGGTGGACTGGCCTGGCCTGGCTTCGATCCTAGTACATGCACAGGCCAACACTGGTTTCATGGTTTTTTATTTTCCCATAGCCAGGCTTTCTTTTTTGGAGGCCTAGTTTAACACGCCACTGCACACTATCAAATGGTCGTTGCGGCCTCGTCCTAGCTCTCTTTAGGGCCAGATAATTCTCCAGATAGTAGGAAGATATGGCTTGAGCCCATCGCCCTTTTTACCCTGTGTGGTCGAGCCAAGAACCCGTCCACCATCCTAAAGCACGGCTAACAAATGGCCAGAAAAAAGAGGAGGTTGACCTTCAATGGATCAGGTATTCCGTACGGGCCCTTTCTTCATAGTTACTAGCCCACCTTTGGCGTGTTTGCGGAGCAGACCCTATGCTTCCCCCCCCCAGGAATCAAATGACTCGGCGCTCCTCGCGGGACGATCCCGAGCGCGCGGTCGGGACGTCACTGGTGCGCCCCTCTCCGGCCTCTGCGCAGGCTGGCGTCCCGGGAGGAGCCCCCCTCCTCTAGAGACTTTTCACTAGCCAGGAGACTAAACTCTCCATCGGCATCCCTCCCCTTCTTGGGAAACTGAATCCCGAGGCTCTGACTCTCTGAATTTTGCCCGTGGCCATGTTCTCGTCCTCTTTTTTTTTTCCAAGCTAGTCGCTTGCAAAGAGCAAAGAGACATTGCAACGGTGACATGTTCGACTCAATGCTTGAGAGGTCGGTCCCCCGCTCGCCACCATCGCACGAGCATCAACAAACCCCCCCCCTTCTCAAACCTTGCGTCCACCAAAGTCATAGCACGACGATGCGAACGTTACAAGTAATCGTCTGTAGATGCACTGTGGATCACGATAGCTGATGCCCCGTGGCCTTTGACTCTCAGACGTCACACGACAGCAGGAGGGCGGGGCGGGGTGGAAGGCTGTTCTCAAGCCTCACGGACATTCCAAAAGGATCTCGGACTCTGGTCACGACACGTACGGAGTACATGGTCACCATATTCTCGACAGGCCATGACCCCGTCCACCTGAGGAAAAAAAAGAAGCAGTGGTCAGCTGCAAAACAAGTCACAAAAGTAAGCACTAACACGATCGAAACGGGGAAAAAGAAAGTAGGGAACAAATTCGGCACAGCGTGTTGAAGTTTTCTCTCCTCTCTTTTTGCTTTTTATTTTCAACATCTTGATCTGGGGCTGGATCTTTTGATGATACGTGTGTGAAAAAAAAAAAAAAGAAACAACGAAACAAAAGTTAGAGATGTACTTTGTACTTGTGAATTGGGGAATCAAGTGTCGCATTCGTTTTTCCTTCTTCGCCTATCGCATTACAAGGTTCCTTGCTCCTGCTTTCTTTCTTTTTTGTATCAGCATGGCAAAAATTACCCGGATAAATATTATCAATCAACTCTTCGAAAGAAGAAAATCCCCCCCCCCCCCCCCAAAAGAAGATGATACTAGGTACAAAATCATCCAAGGGCTCGAGACGACACGTCAACCCTCCTCCATCACACCATAGAAAACACAAACTGCCCAGTCGTATCCAGTGGCACGTAAAAAGCGTCAACCATGAAACTTCCCATCATCAAGAGGAGGCCAGGCCAAAAAAAAAGTAAGTTAAACCACAGAGTGGTACTCCGTATTTTCTCTGGCATTTGTTCCTGCGAATGTGACGAGACGTGGCCTTTGAGCAGCTCGCGTTCTCACCCTGCTGCCCCCAACCACCCGACACAAATACAAGTACGAGAGAAAGTGGCAGGAGCTGGAGTAAACGAAACGAATCCTGTCAGATTCCTGTTGCTCAACTCAGGCGTCACCTTTTCATTTTTGCCTTTTTTTCTTTCTTTTTTTTCAACATTTCTTTCGACCATCCCGATTAGGCCTCTCTCTCTTCCTTGAAGTTGTCCTGACTGGTCATAATCCGTCTAAGCGAGGAGAGCAAACCAACGTGTATGCAGGGGATAGCGACCGCAGACATTTACACAACACGGCGGGAGAAGTCGTGATGGAGGGGGCGTGAACAGATTGAGAAGCAAACAGAAGGAAAAAAAAAGGAACGCGTTACGAAACTTGAAAAGTTTATCGTCCCACTGCAATGGGACAGGCGAAGCAAAGCCTTTGCCTGACTCCCCTCTCCCCCGAAAAAAATCTGGGCAACTACGGAGTACTTGAGAAAGGTACAGGCCGATTCCAGTCGAGGAAGGTGGTTGGGCTCTACTCCGTACTTGGCGTACTTGATAGTCATGGACGAACAGGTTACCCTCGTCCGACTGCGCGAAAGGGAGGAGGAGTGTGCATCTTCCCCAAGACATGCCTGAACGCGATTAATAAGAGGAAGGAGATATTGCACTAAAGTCGAACTACGTGGTACTCATGCATGTTCGGACTCATGAAGCGCATCGCACTGGCTCCGGTTGTGGCCTCGACTTACGCGGGAGGGGCTTTTTTTTTTTTCTTTTAGCTTTGCCTGGCAATGCAGACGTTAGATCTGTCCACCGCAGTAGCGTGGGGTTGGTTGGTTCGCGAGATCCTCAACGCCTTTTTTCCAATAGAAAGTTTTTTCACTTTCGTACTTGTACCATTATGATAAACCATTTTAAGAAAGAGAACCTTACCAGATGCAGTGACTTACTTGGCTGTCGATGCATGCAGTACCGCCGCCGTACGGAGTATTATGTTCCTACAAGTACGGAGTAGTAAACTAGTAGATGCATCGCTAGCGTGGGATGCCTCTTCCGTTCTACCCAGTTATCGCTGTTTCGTCACCACGCCCCTCCAAGCCCAAAAAAATGGCTCCGGCTTTTGGCTTGGGCCTGGCCAGGCCTGGCTGGCCTTTCTTTGGCCGCAGCGGTAGTGCTCCCACTGGATACAATTGTATGCGCGTGCCCACCAAACCAAACCCAACTTGGCCAGCCATGCTTGCTCTCGGGTCCCCTGGACCTGCATCACGCTTCTGCACCTTGTCTCCATGGCTGAAGGCCTTTTCCTAAACGCACGCACGCACGCACGCCGCACGCACGCAGGCGCGGTGTGGCTCAGGGCATGCAAACGCATCGCATCGGCTTCGCCTAGCCACATAACACATCGCCGACGCATGCTCTGGACGGGCTAAAATAGAAGGGAAAAAGAAAAAAAAATAGCAGAAAAATTACCACGGCTCAAATGGTCATTTCTTTTCGGGTTCGTTCGTTGACTGTCGTTCGTTGTCACATGCTGGTCGAAGCTCCCTCCTCCTATGTGTGCATCCTTCCAGTTTTCTTTTCGCTTTCCCTTAGACTCTCATGGTTAGCGCCTAGCCAGGCCTCAGCCCACGTCGTGCGGGTATTACTTCCTACAAGTAGTTTATGTCTGTCCATCCTATGCCCCCTAGCCAAAAACTCCAAGGTGAAGCCGGTAGCAAACGGCCCAAGAACGGACACTGCAGACCGAATACGTCACAGGTACTCCGTACTCCGTACTCCATATAGAACAACTCGGGTGCCACGGTCATAGAGGGCAAAGGTCAGGCCAGGACCTAACTGATCAACGAACTGCCCCCAGAACTAAACTAATTAAGAGCTCGGCCATGTGGGGAAAGCCCAAAGGCGGCCAGGGCGGAGACTACTCGCAAGACGGCGCCGTCGTTCACTCGTCTCTCTCTCTCTCTCTCGTCTGACGCCATGAGCCATGCTCCAAACGGCGCTATGGTCTAGCGCCAGGGGTTTAGAGTCGACAATGGCGTCAAGAAGAGACAATTCGAAACAAGCTAACGAGCAGGTTCGGAGACAGCTTCGCTCAGTGGTCCCCAAGATACAGAGTACTTAATACTCGGTAGGTTCAAACCCACTGGTGCTATGGAGCATACATACTCCGTATCCTTCGGAAGAGGGTGCGAGAGTTGGCTCTGGACTCATGGGCGGATCTAAAAAAGGGACCAAAGGCCCGCAAAGTGGAATGGCCTTCATTCTTTGCCATTCTTACGTACGAAAGATATCTTGCTCGTAAACTCTATCATATTGATATCGCATCGGCGGCTCGTTCACTGTTGGCCTCCGGACCATGGAGTCTCGAGTCGCTACCAGGGAGAGGACGATGACGAGGAGAAAGTCCTATCGGCAAGGCGGGGAAGGGAACTCGAGCGAGACCCCTTCCCGAGTGTGTAGGTTGCATGGAAGACAAATCAAATACGAAATGATGCTCATCTCGGTATCGAATCGCTCGGTTAAAGAAGTTGGACAGAACCCCGATGTGTGATTCCTTTCGTGCAACCGTCCCTCATTCATGGCCGCTACCCGAAAGGTGGTCGGAGAAAAGACCCGCTATCAAGACGCGTTGCCTTCTGTATTTAGCCGCTATGATAACCACCAACCTCAAAAGAACGCCGACGATAGCAGGGGAGATTTCATATTGTGTATTAGTACGGAGTACTCCGTAGGCTTATCGATTGGGCGGCCCGCCGGCACCTGTAGCCGAACAGTCCATAACATCTTCCCAGCACGCAACCCTTCACTACGCAAACCTTGCCACACGAATCATGGCAGCCTTTTTTCACCTACGGAGTACTTGTATGAAACGATAAAATGAGCACATTGCCGACACAATGTCGACGTTGCCATTACTACCCAACAAAAGTCGTGAAGTCTCGCCGGTTCAGAGAAAAAAAGAGGGCGTTCCTTGTATGGAACAACTTTCTTGATAATACTCGGCGAAATGGCAAGACGAAAAAGTCCATCAGACAGACCCAACAAAGCCAAAGAGCCCTAAAGGGCCAACATGCCACAAATGTCCAGAGGCCGAAATGAGTGGTTCGTATCACCCATTAACCCTAGCGATTGCGACCCAAAGCATGCCCTCCCCAGTTTAGGACTTGTCTGGCCTGGCCCATTACTCCGTACTCCATACAATGTGGGCGGGAGGAATGGAATATTCCGATCAAGTTGCGCTCTTTCTGTTTTTTGGCGGGTTGGTGATTGTTCCAATTTCGTTTCCTTGTTATTTCATAATATTCCCGTCATCATACTCGTCCGCTGCTACTTTGCTCATCCTCCCATTTGAACGAACCAGGGAACGAAAAGAAGGGGATTCGAAGATCCATGGTCAATGGACACTGGGACGGACCAGAGCCAACAGCAAAAACACCACTGAAAAAAAAAAAAAAACCAAGAACCACTGCTGGGCCGAGGTACAGTGGGGAAATGGATTTCTCCTCCACAAGGCGGTGCAGTGCTACACACTCAGCGAGAGCTTACGGGGTAAACTACAGTGGATGCTACGCTGCAAAGCAGAACAGCTGGCTGCGTGCGTACAAGTAGTATGCGTGGGTCAGTCAACCAACATAGCAGATCCACGTTTGGTCAGGTTGTGTGTGTAGCCAACACACGTTTTGGCGCCTGAAGGTAGCCAAGCGGTGGAAATACTTGGCTCTCTCTCTACGGAGTATTACTCTTCTCTACTTTTCCCGTCCCATGGTTGCCATACACCCCTCCAACACGGCACGAGTAACGGTTGCGATAATGCTCATCTCGACGATCAATTCGGTGCGCAACCAGGACGGACAGTCGTATCCCGTGTAAATCCAAAAGGGCGAGAAAAAAAAAAAAGAGGGCAGATCACTTTTTCCCCCGCTTTCCTCACACAAATCCTTTTAGCGATGGCCTGGCCTTCGCCGAGGCGGGGAAGGTCTAAACTAACCTACATCTGATAATTAGCGAGGTGCACCCTCGACAAGGTTCTGCGGCCGCATCGCACAAGCCCGCACACACGGTTCCGTTCGTCAGATGCAGCGTGTCTCCGTCCGTTGCTCGTCTCATCGCGTCCGTTCCCACGGCTCTCTGTCCCAAAACGGCAAATCTATACAAGAATGGAAGGGTGTGCGTGTCTGTGTCTGCACTTCGGCGTCTGTGTGTGTGTGTGTGTGTGTGTGTGTACTCTGTACTCCGTACCTGTTTCCAATACCCGCAGGCCGCAGGCCTTCTTGTCTGTCCATCCATCCATCCATCCATCCCTCTCCTCTCCCCCCCCCTCCCCTCCCCATATTACTCCGTTACTCCGTACGTAGTTTACATCGCAGACTTCAAAGGTCCGACCCAACCAAGAAATAGTAGGCCCCAACTCCACTCCACTGCATATGTTTCGAGTTTTTCTCTCTTTCTCTCGAAATCTTCTTGAAACTTGAAAGACTCCACCATTCGTTTGCCGACCTTGTCTAACCTGGTGTCGTCGAAGATGGGAACACTTCACAGATAGATAGATTGACGACCCTTTTGACTTTTGCCCCATTCGACCATCTGCCCAAGCACATTAGTATAAACAAGACGCACTTTAACCCCATTCGTACTTGGCACATTCGTATCGATGGAACAGAACTGGCGGGAAGAAACTAATGGATAGAAACAGTAGGCTTCATATGGTTTCCCGGCTTGTTGCAGCGAATGGAATACATGGATCGTTCAATTGCTGTTCCATGGGGAAAAGAGAAGTTCCATCTCGCTTGCAGGCCCCGAGCTCGAGTGTTTCGATTCCTTCCATCCTCTTCCCAATGACACCCCCCTCGGCCCTTTTTGCTTCTCCGTCCTCCCCATCCCCCGCCCCTTCGTTCCCTGGAGCATTCGACACTTCCTTCCTTTTTCCCCTTTTCCACCTTTCCTTCGCTAACCTTGGCGGCCCCCTCTTTTCCTATCCGCCCCATGTAAGCCAGATTCTTGGGATAAAGTTCACGAGAGTATGGAGTACGGATACTCCGTACGCATGGACGATTATCGTGTTTGGGGAATGGTTCGGTCGGACAGCGGGGTAGACCAGCCGAGTTAAGGCATAGACGGTCGGAAATTCACCACGACGAAATACCCAGTTCTGGTACCCAAAGATGCTACCCCTCTCCACCTCTCTCTCCTCCGTCGTCGCCACGCCACACCTTAGTTCTCGTCTTTCTCGTACGTTTTGGCGCATTGGGTTTCGGGGTTCCAATGGATGTAGCAGGATTTACGCGTCTTGTGCGTCACTTTTTTTTTCTTTTTTTTTCGTTTTACCCATGTTGGGTATGGCTGGCTGGAGGAGGAATTACTCCGTACGGAGTACTTCGTAGTAGGTGCAGTATTAGTCCGCTTAGGTGTGGCTATGCAACATGCGCCAAAACCATTAGTGACAGAAGTTGCTCATTGACAGTAAATCCTCTTTCAAAATCATCGGAATCTTTGTCTGGACGCACGTACTCCGTACTTGTACGTGCTACGGAGTAAAAGATAAAAAGATATCGAGCCCTAAAGTCCCTTATCTCTCCGCTCTACGGATAGCTTTCCCCCAGCTTACCATTTCTCCACTCAATGGCATAAAGATGGAGCCTCGTCGGCGGTACTCCAGACTTTGCGCACATGGAAGGATTGGAGGGAAGGTAGTAGTCAGGAACCGATGCTTCTCTTTTCAGGAGAGTTCTCGGCATGATTTTAATAGAGTAGCATTGGCCGATAGTATGGGAGGGCGAGGCCAGGCCCAATTTGTTCTATGGAATACTTTCCCATCTTTGGTGCATCCAAGGTGCCGGGAGGCCGAAAGACGAAGGATGGAAGCGGCCTGGAAGGGAAGGAAACTACCTATCTGGGCTATCTGGGCGTTCAAAGGTTCCGCCCAGCCTCAATGGGACAGGACACTGGTAAGCGAGCATGGAGAGAGCATACCAGGAATACCAGGACGTTACTAAAAAGCGAAGAAGAGCAACGAAAGAAGAGAGAAAGCGGAAAGGTAGCTAGGACAGACACCACAATCACAATTGAGGGGTTTCGGGAGACCCCTCCACCAACGATCAATGGTACTCCAGCCAAGATGGGATCATCGTTGTCATCATTGGTATCATCTTCCCATCTTCCCATCATTAGTCGCTCCAGTTTCCTCCCCTCCGTCTCTCCATGCATACCAGGTCGTGCCGGGTGCGAAGCCGGTTTGTGGAATTGAAACCTATGGCTCTCCCGAGTGGCAGGGTGGCAGGGTGGCAGGGTGGCAGGGACGAAGTCGCAGAAAATCCAAGGGGGGGGCGCATTGCACTATTGCTTTTCTTTGCCCAAGTCGTGAGGTTTCCCGTCTGCTTAGTTGATAGCGAATGGCATGATATAGCCTCCGTCGGTCTCATATCTTTTCTCTTTCTGGTTCAATAGTCCCATGCAGGAAAAGAAAGAAAAAAATCCCTCTCATGCCCATGCCGTGCGGCTTTCTGACCCCTTTGGCCACCCTAGGTCGAGAGTCTATGGAATGGCCGGTGTCTCTCGTAGGGCAATTCTGGCCCTCCGACATTCCCGAACTAGATAGAGTCCGAATGACGAGTGTTGGTCCGATGGCAAGGTTCAGACGGCGGATGAGGGGAAGACGGAGGGGAGTGGGGGAAGGAAAGGGTGGTGATACGTGTATGAGGATGCGGATGCGGATACGGGCTTCCCCTCCACAACGAAAGGCCTGGTCCGTTTTTAGATACACTGATAGTAGTAATGGAAAATAGACTATTACGAAATGCAGATTTTCGGAATGAGCAACTATTACGGAGTAGACCCGAAATGACATTATGACATTATTATCATGCCCGATAGCAGTTTGAGTTCCCACTTTTTGCCTATCTTTTCAACGGATTCTTAATCTACTCCGTATCGATGAATGAATGCATTGCGTGCGCAGGTTTTTATCTATGGAGTTAATCTCTCTCTCTCTCTTTTTTTTTCTCTTCTTCTCGTCTTCTCAGCCCTCAGATAGGAATCGGCCGCCCAACCCCCCCCCCCCATCAGCCAGCCCAAGGATCTTTACCCAACATTATCTCCGTGTATTCTTGGAAGACGTCTCTGAACAGGTGGTGAAAACACCCCGTGATTGAGTACACTGGGGCTGAGGGTCAAACCACTTATCAAGAAGCCAAAAGCGCCCATCATCCGTCTTGTCTCTTAAGATGGCGTCAGATCTTGCAGGTTTGGCCAAAGAACAAATATACACCCCCGCTCACACTCAGTAAAGAGACTTTCACTACTCCGTACTCCGAGTTCTTGTCCTAACCAGGAAAAAAGAAGATGCCAACAAGTGAAACCAACCAAAAGTGTAAAACAAGGCCCCTCCAAAAAGCAAAATATGGAATTTCATGTTGTCATCAGAGGATGCCAAAAAGAAAAGAAGAGGGGGGGAAAAAGAAAGTGGATGGAACCTGGACACGAGAACTTACCGAGTACCAAGGATTTCCCTTTCCCACACGATTGAGAATATTTCAAATGGTCCTCAGTGTCGCTTTTTCATTACTTTTTCATTCATTTTTTTTTTTTTTCATTTTTGCTTTTCTTCTTGTGTGTACTCAGTATGCAGTCTTTGACGTTGACCGCCTATTCATTCTGCTGCAAAGACCCTGTTTATGTACTCCGTATGGAGCGGTCAGCCATTAGAGCACACTTGATGGCCTGTGGCCACTAAAAGTTCCACTGGCCTGGCCTGTAGTTTAGGCACCCCCCCCTTCTGAATCGCATCTTCCGTCGCCCGATTCCAAGACAGAAAAGATGGAATACTAAGAGACTCGCTTTTTTGGTGCCCAGTCCACTTGAAATGCACATTTCGGAGGTCTCTGTGCTGCACACACCCTTCTCCGAGGGATCTTGTGTGGATTTTTTTTTTCGCATCTGATTGTTTTCCGTATTCCGTTTTCTTACGCGTCTCTTGTGCCTTTGTGGACTTGGTGGGTTACTCCCGTGGTGCAGTCGTGGGCTGTACTCCGTAATGTTCTCGTCACCCATGCCGTGCTCGACAATGCATGTTTTGGTTACATGATCCCTCCCAGCTGGCCTGGCCGCAAGAAAGCGCACCCTGTGAGATGGTGTCACTTTTGCAGAGTACTTGTACGGAGTAGATTGATGACCCGAGGATGGGACAGAAAATGAGCCACCATCACAACGGATGCCCGAACAGATGAACTGTCGCCCACGCGACCAGAATAGAAAGAACACTCGTAGGTGCCAACACTCGATGCGCCATGTGACGGGATGTGCTGCATACGGAATACGAGTACGGAGTATGCAGGACAACATTTTGCGCACACGATGATGCCAGGGAATGTGCAGCGACGCACAGAAATCCCAGACCGGCCTGCAAGGGGTATTTCCCATCCCGCCAGCAGGTGCATACGGAGTACGGAGCCATCTTGTGTGCCCATCTCTCAGCTGCTTGGTGGCGGCGATTGGGGATAGCGTTACTCCGTAGACTCCTCATCCCAATTGGAAAACCCGCCTCCTCCCAATTGAGTTTCTCGACCCATTGAAAAACTGGTTCAAATCCCCAAATCCCGCCTGTACCTGCATGAGAAGGAGAAGGGGTAACAAAAAGGTGTACCAGTATGCCACCGCCACCCCTCATGCAGGCCAGGCCCTCCCATCCTAGTTTATACTTCATATGCCAGCGATCCAAAAAAAAAAAAAAGTGAATAAAGAAACCGAGTTTCGAAACCTTGGCTCCTGTGATAGTGTGATGTCGACGAGTGCAAGAACGGGCCAGCGGCGAAGAAAACGAAAACAAACTCCTCCGCGTACTTCTGATATGGATTTGATTGACCAGACACTTTGCACACCTGGTTGGCGAACACGTCTCGGACTTGCCCCCCCCGCGATCTCTCGCATGCACATACGGAGTAGAAAATCTGCACGAGACGAACCCGTCACCTTTGTTTCCGAGTAGCGTATTCACTTCGTCCATTTCCCATGCCTCCTTCGTCACAATCACGGTTCCAATGCTAATGCACTGGTTTCTCGCCCCATCACGCACCTGTTTGGCTCCATTCAAGTAATCCAATCGAGGTTCCTGACGGAGACGAAAAGAGAAAACGCAAGAGCAGTTTTTCTCCCTCTTCATTCTGGAGGGGGGAGGGAACTGATTTGGCTCACCGACAAGAGAATTGCCATGGCCCAAAGGTAGGGGGGGGGGGGGGGCTAACGTCGCATGCAGACATTCGTAAGGATTCACTCTTCCCGCATCGGACTTTTTTTTTCCACTTTCCTTTTTCTTTTCTTTTCGCGTCCTAGTCCTTCCTCATTCCCAACCAACCCAGAATTTCTCCTTCCCACTTGGGATTGTTCCTAAACTACATCCTCAGTCTCTTTAATCCCGCGTCTTTCCCCACCAATACTTGTACCAATTGTGTGCTGATAGCGATCCTCGCCTCTCCACCAAGAGAGTAAACTACTTGTAAAAGACTTGGGCGATATTTCCCCTCTTCGCGGTCACCCAAACTAAAACCCGGCCACAGACAAGCTAAACCATTTCCACCCCCCCTCCCAACCCGCTTTCTCTTCCGACCCGAGTTCACGGTTTGACATCACCTTCTGAGACATGCGGGAATAATGAAACTAAAAAGGCTACGGAGTACGAAAATAAACCACACCTCCCTCCAAAAAAAGCAAAGACACGAGAGGGAAAATGAAGGCTAGGAGACACACCAGAACATATTCGGACTAGTAAGCAGAGTAGTGTCTCGTCCTGCCGTGAGTTGAGAGCTCTAGCCAACCACGTCATGTCTTTGTGTCTAGCGTTATCTACTCCGTAGTGTGCTGTAAAAGTGTCCTTTGCTCGCTCTGGTAAGAATTGGCGAGAGAGAGAAGATTGGGATCGTGTCTCTCATCATTTCCAACACCTTCCTTTTTGTGCGATTGTCTTTCCCTGGTATCGTTTCCCAAAGAAGAAAAGAAAAAAAATTATTGCCAGCAATGACACCTTGATAAGAACAATTTGACAGAATCGGCCCACGACCACCCACGGTGCCGTCGTTTATCTGCTTTATTTGAGTTCTTGTACAATCTATCTCGAGGTTTGAGCAAAGGTATGCCGCCGCAATAAAATTAGAAAAGAAAACCGATTGCGATGCACCGCCCGGAAACCCCGTTGGCCAGGCCCTTTGGAAAGGGAAAACGGACGGCTAGCCTAGCTCACCCGAAACCATAGTGTACAAGTAATACAAGTATGTATTATATACGGAGTACTCCGTACTCTGATCGAAGATGGAAATGCAATGCCTCTCGAAACCTTCCAACCTTGGAAGATTAGATTAAATTGCCTTAATAATACTCGGACATAGAAATCCCAGCATTGTGTGCTGTGCCGTGTGCCGCGTTGTGGAGGGCAATTAAAGCAAAAACCAAAACCCTCGATAAGGCCCGACGGCGCAGCCCGCCTTTCAATTTCCTTGGTTAGTTGGCCAAGGCCAGGCCCCATATCCTGAGCTCATACTCCGTATTTCCCCCCACACTAGATTGATTCCAGAAGGTCTTGAGCTGTCCTTTTGTGAGATTGCAAACTGACCTACTCCATATTACGGAGTAATAATCGTATCAGTACTCCATAGATGGATTAGTTACGATGAGGAATGGAAATTGTGGACGCTGCCGATATCGTGATTTCCGATTGTAGTTTACGCAGTACGTACATGAAATAGGTACCAGCCGTCCCCGTGGCTGGCCCTTATCCGCTCTTTGGGGTATCAATTACTACCAGGGGCCTGGCGCTGTTATCAAGAAAGATACCAGTTGTTGCATTTCTTATCTTCAGATCAACACCACCGATAATACTACGGAGTATTACTAACTAACGCTTTAGCTTTGTATGCATGGGAATGCGCGGGGGGGAACCCCCTCGTTTTCATCTCTTGGAGACTCTGTCAACGTTTTTGACACCTTTCTGTTGCCTCTTAACAAGTCGTGATAAATGTGGTGTATTTCGTAGCGTCCAGTGTACGTAAAACATATGTAGGGCCCACGCACCACCCAATCACACCATGAGGCCTTGCGAGCACGTGTGCCACATGTCTGTTTTCATCGCTCATTAAATATGGTTGTTGGTTCGCATTGTGAAGACAAAGAGCCCCCCAAAACCCCCCCAAAACCCCCCCCAAACACACCAAACCCCAAACCCCCAAACCCCCACCAGCCAAACCAAAGGGAATCGTCATGATCCGACGAGGGGTGGGATGTGGTGCGCCCGCACAGAGAAGGTAAACTAGATCCGGAGGAAGATGATTGAATGCCAAGTGCAATATCTTCGCCCAGGAAGCAACGAGTAGCACATGCGTCCGGCAGTGCTTGCCGCATTTGGTACAATGGTTGAAGGGCTAGAACAATTAAGGATGCAGCGGGTGGTTAGTTAGCCTGTCCACCCCGCCGGATTCGGACATTTTGGCGTGAGGACGGCAAAGAAGGAGAAAAAGAAGAAACATGGAACTGTCTTGCTGACCGAGTGTATCTCTATTATGGAGCTGTGAGACGATGAGTTCCGATGCACGACTGCCAGTGTGCGTATGAGAGTGAAAGAGATATCCCACGTGTCGTGGCTGCTCGTTCGTTCTCGTTCGGGGGCCTAGAAAAGCGCATGTGTTCGTCTGCTCCACAGAACCCAGTTTCGGTGATTTGATTAGGAACGAAGAACTCTTCGACCTGCCTGAAGGAGCCCACAGTTGCAAGATTAGCTCGTCGCAGAGATGTGGCCATTCGGAGAAGACCGAGCCATTCTGGCTACAACCCCGTTGAGGAGTTAGAGTTGGACCCTGCAAACCCCCCCCCCCCCCCCCTTCACTCTACGGAGTACTTGCAAATTAAGGCTGGTCGAATGAAGCCGACTCGTGCGAGGGAATCATCGCGTCTACGTGTACTGAGTAGAAAAGGTGGCGGATGAAACTTGAGGGCCACACACCCCTCCGACAAATCTTACTACTCCGTACCTTCATGTAACGCAGCGAACCACTGTAGCATGCGTGTCGTGTGTACCTGCAGACAGCGAGAACGGAGGGAATTTGGTACCTGAATTTAAAAGTTGGAGAAGGCTGGCTTGCTCTAGTTTACTCCGTACAGAGTAAGTGGGCGGTTTTTAGTGTGCAGACTATTCAGTGCGAATGGGGACAAGAAAAACGTGGGCGTTCCCTGTGGAGCAAAACTACTACTCTTCGGAGCAGCCCATGTACTCCGTGAAGTCGTTTGGAGGTTATTTGATTTTGTTGACGATTCTTTGAGAGAAATTATCTAGGTGCTCCGATACTCCATCTTTTCACGAGCCGAGATATTCGGCTAAGCAGGTAAAAGAAAAAAAAGAATTTTCACCCTTCCGTCATTTCTCAATGTCTCGTAACATGCGCCAGCCTGCCTTGAACCCTTTGCTACGGAGTACTCCCTATTGCAGAGTCGTATTTTGCTGGCTTCTGGAAGGCGGGTTCGCTCCCAGCCCAGAGAGTCGGTGACTGACCTCGCCTAAAACGGACATGCCCTGGAGCCCTGGCCCCTGTAAACAAGGGATTTGAAAAGTAGTAGTTTAGTACTGAGGGCGTGTTACGTACGGAGTATTAGCAGTCTTAGCCATGGCCTGGCCAGGCCATGCGCTAAAAAAGAACACCAGCCATCGCAGTTAGGCCTCGAAACTACGGGCAGCCCAAACTATGCAAATTAGT
Source organism: Graphium sp. VPRI43844 (assembly GCA_019925285.1). NCBI lineage: Eukaryota > Fungi > Ascomycota > Sordariomycetes > Microascales > Graphiaceae > Graphium > Graphium sp. VPRI43844. The sequence goes on from JADHKT010000001.1 coordinate 365,921, forward strand.
TTAAATACTTGTACTCCGTACAATGTGCTAGCTTGAATAGAACAGGGTCTTATCGCCGTGAAACGAGGGCTTGTGTTATAAAGGAGGAATTTATTGACGCCACTCGAGCACTGCCGAGTGTTAACTCGATGCATTGACTGCGCGGATTTCCCTTCTCACCTGTTCAGCTCCGCAAGTACAAGTACTACTATTCTCGATAACTGATGGTGGGGGGTCAGTAGGTTTTTTCTCTCAGGATTATGACGAGTCGAAATGGGACGCCTCTGTAACCAAAGCCTCCAGCCACCAAAGGCGAAGAAAGATTGCTATGAAGCATCCCGTATTGGGTCGCTAGGCCTGGCCCTGACTAGTAGGCTGGGAAGCCAAGGCTGGGGGTGTCCTCCACTCGGAACAATTTATCAGACAGCAAATGGGTACTAGTAGTTTAGTACTCTCACAGTTACTATTACCCCCCTCCCCCCACCCACCCTCCATTCAAAGGAAACGCCTCGTTTAGTGCCATAAATTTACCTCGCGATCCCATAGCGCGCTCTGGTCCCAGGCAAGCCCCCATGTTCCAACTCCTATCCTAGTCAGAGACTGGGCTCTTTTGACTCTCTTGCGAGAACCGGAAGCCACGGGCCCGAGCCGCGACACGGAACTTAAAGGCCAAGATTCCCAGCAGAACAGAAAAGGCAGGGGGGCCTGGCATACGGAGTACAAAGCACAAAGCATGTCCTTGTCAATAATACTTGTACTTTCAGACCACCTACGCAGTAATTTGGCTTCCCTCAGCAGATTGGAGCGAGGCTTGGCATCAATCTTCTCTTCTCTTCTCAGCATACACGTACTCTGTACGGAGTAAGCATGCATGCATGTTTTATCCAGCGGACTGATATTGCTTCCCTCTCTTCTTTTGTTCAAAAATCGAATGTAAACTGTATTCCCATTTTGGCTTCCGAACAAGGGACCAGCTTGCTACAACTATTACGGAGTACTGGCGAATGGATATTTTTTCAAAAAGGGTGGGAAGCATTTACCGAATGGGCTTCGAGCAGACATAAACTATTTACTTGTACTTCGTAGTACTCGGAAAATGAAGTTGAAGAGTTTTCCATGACAAAGAATAACAACGGACGACCTTTCTTGGGGCAGGGAAATGACACACAGTTCATTTCATATCGCATCATCCACCAAGGAGTCACCCAAATAGTAAACTACACCAAACTCCCTGTATGTGTAAGCTTCGGGACTACCCACTCAACCCGCTGTATCACAGTGGTGTTTTGAACCCTTGGGGGAGGCACTGTACTCCATAAATACTCGTTTCACCCAGACAAGACCTCCTAGCGGGGGGGCCATGGAGGAACTAGCCTCTGTATGCATTTCGCTTTGTCACTGGAATGCTACCTCCTGTGAGCCGGTCCTTGCGATCGCCAGGATGCACCAGGCGGGGAAGGGGGGTGCTTTTTTTTCTCTTTGAGGAAAAAGAAGAAAAAAAGAAAAGATAGTAAATTGACAAATATGAGTTATGTAGCCTTTACAAATGTCACTATGTAATACCCTGTAATTCGTTTACACGCCTCCCTTGCAACGCTTACCTAGCCATTGGCCCTCTCGCTTCCAGGCTGGTGGGGATTAATTTTGTGGCCAGTTGGTTTTGGTCCAGTGCCTGCCAGGAATCCGGGGACAAGATGGCGGTTTTGGGGGGGACTAGTGTATTAAACTAGGAAGGGTGAAATATTATCCTCGCTATCTAACTTTTTCTTGTCAAACCCTGGCCAGGTCAAGTCAAAACGATGTTCGTTATCACGGCCCGTCACGAATCCAAAGGGTCCTACACCCTTCCCCCGCCACCATGCTTGTTGCTGGGGGTGGTCGGGAGCATGAACGCCTTCGTATCTAGTTTAGTTTACGGAGTATTTGAAGAGATTTTACAGGATGAAGTAAAGTAAACCAGGTGAAAAACTCCTCTTCAACCCAGCAGTCGCTTTAGTGGCTCTTGGGTAGGATTCTAGCGACAGGGGAACGAGCCCAGGTAGGGTAATGCTGCTAACATCATACAGTCCCGAACAACGTACTTTACTCCGTACTACAACTCCCGTACCCTGTCAGTAACGTTTTCTTCTCTCAACAAGCTTCGTCTCATCACAACGGTGGCGGGAAACCGAAGCAAGTCAAACCGGCATTTGAGTTCTAAGAGCCCCCCCCCCCCAGCATTTTCGTCTCCTTCCGATGGTATGGTCTGGCCCCTCCAATCCTTGCCACTGGCCTCTGGCCTGAAGAAGGAATGAATCAAGAGAGTTTCAATCGTTCTCGTTTCCTGCGCAGCTTTTGTGAATGTTATTCCATTTGGGCCGTTCCAGAACCAACTCAGAGTGGAAGAATGCAACACCCTTTTATTCCTTGCCTCTCGCTCTGTTTTAATATTACGCCGAAATCACTGGTTTGCTGGGCGTCCATCGTCGTTGACTTGTTTCGAACGGGATTAAGCCGCCCAGAACCAGGCCACGCCAGGGATGGTTTGCACAGACGATCAGTGCACGTTCGGCCTCTTTCCTCGGCAATTGCCCTCTTGGATTCAATTTCTCTTCGAGGATCGACAAGTCCAATGCCAACGATGCGCAGGAAAAGACCCTTGAGGCGCAAAGGACGAGATTGCACTGACCGGCCTTTTCCTTCGTACGACTGGAAAACCTCGTACCTTTGTTCTTTCACTGGGGAAAAATCTGTTAAGCTAGATTACACGACCCGCAAGCGCTGTCACGTAAAGGACAAGGCAACTTCTGAGCTAGCTGCCCGGAAACGAAGCCCATACTGTTACTCCGTACAAATACATGCCTGGTTTGTATTTGACACTTTCGTGGTATCGCTCCAAGGCAATACTCCGTAGTTTCGGCTTGGGTGTACGAACTCGCCTCTTGCGGGGTCCCTCTCTGTCGCACAACCAGTGAGGATGGAGTTAGTGCTGTAAATTTACTCGTCGTAAAACTCCCACAGTGACCCATACTCCGTAGGCTTTGGAACTAGCATGGATTACACCTGAGCAAATCTTCGAGGCCCTGTCCAATATGGCCAGCTTGGGCTTGGCCACATTGCTTTGACGAGAGCCACTCGCCATAACAACTAGTCTAGTTTATTTAGGAAAGATTACGGAGTATTATGTGACATGTCGCTTTCCCAAGAGAAGGGATTTGCCCGACTTTCCACTTTTCGTCGTTGCAGCGAGGACAGGCGAGCACTGGTTTGGGCTTAAGTTGATCCCAATCGGTCGGATCATCACCGTCGTCTGACCGCGACGGCGGTTTGACCACAGTGCTGGGCTTTCCAGCTCATATTCGCTTAGCGATGGATTAGCGGAGGATGTTTGTCGGTTTGGCCGGGGATAGCTGGAGGGAAAAGGATTCAAACCTCGTGAAGGTATCAAAGTTGGCCTCATATTCTGTACTGGTGGTAGGAAGGGGATATTGGACGGGGGGGGAAAAAGGACCCTAAGACCCTTATTTCGCTGCCTGCCCTCTCCATTCCTACTCCGTATGTTATTCAAGGTACGTAGCTATTTTTAGGTTAGGCGTCTTTGGACTCTGTCTTCCCCCTCTTGTCTGTCCAACCGCTCGGGCAACTTGAATTGACGCTATCGGACGAGACCATGCCACAGGTTAAAACTAGTTAGCACTACTATTGTTGGGATACTGTCAACATCGCACGTTGTGAATTCCTCTCTCGTAACATGGAATCATAATCTATCATCTGTCATTTGATTTACATTTCGGTATCCCCTTGCGTCCAGTCCGGTGAAAATTTCTTTTCCGGCTGAGCTTACGACCGGCCGCCGGCTTCCTGGCAAGTGAAATAATGCACTGTTTTCGTCAACATTGACTACTCCAAAGGACTGTAATAATACTCCGTACGGAGTGCTCTAAACCCTGTACACTCGGTGGGGGCGCATACAGTGGAGTGGTACGTGTAAAAGAGCCACCGTGAGCATGATTTTGAGTGTTGCATGTCCCGTGCCCATGGCTACATGCACTCCTCTCGAACACAGAATTTGACCTACCGGGGCCTCGGTGGTTTTTCTTGGCCCTCGAACCCCCGGTTTATTTGCCTACTCCGTACTCCGTACAGCACTTAGTGAAGAGACAGGTCGGCGAGAGGATGAGTAGTACAAAGGAAATATGACATTGCGAATCATACGCCTCAAAAAACAGAGCACGTGCGCCACTAAAGAGACAGCTGAACAGCTAGGCAAGCCACCGACGGAATATGACAAATGGGGTAATGCTTGGGAGATGAAGCCGCAAGATGGGAGCAACAAATCTTACTTAATCGAAGGAGATATTGCAAACACGAAGCTCGGCGCTCCACCGGTTACCCAAGGATGGGAAAAAGGAAAAGAAATTGCTTGAATTTCTTGAATTTCTTGAATTTCTTGGCTGCTTCTAGTGGCAAGATTTACCCGTCGTCCACAGTCTTCAAGTTTACTCTGTACGAATGTCAAATTGGCACCTTGTTTGGGAATGGTTCAGTTGAGAACAGAGTCGTACTCCATATTTGATGCGTACGAATCGGACAATTGCACTGTTCATACAAATATTACATATGCGTATGAGTACAGTAAACTTAACAGTGCAACTTTCCAGGATAAGAAGGCCCTTCTGCAAGGAACAGAAGAACCCTTCTCGGACTTTGGCCAATTGGGATGCGAGCCGGTGGCCAAAAGGTGGGGAGTGCGAGAACCGAGAGAAACTGAGAGCCATCTTTGGTATTTTAGTTTAGTTTACGACAGGCCTATTCAACCCGCCAAATCATTACCGATAATACAGGGAGATGTTACAGAAAACAGTGCAGTGGGGGGGAGGGGTGGCTACACTGGATACTAATTATGGGCTTTCCCGAAAGTTGGACACGAAGTTACATCTGGACTGTTTCCAGGAGTTTCTATGCTTCCGTGCCATTTCGAATCCACGAAATGCCAGGGGTCCCTAGTCGGCCCAGCCCATTCTCATTTCCTCATTGCACCAGCAAACTATCCCTGACCTATCATGGTCTTTTCTGCATTATTATTGGCTGTCCGGAACCACAATTCCCTGGCACCTTGCAACGGCGGATACGGCTTCCAGTGCTTTGGAATTGACAGGGGATGGTGATGGATTCTGGGAAAACCCGCTGGACCATCTTTCCTCGGGATCCGCAGTATTCACCAAGATGGTGCTAAGTTGATTTTGTGCGCCCTCTTGCTTGGAGGTCTGTGGCGCCATAAGCATCATGTCTGAACATCTCAAGCAGACAACTGAGAAGTAGTATAGTGTGTGCCTACCGTGGACAGAAAAAAAGGGCCACTAATACTCCGTAAGCAGTCAATGCAGTGGAGTTATATCATCATTTACACAATGCTGCGCCAGGAACATAAGAAGGCCCAAGCAAGACGGCGCCACACTTGATCGGGTAACATTATTCATGCTTGATACCTGTACTACTCCGTAAATAAGGATCTGGAAGGTTGACAGTGGGCAACCTGATAGCATTCCATCCAGGTATGGATTAATGCAGAGGGCGCTTGAACAAAGCAACTTTCAGAGTCTCCTCTGGTGGGTATGTGGGGTATTGGCGATGGGCGACGGAGTACGGAGTTTGCATACCTATTAACTGGTGTGGGTTAGACTCTGAAGATAAGTATCTATTTAAATAGATAGACTAATTGCCTAAACTCAACACTAGCTCAGGGGAAATGTTAGTTTGTAATACCCACTGGATGCCGCGACGCTTACGAGGCTACGGAGGAGACTGCCAAAGATATCCTCTGTGCCTGACCTGTTAATGCCTGACTGGCAAGGCCAAGCTACTTTTCCCATTTCGGGTTAGTTCGACAAAGAAGCGAAACGACCAAAAATACCGAGTGCATGTACTACTGCGTAAACTACGGAGGAATAGTTGACGAAAGCTCCTCACAGGGAAGTCTATCCACTAATTAATTATTGAGACTTTTAGCTGTTCAGAATGTCGAAATCATGAGAGCAACACTGTATTTACAAAGAGCAATAGGTATTATTCACCTAAACAAGCCTCTAGCTATCTGGCTAAGCCTGTACAGAGTAATGCTCGCATTGCTTTTCTCTTTCTTCTGATCGGATATTCTTGACATGATATTTCAAGGTGATCGACAGCGGCATTTTTCAGTCCCCCTCGCCCTTTCCCCTCTACTGCGTACTGTGCCAAACCAAACTTCAACTTTTGCTTGGTAGTAAACTACAGTCGAGCGGCCTCTCGGATTAGTGCAGTTTGTTGGCGTTGGACAAGTGAGCATCTTTCCACCTTCCCCGGCGAAACTAGAGCAAATTAATTCGAACAAACTCAAACAAATTGTGGGCCCTCTATCCAGTTGGAAACCCCCTGGTCCTGTCCAGGAAGATAGTTTCCTCCATAGTTACTATGATTATGATCCTCGCCATCGTAACCAAATGCAGCCGCATAAGGTTAATGTGCTGATGCCCGAATTGCCCACTTCCCACTGATAAGATGCGGCAGTATCGCAAAAGGAAAAAAAAATTTACGGGGGAGTCGGGTGGTCCGTCTATGACTATGAAAGCACCAAGCAAGTAACCCTGGGTTCGATTAATTGCCTCAGGGCACCTCCGAACTCGCAGGCATGAGGGCTGATCAAGGTTGGTGGAACATATGGACCCATGATAGAAGGCACTTTCGCGATATTGAACAGAGCGAATCTTATCAGAAATAGGCATGGAGCAGTACTCCGTAATAGACATCGCCAACAATGATAGAGAGGCGTAACCGACACACCTTTTTTGTAAATTTTAGCCGGTATTTAGCTGATACTTTTATTTCGTTTACTTGAGTGGCTTTGATTTCGAGGCGGCGCCAATCCGAAGCGAATTAAACTCGCAAGTAGCGCGACAAGGGGTGAACGGGAGATCTTGAGATCTTGGTTCTTTTCGAGACAAAGAAACTTCCGCTCAGGCCTGCGACACCTAGCCACGAATGATTACATTGCCAAGGTGTTGGCCCTAATCAAAAGAACTTCCGACTGCCGGATTCCGGGTGAGAAGAGGCAAAAATTGCGAGACAGAACAACTCGACTCGGAATCATTTCCTGTCTCCTTTTCGGTTTTACTTAGCATTTTTCATCTAACCATTTAACTCGTCATCGTCAGTTGACCACACAGGTCTAAGACAACATCTCCATTCCGATATTCGACAATGACAACTTAAAATGACGTCTGGCTAAGTCATGCTTTCATACGCCTATGCTAGTGGCCTCGGCTCCTTGGATAGCCTCAAGTAGGTTGCTGCTTCATTTCAGCATCCAGTATTCGGCGTCGCGAATGCAAAGAATTTGCTGCGAATTGCATACAGAGTGTTAATACTCCGTAGTTTTTTTCTTTTCTTCACAGTTGTGCAGACGTGGTGGAATTGAACTTGGTAGATTTGATCGCCAACGTTGCATCGCCAGACACGGCCTTAATTTTTGCTGGTCGGGGGCCCTGTAACCACTGGAACCTCTGATGCCACTAGTGGACGGAGTACTCCGTACACAAATCCCTTGGCCGGGACTCATTCAAACTTTCTTTCGGCATCAATAAACTGGAGTCGATCTCACTTGGTTATGCCTTGACTGAGTTGAGTTGTGCAATGTTTCAACCTCTGATACCACGAGTCTATTTATGGATGCATATTCTTTACCACTCGGCTTCTTCTCTTCCTCTTCATGGCCCCGCTCCGCTCCTACGCAGCACGTACTCTGTAAACAATTTGCCACCTGACTAGATACATATTGTATAGCCCAATGTCCAAGTTTTGCATTGATTGGGGTTATCTTTTTTTTCCCTTTCCCCGTGGTAGCGATCATCGCCAACCCTTGCATGGAGAGTCAGTCTGGTCGTGCGTTGAGGGCTAGGGTCTCCCCCCATCCGGCGACTAGGTAAACTATTTACTAGTTGTGGTGGCTGGCCTATGCCACCGCCATGGCTTGTTCCTCTGGCATCACCCTCCTCCGCATCATGGACTGGCCGCCAAAGGACCCTTGGTCTAAACTAGCGATAATCCATGGATGGCCCCTGGTTCCCAAGAACAAAGGATAGATTGAGAGTGTTTAAGACTACGGAGTATGGCTACCACATAATTTTCCCGGATTCACATGGAGGCCGACGCGAGACGAAGGAGGCCAGACCTGGTAGTCCAAATACCGGTATTGGCAAATGCACAGTCGATCACCCCTCAACAAGACCAAAAGAGAAGCGCGCGGTATTCTCGATCGCTTCACTTGCTAACCATTGGCCATCTGCTATGTCAGAATCTAGTTTATATCACGCATCACCATGTGACGAGTCAGCCCAAGAGTGTGTTTCTCTGGCCACCACCCACTGATACCCAGGTCGCTCATGGGTGGGAACAACTACGGAGTATGATCGGTTCAGCAGCCACTCATGGACCGACTTTTGGAGTGAGGGCATGCTACGATACAGCCCTGTCCACCATTCAAGTCTCTCTCTCACAGAAGGATTGCTTTTGTACGTAGCACTTCCGTGGACCCACATAGACCTCCACACTTACGGAGTAGTACGGAGTAGTACGTGTAGTATGTTTATTTTATGTTTCGTGTGTTGTACACTGTGCATAACTTGGCCTTTCATTGGCGATTGACCCACCTGTGCTAAGCCGCTCCATGCGCCTCTTCTCTTCCACTCAAAAACTGAGGGCCAGAGACAAACCCCATCCAGCCCGCACAAAGTGACAATATTCAAGTTATGCATTTGCATTATTTTAGTTGGACTCCCATCATTGGCCCTCGCCCACTCCAACTATTTCCAGCCCTTCTCATTACCCACTGTTTACGAGACAAGTTGTCGACTGTTTTCTACTTGTAATATTACACCCTGCTTACACCCTTATTTCTCTACTCCGTATGTCTTTTACTAGAAAGTAAATAACACAGAGGCAGAAAGGGAATGGGCGAGATTCTCTCCCGCCACCTATCCCGGTTTTTCCTCTCCTCTCCTCTTTGTTAGACCTTTCATTGGGTGGTTGGAAGCATGAATTAAGAGCATACTCGCTGCCCTGGTTGGCACGTTCAATGCTATGGCGATCATTGATTTGCTGCGGTTTCGCACATCTCGGGAAGTTTTTGATACTAGCTTTCAGAGGGTCCCCAAAAATAGTGGCCAGCGTCATTCCCAGCACGAGACCTTGATTGTGGGACGGCCAACTAGTCGTTGAAGAATATCGTGAAGAGGAGGGGAAGAAAACGTGACCCATCAACCTTGGACCAATGTACGATGCATATATGCCTGTGATGGGATTGGTATAGAGCCAACTTGACCATCTCGTCCTGGATAATTATGTGACGATCAGTTTACAGACAATTGGCTGTCGTGTCTTCGCGCCCGCCGTCGTCAAATCGCTTACACCTGCATTTGGCACATGCAGCTGGCGGTTACGCCCCATATGTGACGATATTCAGCATACATCTCTGTAACCAGTGACTGTTTCTCTGCCTCGCTGTTTTTTTCTGGCATCTAAAATGAGAGACACCTGACATCTCCTACTAGTCGCCTGGCATTTTCCTGAACTGTTGACGTGGTAGTCTTACCACGAGAAGAGACATGAAAGGAAAATACATTGAGAGTGAAACTCCGGCCCCAAATCAGCCTCCCTTTAAACCAGCTCGTCTTGGACTGTTGCTTTTGTTAAGCCCGCCGTTAACAAATAGAATATATCTTGAAAACTTGTTCAGAGATATTGAATAGAGGCTGGTTGAGATAGCAGGTGGCTTTAGACCCGTTAGGCCATGACATGACTGGATTATCTAAGTAGTCGTACTTGTAGATTGCCCGTTGATTGTCGGCGGTACAAGTAGCGGGTACCATGCTAGCCACTCTCTTCACCATTCACCAACCTCACCAATTGAGAGTGGCACTTGACGTCCTTGGATTTTGCTATTTTCAGCTTAATATCATCTAACTTAATCGCTTGTTATTTCATCGTAAACCTGATTGAACGTCGCATGGAAAACAGTCTGCCAGTATCATCGTTGCTTTCCTCGTCATCCGCCACCTACAAGTACCTCGTATTGGCCGTGCACCCCACTGGCCGAAGGACACTCTTTAGCAAGTAGGTATGGAGTCTTTGGATAGATAGCGTGTGCGCCAGCATTGATTCCAGTGTCGTATTCCCATTCAGCGACGATCCATAACGAAACTACGGAGTATGAGGGCGTTACGATACTAGTAAATGAAAATAAGAAAGTCCGTGTGCACGCCCAAGCGCCTACGTGTAAACTGGCTCCTTCGTTCTGCATCTGCTGAGGGATATTCTCTATTCTTTTTTCCCTCTTTGCTCATAGTCCAAGGCATAACCCCACACTCACAGAATGCATCGTCGCCTTGATGTCGTCGGTATCGTTGGATGATGCAGTAGGCCATCCTTAGGCGCTTTGTCCCCTTGTACCTCTTTCCCTCATAATGTAGTAGGTACACACTTCCAAGTGTTAGATAAGCTGTCGTTATGGGTTTTGAATACTTTGACGAGCCTTGTACCTTCATACTAGTGGCGTGCTGAGGCCTCTCTTCAGAAGCGAATAGATCCTCCATAGAGGCTTGGACTGGTGTGCAGGTACCTCCAACCTATCACGGTACCTCCGTCCTGGAACTCGATTGTGTCCAGAATTAGAATTGGCTGGTGGCTGTGCCTCCCCTTTGGTGTGGAGCTCCCTCTCACTCTGGTTTTTTTTTTTTTTTACTACTTCACCTTTTTTCTTTTTTACTCCCCCGGTGGAGACGTATACTTTGTACTTTGTACTCACACCATCCCATATCTGTTTGCCCCAGACCTAGTTTATGGCCAGAGCCAGGGGAGGGGTGGGTGAAGGGGTGAAATCAAAATGTGGGCCAACCACAGGCACCACAGGGGAGGGGTGGCTGGAAGACGAAGTATCTGGCGTCCGTTTGTGGAAAGTAGAAGGCAAGAGGTGCGTGTGCTGGGCAGATGCTGTCTGTCCACTCGAATTCCTTGTCCCATCCACAACCTGCTTGTCGTCGATGCCCATGTCAGCTTGTCCACTGAGACAGCTGGGGCGTGGACCCGCCAGGACCAAATGGTCTGGTCTTCCTCGAATGGAAAGTATTCCACTGCACCTCCCGCCATCGAGTAGATATGAATCTGGACGTTGCTCGCACCCTCCCTCGTCGTCTCTCTACTTATTATCCTCCAAGCCCCCCCTTCATTCGTTTCTTTTCCCTCCTTCGTTTGTTCATCCACGATCGACAATTGTCCAGTCGACTCTTCAGTTCTTGTGATTTTTATATGACAAGTGCGGTTTCTTGTCTTTGACACTGCCCTTTCTCTTCTTGCAGGAACCATTCGACTCGTTCGGGCTTCCCTTCCCTTCCTTATACTACACCAGAAGACTCGACCAACTCTTCGCTTTCTTCCCCCGCCAAATCGACCTGCATACTTTTGCCGTGTCGACGAGAATAAAGTCTGCTGGAAGATTTTGTTCTGAACTCGAGTTTATGTACAACACTCCGACCCGAGTCACCCTCTGAGCAGTCTTATCGCAGACCGTCAAACTGCCGTCCACTCCTTGATCAACCAAGAACCCAACCACCATCCTTAGGCCTTCGCCAAATCGATAACAAACCTGCAACACCCGCAAAGGAACACGTTCGACCAACGGACGAGTATTGTACACTACAGTTTACAGGAACAAGCATTCAAAAGAGTATATACACCTTAATACTTTGGCAACATCCTCCCAGGACAGCTAGCCATACCGTACGATAAGCTTCAACAACAGCCACTTTCGCGTCAATTTTCGGAGTAAGTTGTGTGGTTCCCTTGGCCTCTGAATCGTCGGTTGGTTGATCGGTTTTGCTGACTGGCCGTCTCTGGATAGTTTCGACACAATGGAATCCATGATGAATGTTCAAGCAATGGGGCAGCCTTACTACTTCAGCGCAAATGTCAAGGATGCGAGAGAGCAACATTTCATGCAACAACACCATATGCAACAGATGCACATGTTGCCCTCCCATCCTTCCACTCCCATGTACTCTAGACCGAACTCTGCATGCTCGCAACCCCAGACGGCACCAACTCTATACAGCAATGCGCTTTCCATGACGCCCTTGACATCCGCCCACGTTCACGACATGAAACCTCAGGTGATGCTTGAAACTGAGTTTTCGGAAGCAGACATCTACTACCCTTCGACGCCTCCCCTCTCGAACTCTGGCAGCGTTGTGGGAAGCCCTAACAGCTGCGAGATGCTACAAACCCCGATGAACCCTATGTTCTCGGGTCTCGAGAGCATTCACAGGCTAAAGGAGAACTTCGACCCAATGGAGAACCTTTCTATTGATTGGGCAAACGGGCAATCACCTCCCGTCACAACTGGTAAGTAATTGAAACGTCTTTTGTATTTGATACTGCAGTCCACCTAGTTGAGCAGTTTCGCATCGATATATCTAGCAAAACGATCTGGATATGGGCGCAGTGCATCAACTAGGTGGCATGCAGCATCGTGGACTTCGGTCTTTCTGCCCCTGCCCAGCAGTTGCAGCTACGATAAGAGATACACAGGCGCTAATTTGATGGGTCAGTGTACCTGCAATCCCTGGACCCCGGCAAGCTTTCGCTTAATGTGCAACCCACCAACAACGAGCTTTTGTCCACCGCCTCTTGCCCGTCTCTTTCTCCTTCCCCCTCTCCTTACGCTCGATCAGTAGCTTCGGAACAAGATATCGATTTCTGCGACCCTCGCAATCTGACAGTCTCTGTCGGAGCCTGCAACACTGCTGCTCTTGCCCCCGAGTTCCTCCCTTCGGAAGACATTAAGCAGGAGGCATTTTCTAAAGCATCCACCCCTGTCGCTGCCCAATCATTTGACTTCAACGCCGAGCTTCCGACCGATTTGTTGGAAGAACTAGAAGGCGATAGTCAGATTGTCGACTTGGCCAACCTAGGCGACCACTCGGGACGCCCACGTGCTTGTACCGGGTCGAGTGTCGTATCTCTAGGTCACTGCAGCTTCATCAGTGACGAGAACCTCAGCTTTGATGACAGCGAGTCGTTTGCGTTTGCGACCCTCTCCGATAGCTCGGTCTCTCTAGATAACGAATCTCACCGTGATAAGCGTGTCAAACAGGAGTCAACTGAGGCTGAGCCCCGCACGATGAACACGAACACAAACCAAACGTCTAGCGGGCAGCAGGTTGCTACCAATCAAGCCCAACCGGCTGTTGCCGATTCGAAAAGCACCTCGAGCTCGGAATCGACCGTTTCTCAGCTACCTACGCCTGCGAAGGGCCGTGGCCGCAAGCAGTCGTTGACTGAGGATCCCTCCAAGACATTCGTCTGCGAACTTTGCAACCGCCGATTCCGTCGGCAAGAACATCTCAAGCGCCACTACCGCTCTCTCCACACGCAGGATAAGCCGTTTGAGTGCACCGAATGTGGCAAGAAATTTTCTCGCAGCGACAACCTCGCCCAACACGCTCGCACCCACGGCAGTGGTGCCATTGTCATGGACTTGATTGACAACCACACCGGCCAACTCTTCAACCCCGGTATGCTAGGTATACCGGAGGATTATCACAACCTTGGCGAGGTCTTGTTCCAGGTGGCTGCTGATGTCCCTGGAAGCAGCAGCGACCTCTCGGATGACGCTGCAAGCGACGCCAAGAAGAAGAGAAAGCGTGTTGACTAGACGGTCACAGCCTTTCGCTTGACTATTGCAAGTACTACGTATGACCATCGAACATGGACCTGAAGGCCATTTCGGTGATGCCCGACACGACATTTGACGACTTCTTTTTCTTCACACGACCCTACGCCATTTGATGTGTGCGCTTGGGTCTTTAGGGTTTTTTTTTCACAAGGATTTTGCTACGACAGGGACCAAGCCAACTGATCTATCAGTCTGGTGGCTTTCAAAAACTTAAAAGAACGAGAACCGGAGCACGGGGGGTTATTTTTTTTCTTTCTTTTTTTCATACATGGCATTTACAATCTTCCTGTACCAAAACTTTTCTCCAGCAAGATGCAATGTCCCTGCGAAGAGGACATCTCTTTTACTTCCCATGTTTTTTGCCATGTTTTACGTTTTAGTTTCCCACAGACTGTCTTTCATGTTGGAGGGTTCCGCGACCAAAAATGTTCCCAAGAGCGCAAGGCACAAACGGTTAGTGGTAGAGGATTTGCCGAACAGGCTGGATGTGGCGCGTATTGGGATTTCTTGTTTCTGTTTCGTCCTTTATTTACACGCACACTGTCCAAGGTGGTGCCACGAGCTCACCTTGGGGGTGCTCCCTTTCTATTCTTGTGCACGTTTGTCATCGCTGCAGCATGCGGAGGCTGGCCAGCCGTCATAGCTACTCGGACAGGATATAAACGCGCTGTTCCTAACTCACTGATGGTCGGTTCCATATTCATTTCTCCGTCTTTCGTTTTGTTCTACTTGTATCTCATTTGTCGCCTTGCTTCACAATGGGCAGCCGATCACTTCTCTCGACCCACGATGTGCTGGTCACAGTCAACACGATCAAGTATATTACAGTATACTTGGCATTTTACTCCGTACATTACCTGCTTTTTCTTCTTGTCAATTCTCATAAATAAGCCCTAAAGAGTGTCATGCCCAAGTTAAAGAAGTCCAGAATAGCCCCCCACCTGGGTCAAAAAGCAAGACTTATGGAAAGCCTTGCATAAAGACCTGCAATTGATGGTCCTGCATTGGTCAAGCAATAGTGGTGGTGGCAGAAGCAGTTGTTTGTGCTGTCCAGCCACAGCCTCCCAACCGTTACGCAGAAATAAAGAGAAATACAGGTTACTAGGATGCCACGCCCGTTGTAGCGAGTGGAGGGGAAAACTGGAGGGAGGCGAAGCTCTTCATGCTTCATTAATTATTATCATAGCAAATGGTGGATCTGATCTCCAGTCTGCATTACCTTCCCAAGCGATATCAACAACGGTACCAAGAGCACCATTCACCAGTCCCTGCTCAGTCCAGAGATTCTTTGTTAGCATCAGACGAGCACCAATGCATAAGGGCAATGGGTTATAAAGATTCCCTGCTTCTTGAGAAGTAGCCCTCTCAGCACCTACACCACTATTAGTAGCTAAACAGGTATAGATTGGCTGGTTAAGAGCAGTGAGATACTGCATATTATGCTCCCAAACCCGAGAGTCAGTTGCATAAATCCGTAAAGCACGATCAAAAGAAGTAACGACCGAGATAGGCAACTGGGCTTGTACCCGTGATGAGAGCAGGGCCCAGCTCTCATATGATAGATACTGTAAAAATTTAATAAATTGGGGCTTACTTTGGGGCTTACTGGAAGTCATATCCCTTATCGAACCAATCCCAATTCTCAACGGAACAAAATGGATACCTGTGGGTCAATGATATGAATCTAACAAATCAGAAAGAGGCGGGAGAAGAAATACACATTTTAATTGGATAAAAAAACCACTTTGTGGTTGCCAAGGCGCCATTTCCACAATAGAAATAACTTTCGTTCGCTTCGCTCACTCCAGTTAATGAGTACTAGTCTTTGATAGCCCTGGCCTATCCAGTGCCTGAACATCACCACTCTGGGTGCTGAGCTTTGCCCCAGAATGACTCGAATTTTTCAGGGTCCTTCTCCTCATTTTGTTCTAAATACGTTTCCATTACCACTGTGAGCTAGAGCCAACGGCGGGAAGAAAAAAGGGAAGAAAAAGAAGAAGAAAAAACTTCCCTTTCCAAACTCAGACGCCCAGTACCCGCCCGACCTTTGAAGAGGGTTCAGCCCGTGCCACCTCGTAAGGAAAGGAGAGAATCATGAGTTATGGCGGCTCCGGGGAAAGCCGACAGGTCATCGCCCTAATATCGGGTGGCAAGGATAGTTTCTACAGTGTCCTCCACTGCATTCAAAATGGGCATCGAGTCGTGGCTTTGGCCAACCTCTACCCTACCACGGCCACGCTACCGTCCGGTCTTGTTGAGACTGAAGTTTTCAATCCCCCTACCTCGCCGCGAGAGATGATGCTAGAGGCGGAAGAGGGTCCCGGCGACGACCTTAATAGCTTCATGTACCAAACTGTAGGGTACCAGACGATCCCTCTCTACGCCGCTGCTACTGGACTTCCCGTCTACCGTCGACCAATAACCGGACATGCCGTGCAGACCGTTCGCGACTATGATAGTGCTGTCGCCTCTGGTTGTGCCCGGGCTGTGGAGGCAAGCGGCGAGCCTGATGAGGCCGAGTCTATGACTGATCTGCTGAAGACGGTTATGAAATACCACCCCGATGCCGACGCCGTGTGTGCGGGCGCCATATTGTCTTCGTACCAGCGGACGAGAGTGGAGTCGGTCGCCATACGGCTCGGTCTCCAACCTCTTGCCTTTTTGTGGAATTACCAAACTCTGCCCGGTCCCGATCGTCGCATCCCTGACGAGGCGCAGCTTCTGTACGATATGTCTGCTGCGGGCCTCGACGCTCGCATTATCAAAGTGGCCAGCGCAGGTCTCGATGAGGAGTTCCTCGGCATGCGAGTGAGTTGCGCGGCTGGCATACAAAAGATGAAGCGCGCTTTAAGACGGTTTGGTGACACGTCGGCATCCGTGCTGGGAGAAGGAGGCGAGTTTGAGACTCTGGTCGTCGACGGTCCGAAGCCGTTATTCCGGGGAAGAGTGACAATACCTGAGGGTGCAACGTCTGTAGTCAGAGAGGGGGGAGGGAGTTCTTGGCTCAGCGTGTCGAGGGCGCTGGTCGAAGCCAAGACAGAGAACGACGCGGATAACGGGCGTGATGTTGCTGCCATCAACGTCCGGGTCCCGCCGTTGCTGGATATCAAATTTGAGACTATACTGGAGACAGTTCAAGCGAATTCTGATATTGATTCAGCAACAATACCATCTACAGTCGCCATCGATAATACCATCACCGAGCCTTCTTCGTTGGACACTGCTGCCCCCTCTGCCGTCAAGTTTGATGTAGCGGACGCCGACGTTGCTGAGGAGCTTCACGTATTCGCTGCGTCTTCTACGCACGCACGGGGGGCCTCTTCTATTGCGCAAATCGCACAATCCGTTGTAGATGAGCTTCGCCAACGAATGGATACTTTACACAAAACTCAAGTCTCGTCTAGCGTGGTCATAGGTCCAGAATCTGTAACAAGCACTACCGTGCTGCTACGTCGGATGTCGGACTTTGTGATTTTTAATGCCATCTACGCAACATTATTTCCGTTTCCTAATCCGCCTACGAGGGTTACAGTATCCTGCGGCGACCAGCTGCCCGACGGGTGTGATCTTGTGGTGGGACTTACTCTTCGTTTGACACACCGGCCGGTCGATCGAAACGGTCTTCATGTCCAATCCATTTCATATTGGGCACCTGCAAACATCGGCCCCTACAGTCAAGCCATCGACATGTCACTTTTCGGGGAGAAAGCCGTCAAAGATGCTGGTGAGAACAATGGTGGGACATCACTTGGCGCGCGGTTAGTGACTATCGCCGGGCAAATACCTCTTGTCCCACATAGCATGTTACTCCCAGACTCTCCTCCAGCCACGACGACGTTACAGATGGTGCTCTCGCTCCAGCACCTTTGGCGAATCGGTATCGACAGGCAGGTGCAGTGGTGGACAAGTGCCGTGGCCTACCTACCTCGAGAAGACAATAAGCAACTAGTGGCGCAAGAAGCTCGTACCTCAGCGCTGGCTTGGGAAGCGGTTCATCAGCTAGGCCGAGATTGGGACGAGGAGGATGAGGACGATTCTGGCCCCGACCTCTGGGACCGACGGTACAATCCTGAATATGCAGTTCTCGGTGGGGTTGTGGACAGTGCTGGGAACAACAAAGCAACTTTACCCTCCTGGGCCACCGTCGCAGCATCATGCAGGCAGCGAATCCCCCCTTTCTTCGCCGCTGAGGTCGACGAGTTGCCCCGGCAGGCGAAAATTGAATGGCATGCTCACGCGGGCCTCTCCGGTCTCCCCCTCGACAGCATTGAGCTCGGGAGCGCCTCTGGCAGGAGCCTGACCAACGATAGCCAGGTGGTCCTGTGGAGCGTTGACTACCTGCAAGTTCTTGTCGAAGATGGATGCTTTCTCCACGGTATGGTGTCCATCATACGTGGCCAGGGAACTCTGGGCGTCGACGAGATGAGTACTTTGTTGGAGCAGGCTTGGCAAAGCCATGTCGACCAAGTTGTCGGTAATTTACAGAACAAAGCGAGCAACAGAGTCGCGCCTTACATTCTATATGTGGCAGCCGACTGGGTGGGAACTTTGGGTCTTTCCCGTTGCCTGACCGTGCCATGTCGTTCGCTCTGGTCCGCGTCGGGACAGCCACTGGGGGGTGTCGGCTTGTTCAAAGTTTCATTGAGACCGACGACAACACCATGAGGGGAAGTTGTTGTATAAGTACGGTGTATATTCATGGTCTCCGAGAGGCCAGGCGACGGGGAAATTCCCGCCTTTCTAGGTGGACCATGCAAAGGTAGTCAGGTAGGGGCCGTAAACTTATCATGCCATCGATTTACGAGAGAGGCTGCACGGTATGGCTCGGGGCTATTTACAGTGGTGGGGCTATCGAGATGAAGTTATTAACGAGAGTGGAGGAAATCAGGTTTGTTTGACGCGGGACGGAAATTGTGAAGTTCTAAGCGGGATATCTGCACCTGCTTGGGTGGCAACTTGGAAGGGAGATCTTTTGCTCTCTCTATTCTCATGGAATATGGAATGACTGAGGTCGTTTTCTTTGGAGTAGCCATATTCCCCATACCCCGTATTTCGTCATGTGCAAATCTTACAGTGGCTTAAGCGGCTTAGTGGTTGGTGCTAGACCGAGATTAATAAGTCTTGTTATAGTGGTTGACTACCTACGAGATAGCTGCACCAATAGTGCAATGGTAGTGCAATGGTAGAGCTGACAAAGCAGGAACAATGGGCTTCTCTTTTCAACCTCTTGTAGAATTCATCCAGCTCTAACCAGCAAAGCCAGCAGCACATGGGCAGTAAAATTTTCATCTTGCTCAAATTGCTTTGCACTTGGCACAGCTGTAGTATTACTCCGTATTACTTCTAGCTCTGGAACCCCCGTCCCCATTGACTAATTTCCCCGAAAGCCAGGGGACCCCGTCTCAGCCAAGAATTGCCTGCTGTTCCAGTGGCAATCGCCTGTCTATACACGTACGTGACTGATGCAGCACAGCTCACCTCTCTACCCTACGATCTGCCTTTCTGTCCCACTAGGCGGAAAGCAACCAAATAGGCATGGCAAGTTCTGGACCGCCTCGACGCGTGACTCGGGGTCTTGGCGACGCCGGGGTCCCTTCACAAGGTCCGCCATCACCAAGGCCGGAGCATAACTCCTCCTCGTCTCCAGTCCCTCCCTCATATCCCGAGCCTCGACGTTCTTCCAGTTCGGCAGGAACCAGGACCCTCAAAAGACAAAATACCAGCTCTCGAATCGAGGAAATATTGGAGGTGCGCTAATCTAGACTTCCCGTCCGTGTTGCTTTCACCTCCCTGTCACTATGCGTTCCCCCCACCGCCTACAACTCCCTTAGCCGATGATGCCATAGATTGCGCCATCGCAAGCCGAAATTCCCCAAGCACTATCATTTATTAGCACTTCCAAACACGTTCCAAGCCCCAGCGGCTGCTCTCTAAGTGCACGGGCAAACATATGTGAGCTCTGTGACAGTATCAAGAGTTATGCGGTCGCGAAAGACCAGGTGTGTGTTCGGTGGTCGCGCTACTGCACGTCGTTGAATGGCGTGCTGATCCCCAACCAGCCACTCACCCATACCTTAACACCGCCTAGTGCTTGTGATCTGAAAGGAGTAAAAAAAAAAAAAATTGAACAATTGAAAGCCACGGACGTAGCTGCCAGCGTCTCCCATCCTCGCCTCTGTTGTCATCTTCTACTTTATATTTCCCCATTCCTCCATTTACCCCGCCTCCGCCTTTTCTTGTGACTGACCTGCCCGCGACATCCTTCTCGAACAGACCGGCCTTCGACGAGCAGAAACGTTTAGTGCAGCCAACTCTTCTCGCATCCCGGGCACAGAACAATTGTCTCACGTGCCAACCTGGCCCTCGGCTGCTGTCGAGCATTCTGCCATGGCCAATGAGAGGTCACGCATAATCGACCATGGCGACGCAGCTCTAAATTACAACACCAACTCCGAGCGACGCTCCAGCCAACACCGACAGCGGTCGGGTGTGACGAGAGAAAACACCGATGGCGAGATTGATCACGAGCGTCTGCCAGCTTCGCAGCCGAGATGGTACAAGAACCTCCTGTCTCAGTTCCACTCGGTCGAGCTAGAGAATAAGGGGAGCGTTGCCAGAGACCACCTGGCTATAGGTACGGAATGCATTAGAATGGCCGCATACACGTACGCGCTGCCTAGCAACATGCAATCAATGCTAACCAAAACGGCACTTCAGAACGAACATTCTTGGCCTGGCTGCGAACCTCCCTCGCTTTTGCTTCTATTGGCATTGCAGTTACTCAACTCTTTCGGCTCAACACCACTCTCGGCGGCGACGGCGGCGGCACAGCATCGACGCTACGTCACTTGGGGCGGCCTCTAGGTGCTGCCTTCCTGGCCATCAGCATCTTGGTATTGTTCCTAGGCTACCATCGTTACTCCCAAAGCCAGCGATGGGTGATGCGCGGCAAATTCCCCGCTAGCCGTGGGACTATCATTATCGTGTCGTTGGTTGCCTTTGCGCTAATGATTACCTCTCTGGCTGTGGTCATTGTGGTACAGCCGACAGACAAGGAGAAGGAGTTATGATCAGCCTTATTGCCGACCCAGTCGAACATCTCATTGAATATCTGTCCTGTGTGTGTATGTTCCACGCGGCCATTTATAAACTACATTTGTGGCTTGCGCACGACGTATGTGGAGCTGGCCTCTTTCTCTCATTTTTATTCGTCTCTGAAGCAGTAGTAACTCATTGGGAATGGCGTTACTACGGACATGGTGGTTTAATACTTTTTTTGCCTTTTCGAAGCTATAATTGGCATTACTTGGCATTACCGTGCTGTCTACCCTTTTCGAACTCTCTCTCGTTCTTGTCGAGAACATGCAAACGGGTAGATTAAGGACGGCGAGAAGTTGGTTGGGCTTGAATGAAACCAAATATTAATAGTTTATATCATGATCTTTGGCGAGACCTTCGCAGTGAACAGGAAGTGTTTTGGGGAGTTTCCAAGGAGCCCCTCCAAGAATAAAAAATAAAACCCCACTTCCCCAGCACCTGGAGGTTTTACGTCATTTCTCTCGTCCACAAATAAACTTCCAAGCTTCTATCTACAGGTAACAATTGGAGTTCGGGACATTCCGAAGCGTGTCCCCTAACACTCAAGTGTGCGCAACTGGGCTGTCAACCCGTTCCTGCAAACCCGCTTCGCCCTCCCTGAGAATGGCACCCCTCACCCCCGTGGATATTCCGGCCTTCGCCCGTGCTCAACGTACGCTCCTCGACCATGAGCTCAAGAGCCAGGAAGATGAGACCTCGGCCCTGGTCTCTAATTACACGCCCACAGCACTGCAACGTGCCGGGGTCGCTCTCACGAACCTCATCGTCAACGGACAGCGGACTGGCATGGGTGGTAAGACTGTCATCGAGCTCGGTCGAGATCCCGCGACGACCTCGGCTAGTAGTGGCGAGGACGGCCTCGCCCCTTTGCCCGAGCATGGCTTGCGTACAGGCGACATAATTCTTGTGGCAGAGCAGCCGGCGGGGAGTGCAAAGAAGAGAGAGGTTAGGGAACTTGAGAAGAAGGGGGCCAGGGGCGTGGTGACGAGGATCCAGCGGAGCAGTCTCGGAGTCGCTTTGAATGAGGGGAAGGAGGACCATGGGTTCGGAGGGCGGGTTTGGGTTGTCAAGATGGCCGATCAGGTGACGTTCAAGCGGTGAGGACACTTTGAGCTATTTGCCCCTTCCCCCTTCCCTTTACCCATCTATCGTCCCTTCTCTGATTTTCTTGCCATACGGAACAGTATGAACAAGACAATGGAAAGCCTGGAGAAATTATCCGAAGGCGATTATTCCAATCTCATACAGGTGCTATTTGGACGGTCCAGTCCTTCACCAGTGCCCATGAACCTGGCAGAAAGCCCAGATGTCGAAAAGATAGAATGGATCGACCCGAGCTTGAACGCTTCACAACAGGATGCTATTCGGTTTGCTTTGGCGTCTAGGGAAGTGGCTTTGATACATGGTCCGCCGGGAGTATGTAGTTTTCCTTTTTTTTCCGGAGCCTACGTCCAACGTGCTTGCTGATGGACGCGGTGGCTCTACCCGCAAATGTGGTCTGTGACTAACCTGACCGTCGTATCTGGTGGCAGACTGGGAAAACACACACACTCATCGAGTTAATCCTTCAATTGGTTCGACGTAACCAGCGCGTCCTCGTGTGTGGTCCCTCGAACATCTCTGTCGACAACATCGCCGAACGCCTCTCCCCGCACCCCGTCTCCCTCGTCCGTCTCGGACACCCGGCTCGCCTCTTACCATCAGTAGTTTCGCACTCACTCGACGTCTTGACGCGTACGTCAGATGCTGGTGCGCTGGTACGCGACGTCCGTGCCGAATTGGACGCGAAACAGGCCGCCGTGCGAAAAACCCGGTCCGGTCGCGAGAGGCATGCCATTTACGGAGAAATGAAGGAACTTCGGCGGGAGTACCGTGATCGAGAGAAGAGATGTGTGGCTGACCTTGTGAGAGGTAGCAAGGTTGTGCTGGCGACTCTTCACGGCGCTGGCAGTACACAACTACAAGACGAGAAATTCGACGTTGTCATTATTGACGAAGCTAGCCAGGCCCTCGAGGCGCAGTGCTGGGTACCTCTTTTAACAGCTAAAAAGGTAGTTTGCGCTGGTGATCACTTACAGCTACCCCCAACTATTAAATCAATAAATTCGAAGGCAGCCAAGAGTACTGCCGCCTCAGCTGAGAAGGCGAATGAAAAGGCCAATACCAAGGGTAGTTTCGTAACCGGTTCAACTGCCGGCATCAGTACCACGCTCGAAACTACCCTTTTTGACCGGTTGCTTGCTCTTCACGGCCCCTCCATTAAGCGCATGCTCACAACACAATACCGCATGCACGAGCTCATCATGCGGTTCCCCTCGGAGACGCTCTATGACAACAAGCTTGTGGCGGCAGAGTCCGTCCGTGACAAACTACTTCGCGACCTGCCTTACGAGGTTGCCGATACAGATGAGACGAGAGAGCCGCTCGTTTTCATTGACACGCAGGGCGGAGACTTTCCCGAGGCGAATGAGGAGGGGAACGAGAAGAGTCTGCGGGGTGGTGGTATAGGTGGAGAGAGCAAGAAGAACGATGGCGAGGCCGCTCTAGTCAAAGCTCATGTGAAGACGCTGGTGAATGCGGGCGTGAAGCCCGAGGACATTGCTGTCGTGTCACCATACAACGGTCAGGTACGAGGTCCCCTATACTCCCGGTGACGGCGACGGCGACGGCGGCTTTCGCACACATCTTTTCCCCATGTGATCGATTTCGTATTCATTTCAAACTAACCTAACCGTCTATTGAATACAGCTCGCTCTCCTGGCACCCCTGAAGGAAAAATACCAAGGAATCGAGCTCGGATCAGTCGACGGTTTCCAAGGCCGCGAAAAGGCTGCCGTCATAGTGAGTCTCGTGCGCAGCAACGGCGACGGGGAGGTTGGCTTTCTTGCCGAAAAGCGGCGTCTGAATGGTAGGTGGTTCGCTCTTCGAAGAAGTGTCCGAATGAAACGTGGCAAGTTCGGGGCCAAGGAGATGAGTTGCATCGCTTGCTAACAAGACTATAGTTGCCATGACACGGCCGAAACACTCCCTCACGGTAATAGGAGATTCAGAGACGGTGAAGAGGGGCAGCAAGTTTCTTCGAGATTGGATGCAGTTCCTTGAGGACAATGCGGATCTGCGATATCCAGACTTATCCGATCTAGCTTATGAAGCATAGGCTCAAGCAAGCTTGTCTACCCAGTCGATTATTACCATGGTAATGCCGCCTTCCTCTCCTTCCTCTCGTCGGAACTTTGTACCATAGAAATGGGCGCCATGGCCCAACATTCACCCAGCACTCTTCTCATCGTCAGGCCCGTCCCGCATGAGGCGATTGCGTACCTCGTGCGTCCGGTACCGCCTTCGTTACGGGAGCTAAAAGGTCGGGAAGCGTGCCGAGTTTGCAACTTACGGCGGCTGTCTACTTTCCTCCGTCACGCTCTCTGTGGCGTTGGTTAGCATTGGGACAGCGAGCACACTGGTTTCGTCCCTTCCATCGTTACCACCCAAAAGGTAGTTGAAGAGCTCACTAAATTCATGCGCTTTTCTCTCCCGTACGACATTCTGACTCGTTGACGGGTTCTTAACCTCATTTCAGCTCGTCATTCATCAACTGGTAACGCCTGCTTTTTCCGTTGCTGGGAAAGGAATACAAGCACTCCGTATTACATGTACGCTAATAATCATTACTCCGTAAACAGGCGAGCGGGAAAAGGGCACCAACGCTCATGGGATGGGACCCTGGTAAAGTTATGGCCGGACGAACAAGCCCATTGGTTGGTTTTACTCTTCGTGCTCTTTTTCTTTGTACAACCCGATCTTATCGGCGACTACGGAGTACAGGCAACACTCAGAAATTCACCAGTAGCGGGCAGATATATTTTCTTGACCAACCATTCAAGGGAAGGGACAGCCGTGATACTCTATGGAGTACGTGTTACGGAGTATTACATAAATTAGTACATGGCACACTGCTATTAACGATGGCTTGGACCCTTAACGGGGTAAACTACGGAGGGTAGTGTATGCACGGAGTACTCCGTAGTTTACGTGTGTTTCAGTTGGATGGATCCCAGCCAGTTGCGAGGAGGCGGTCTGTGCCAACCATGTCTGTCCCGTCCCACGCCTTCTCACCACCCCATCCATGCCAAGTCACCCCACCTGGCTGTCTCATGCAGAGGAAGTTTGCTGCAAGCTGCAAGGGCCAGGCCACTAAGAACAGCCCAAATCGTCGCGAGTTAGAATACGTACAGAGTACGGAGTACTCCGTACAGTGGACAGACAAAATTAATGAGTGAGCGATCCAAAAGACGTGAGCCAAAGGAAATAGCGGCGCGAGCATCGATTGGACAAAAAGACGAAATATTATCTTTTTTTTTTGCCATCGGCGACGAAAGATTGGCTCGCATCCAATCGAGCTGTTGCATATTTGTACGGAGTACTCCGTATCGACTTCAACCCAACACCGTCAGATCCTGCTTCGGGAAGGGTCCAGACTGCTAAAGTCGAGTTTTCGACAAGTGTGTCGCTAAAAATAGGGGCTTGCAGAACCTTGTTAAGAGATGCTATTATCCCTTGTATCCCTTGTATGCACAACTAGTTTACAAGTAATCTGTAGTACGGAGTACGGAGTAGACCCTGAGAAAACCAAACAAGGCTTGACCCGCCCCCCCGCCCCCCCAGCGTACGGAGTAGTAAACTTAGAGCCGATCATATTATGTCGAGAGCGTTCATATGGCCATCGTCGCCCAGGGTTTGTCAATTCGTGTGCCATCCCGCTTGCCTGGCGAGGCGATCAAACAGCAACCTGAATGAGAGAGGCAATGAAGTGCCAGGCTCATGACGACACTTTGCTCCGTACTCCGTACATTCGTCCTTCCACAAGTTGTTGTGTTGTGGGAGAGAGAGAGAGAGAGAGAGAGAGAGAGAGAGAGCCATGACCCCCCTGTTTTATTCCGTGTTGGAATACTCCAGATTGTCAAAACTCAGGCGTGCCCATGCATTTGCAGCTAGGCGGAAGACTCCGTCGTCTCTGCGAGACTTGAAGGATTGCCCAGAAAAGAGTTCAAAGAGTCCACGTAATTGTCGTTTGTATCGTCGACGTTTCAATCCTAACGAAATGTGTTTTACGGAGCACACCTACGGAGTACGGAGTAGTAAACTAGACTCGCCTGATATTGGGAGTAAACTAGTATTAATGCTACCCACCACCTCCGTGGATGGTGCATGGGCCTCGCCAGGCTGATGAGGGTTGTACATACTCCGCACACGTTCGAGAAATGCGAGTATGCGAGTATGCGACGGAATTTTGGTGGGTTGTCACCTACCGAAATAGTTGTACGGAGTAGCGAGTTTATTTGTGAGCCCCCTCCCCTGTATCTTCACAGGATCCTCTTACACGTACTCACCCGTCCAGTGATATCTCCAGGGCCGTGCAGTGGCCGTGCGAAGGCGCCACCAACCTGGAAACTCGAAGTGCAGTTCGTACGATGTCACGCTGCGTTTTGGTTTCATACTCCGTGAATGTACAAGTATGTACCTTGAATACTTGTACTTGTACGGAGTAGGACCTGGCTGGTACCCAAGCAAGTAAACTACCACTACCAGTACTTCAAGTACTTGTAGTAATACGGAGTAAAGCTTGTTAATACTCCGTATTAAATAGCTTGCATGCACCATTTCTGGACTTCGCTTCTCGAAATGCCCTTGACTACGGAGTAAACTAATAAATACAGGGGGCCTGCATCGTCATCAATTCGCCATAACTTTCGGGGACAGGATTGCACTAATAGCTGTTACATGTACGCACGTGTTAAACCCTGCTATTATTACTCCCGTTGTAGTAGCTTCAACTGCACTCGGAGCTCCATCAGTCAACTAGTTTACGGAGAGTAATACTACTTGTATTGGTAGCTGATGGCCTCTTTTCTTCTTTCCGTTATTAAGTGGGATTTCTTTTTCGATGTCCACCTGCCAATTGGCGCCGGCGATGGGCTCCCGATATGGTAAAATCTGTCCTCTTTCCGCGTACCATAGTTTAAAATCAGAGTTCTGCTTTTCGATCTGCAAGTACGGAGTAGATTGGGATGATGTCGCGTGAGAGTTATGTTTAGTTGGCAGGAGAACACAGGGTATTATTACTCCGTATGTGTACTCCGTACTCCGTAATACTAGTGGAACATGATTCGGCAATGATTCGGAAGATTCGGCACCAAGATTCGAAAGGACCAAGAAAGCTCCTTCCATTACAAATAAACTACAGAGTACGGAGTACAGCAAAGTACAGCAAATGCACTCTTGAAGGCGAGGGAGTGAGTGCATCATGTAGCAGATCGAATATATGCTCTCCGAATGTGCCCTCCTCTCCTTCTTTTCTCCTCTTCTTTTCTCCCCTTCTCTTCTCTCCTTCGAAAGTGTTGCATCGTTACTCCGTATGCCGTACTAAATGTCGTAAACAGGGGGTGGTGAGTTCGCTCCATATTTTAGGAGAGACTCTTTCGGTCGGTTGGTCTTGCCTTCGCCTCGTCATTTTAACACACCCCCACAATGAACACACCCACGCGCGCACCGGCCCTCGAATTTATCTCTTTTCCGTACGCCATGCAACGCAGAAACCATCGCACTCCGTACAAGGACGACGCTGTCTTTTCATCCCCTCTGTTGCTGAGAAATCGGGACGTCTCTTCTACAACTTTTTTGTTTCTAACATGCCATGGTGCTACGTTGGTAATATGGTCGACTATTTCCTATCCTTCCTTAGTCGAATTGTAGCTCTCCACTTGCTGGTGCCACTTCAAGGATAAACTAATACGGAGCAGAAACTAGAACACTCCTCCAGTAGGGGTCAGTCCACTGGAATTGCAATTCGCCTCTACCGTACGGATTAAAAATACTACCTCTCATCAGATCGATCCAGGGTTGAATGGGGACCCCTCCCCCCCCAAACATCGCCCCCGAACATCCCCTCTTTCGTTTACGCCTCCCTCCCTCCCGTGCTCCCCTGGCCTGGCCTCTTCTTTCTAGTTTACTCCGTATTCTGCGATATTATTTCTTACACTTCCCCATCCCTTTTCTTAACACTTCTTATCTCCCGTCTTCTGTTCTGTGTTCGTCCTCTTGTCCGTAGTTCTTCTTCCCTCTCCTCTCCTCCTCTCCTCGTGGGCAAGGACGCTGCGTGTTCCGCTACCTTTGAACCGCTTCCTGCCGTCTCCGGAGCCCGGCCTTCGTCCACGTCCACACCCACATCCGCCCCTCCCCTCTCTCACTGTCAATTGTCCGTTGTTCTCCAATGGTTTCCTTAACTTATGCGAGAATGGATGCTGCTGCATGAGACAACCTCCTCGACGTGTCAATGCCCCCCCGAGTTTTCCATTAATTCTCTTCTCTTGCTAGTCGTGCTTTGCTTCTTTGCTTGACTCCTTTTCGTGGTTAATTTCTTCATTTCTTCATTCCGTTCTGTTCTTTTATTTTCACACTAATCACTACCTTACCCCTATCCGGACATTTCGACCAGCTCGCTTGATTGGCCCGACGATCTAAAATTGGCATTCCTGGCCCGGTTCCTGGTTCTCAGCTTCCCTGCCGCCCCCACGGCTTATCGCCTTGTTTACACTGTTCATCAAGCTATTCCGCTGGCTGGATTTTCTTGCTTGCTGGGACAAGGTGCACGAGATCACGCGAATCTTTCGCAATTGCGCCATGGTGTGGAACTAGGTCTAACTGGCGTAGACCGATGCAGATGTGATTGGTAAATGTACCCTTTTGGATTTGGATACTGTTTCGACACTCTTCTGCTCTGTTTATGATAAACCTCGCAACGGACATATATTCTTTACATCAGCTCTCTCCTCACCGTGTCTGCTTCCTCGAGTTGTCTCGTTTTGTTTCCGGATACCGGGACTAGGCGAAATCCTCTCAAATGTGGAAGGCACCGTCCGGGACAGGCCGGCCCAAA
The DNA here is from genome assembly GCA_019925285.1 of Graphium sp. VPRI43844. NCBI lineage: Eukaryota > Fungi > Ascomycota > Sordariomycetes > Microascales > Graphiaceae > Graphium > Graphium sp. VPRI43844. Next base: position 394,672 of record JADHKT010000001.1, read on the forward strand.
CCCGGCCAGTCCATTCGGGGCAAGATATCCAATCCTATACCCATCCCCAATCCGCTGGACGAGGAGTTTCCAATGCGCATCCCGGGCGCCGGTATTGCCAGCCCCAAGGGTCCCGAGAGCAACGGGTCAGACAGTCCGCCCCAGCCTATCCAGGCACCGCCTCCAATACCCAGCGAACAGGTCATCATACCCGTGGGTTCGCAAGCAGCAGGAGGCCTCGATTCTATCGCCCACACAACACCTCCTTCAAACCAAGCCATCAATGTCCGCTTGCCGCCCAGTTCACCACAGAGAAGGCCAAATGTACCTGCCGCTGCCGCTGCCACTGCCACTTTGCGCGAATCAACTATAAGCGGAGTGTCTCAGGTTACGGGAAGGGCCAGTAATAATAGTGTTCCGCAGCGTAAAAAGTCAACCCTCCGTGCCGCCTTGAGCAAGCTGTTTGGGCGCCGAAAGAAGATCTCCAGCCAACCACCCTCTGACTCGAAGTCGGTGATTCTTGGGGATGATCATTCCCATAGGAGTGTAAGCGCTTGTTGCCAATGATGTGCATTCATGCCTTGTCAATTAATCAGCTAACCGTCGGTTCTTGTCTTAGGACCCAACTGCTCTTCATAGGATTGGCAAAGACGAAGAGACTCCCAAGCGCTCTGCTTCTTTGCCGATAACGGAGTTTGACAGGGCCTTGAGGTCCCATTCTGTCGGCCCGGGTGACATTACAGCAATTGAGAGCGCGCGGAACTCGATCCATTTTGATGCAAACTTCGGAAGGCGACGTGCTGCAACTAGCACTATCGAGCTACAAGGGCGGCCAAGATTCCGCGAGCTCTCCGAATTCACCGGCCTCTCGCCAAGGCCCGCAAGTGCTCATGGACAAATTGATCCGGGATTATCGATCGACGACCCAAGCGAAATTGGCCGCGCCATCACAAGCGACATGATCGGGATCCGCCGGCGGTCACGCAGCCTTTCTGGCCTCCAAGACATTCACGTCAAAACCGAAGGTCGTCGTCGGAGTGATGAAATTCGATATTGGCGCGAGAGCTACGACCCGGGTGTCATGTCGCCGATTTCCTCCAATGCGCCCGATGGTGATGATACGGGCGTCTTGACATTTGATCTTGCACCTGAGAACCCAAGCCTTGATCTTGAGCCCCCGAAGACGCCACCCCAGCCGTTTAATTTTGGCAACATGGCTTCAATGAATGAATTGGCTGGCATGAAAATCACGCAGGCCGCGGGGTTGGAAACCCGAATTAACAACGTAGAAGCTCACATGCAAAGATTGGAACGTGTTATCGCACAAATTTGCAACGCAACACCAGGCTTAGTCAACATTGTCGACCTTTCTACCCATGTTGATCTGCCTCCCGTATCGGCAAACCTGCTCGACCACAAGGGAAACACAACGATGGACAGTCTGCATGAGACCTATCATCCTGCCCAAATGTCCACCGCAAACTTTCCAAATCTACCTAGAGCTACTAGCTCCCGTCAATCAGGCGACTCTCGCATGTCGTTTGGTGAAGCGCCCACCTTCATCGGTTCTATTCACCAGCCCCCCACCCAATCAGCAATACTTCCCGAAGCAGAACGACCACTTTCTAATACGACTATCCGAGAGGCCACGAGCCTTCCGACCCTGCCCCGCGAGATTGTCGGCCCCTTCACCGTTGATCATTATACCACGTTGTTGTCATTGGTCGAAACCGAGCGCTCAGCCCGGATAGCCCTCGAAGCCCAAGTGAGGAAATTAAATCGCACAATCAATATATTGTCGTTATCAAATTTGCCATCCCGTGGAGAACAAAGGCCTCGTTCTGAGGCGCCCCTGACGGGAGGTTCGTTCGGAGGGCATTCCGCCTTCTCCCACTCATCCAGTGATGCAAGCAATGATGTGGACACTTTGGGAGAGATAATGCCGCAGACCCACGACAGCTCTGCCAAGTCTCTGACTCTACGCCCTATGGATTGGGGCGCCGTGACTGTTCCTAGGAGCCCGAGCGAGGATGAACAGTCGGACACCTTCTCGACCACCCTTGGCGCGCAGCCTCATGTGTTTGGGGCCTTTGGCGAGGAGCTTCGTGATGAAGCTGGTGATGGTTCTCGGAAAAAAGCTGCGAGAACCCTCTCCCTTAGCCAGCTCACAGTGGGTAGACACTCGTAGACCGTGTCTTTCCCCTGCTGGTGGCAGCAACCCATCACTCTCCCATCTTCTCATCCTTTCCCTCGAACGCCAAACCCTTGTTTGCCCCCCCTCCACCCAAGCTCGAATGTCCTTTGAGTATTTCCTAGTTTAGTGTTTCACCCAGTTGGTGAAAGTCTAATGAGTGGTGCGATCATGAGAATGGTTTTCAGCTAGTGTTTTGGGCCTTGTTGTGTGATTAGCGCGCGTTGATTCCGTCCCATCGGTTGGTTGTTTTCCTGCATATCGATTCATATCTCTACGTTGGTTTCTTTTTGTTCTGAGCGATCTAGTGGTTTTATGGTTCTACTGCCCATTCGTCATTTGTGTCGCCCTCTTTTTTTCTTTCTTATTTTATTTGTTGGCTGTGCGACGGTCATTTTTTGCCGGGGAGTGTACGATCTGTATTGGCGGAGAAGCTATGTCTATTGCAATATATTTTTCTTTTTCTTTTTGTTCTGATCTATGTGTCAAACTATTCACTGCTGTCCTATCGTTCCATTCCTATGGCTGTACTTGAACGAACAGTAACGCGTGTACGGAGTACTGAGTGTACCGAATTAGTTAGTAACAGTGAGCATCACGATAAAGATTGCTTGGCTTTCACACTGGTCCATCTAATTTAGTCCTAAGTATTAAAAAAATTGCACCACCCCAGCTCATACCACTACGAGCTTGGCTGTGGGCATAATAATGCTCATTTTATGCGGGAACTATGCGGTTAGCTCCGGTCTCGGGGGAAGAGGCATGCTTCGCGGCGGAGTGTGCCTCTTTGCAGTCCGGAAAGACAAGCCGATTGAGAACCACCCTGGCCACCCTAGCTCAACGACACACGGACTTGTATACTTAATCCCGCGGAAGAGGAGAGGCCATTGGGGGTTTGAAGATGCTTGTGGGCGGTACGATGATTCTGGTTCAACACGCATCGCATCGCATCCATAGGAAGCGAAAGGAGAGAACGAGGGAGATAAACCAGGTATGAAAACCTGAGTCGGGCTGTCAATAGCACGGTTGGATGTCTGAATTGCCCAAGGTCACCAGATTCTCCCAAGTCTCATAAATTTGTACGCTTCAGGGCGGGGTTAACATCTCGATTGCCGCCGTTCTCACCTATGCTTTTTGTCGTTTTACATCTCTGCCCTCCTCTGACGCAAGACTGTCGATGGGCTGGGGCCGTTTCGTCGGTGTTTCATCCTTGGTTTTTTTATTCGCCAGCTTTGCCGCCTGTTTGAAGATAGCTTTTTTGGCTTTGAATACATTTCCACGCTTTTCCTTAGTCGACATAGCGGGTAACCCCAGGGAGAGTGGCTTGCTAGCGTTTAGTTGGAACTTGACATCGGCTCGGTCTTCGGGCAAGACTTCCGCTTGTGGATTCGAAGCAGGTTTCTCTTCGGCTTTTCGGGCTTCGGCTCGTTTGATCTGTTGATTGAGAAGCTGTTCTTCGGCCATGGCCGCAGCAGCCTCCTCGCGTTCCTTAGCCCGGAGGGCGTCGGCACGACGTAGAGCCTCGGGTGAGCGGTCGATCCATGAGATCCAGAACCCATCATCCTTCTCTTCGACAAAACAAAGACTCTCCCGACCCAGGTGCTTGACAAACTCGGTAAGTGATTTCCAGCGGGTCGCGTTTAGATGGACGTGGTTGCGGTCGGCGATGTAAGATTGATAGAAATGGTTCGCATGTACGCTCTTTTCACGGTGTCCCCGGCTTAGAAGCGCTATAAAAGATGACTGAAATTCGTTCGATATCTCATCCACGACGCGCGAGACATCGCCGATACCTTGGATTCGACGGACGTGGCCTTCGGACAGGGTGTGCTGCTTGAATGAATTCTCATCGCGGCACTGCTTGGCGCAAGGTGTGCAGTACCATCTCAAGCGACCAAGGCCCTTCATTTTCATCTGCTTGTCGAGATGCTTCGCGGAGCCCGGATCGTGTCCCATTGTGACGGTATTTCAGCGAGTTGACGTTGATTATGGTTGATTCGTATAAAGAGCAAAACAAAGCCGACGGTGCGGCACGGGGATCGAAGAAATGCAATAGAGGTACGAGGTAGTCTGGGGAGTTCTATAATTTGAGTGCAAGCTGTTTCTGTTTGTTGTTGAAAAAGACTGGGAAAGATTGGCTGACTAAGGCAGAAATGAGACACGCGAGGTCATGTGATTTTAATCCTCGAAAAACGTCCCTCGAAAGGCGGGGTCTGATAGGAACGCCCAAATAATAATACGTCACCGCCACAGCCATCTATCTGCCCGATTTAGGTAGTGAAGTATTCATACGGAGTACATAGAACTTCCCCTGTGACACCAAACACATAGCCTAAAAGTCGGTGACAAGTTGACCAACCCATGTCATGGTTCGATACTGACGGAGAAAGGCACGATAAAAATATAAAGGCCAAGGCCAAGCAGCGGGGGGCTAGAGGGAGGGGAAAAGAAGAGTACATATTACTCTGTATTCCGTAGCCTTGATGTGCTAAGGAATGTTGATGACTAGGGAGAGAACCTACTTCATAGACTTTAAATCAAAATAAATACTAACGAAATGCGAGGGAGAAGTAGTTTAGATGTTCTGCGACGGGAGTTCAAAAGGGGCGTATGACCACACAAACCACAAAGCTAGCCTGAAAATGTCAGCCCGTTTAGCAATTTGGCGTTTGAGTTGTTCCCTTGGTGCCGTTCAAGTTCCTGAATATTAGTACTTGTACACGTAGGAATTTGGGGGGAAATTGGGAATGCTTCTGTATACAGTGTGCAAATCGCAAACGAAACATGCTTCTAGGCTCATGTAGTGCCTATTATCACTTGCCACACAAACCAACTATGTATGTAGGTAATATTGGTCGCGTGTGCACGTACGGAGTAGTGGAGACCTCCCAACAAATTGACAGTGTAAATGACCAAGTAGATTAACTGTGCCCCTACGTGACCCCTTCATTCCCCCCGCCATCTGAAGACACTTCCGACGTCGCGCCTATTGGGACAGGCAGGCAGACAAAGCCTCAGAATCTTTTCATCTTTTGCTATCTATTTTCGTCTACCCTAACTCTATTATTCACTTCCCGACCCAGCGCGTTGCATTTGGGAACGCTTTTCGGTCCCTGTAACATTCTGATAGTCGAAGTTGACAAGCACCATTCCTACACCCCTTGTCTTGGTGGGGCTACTGCGAATACGGACACCGCCCCTCCTCTTCCTCGATATCGATTAGGTGTCGTTGCATAGACTCGTCTTCGTTCGCTTGTCTCATTCCCCCTCAGCTCTCTCTGGCTCTATCCTCTGGCTTCTATCGCCATATTCCCTCATAGACTTTATCCAAATTTGGAGCCGCAATACTTGACGTCTCTGGAACGCCTTACGATCTTACTCTCGCTCTCTTTCCACCGTCAAGATGGGCGACGCATCTGGGCAACGTGCCACCCAAAATCCGCATACGAACCATTTTTCTTCAGTCATCAACTCGGCGCCTTCCCCACAGAGACGCCACGATGGTAGCTCAGCATCTCCTACCCAAAATCACCATTCGCCACTGACAGGTCTAGAATCTTGGGTCGAGATCTCGTCGCAACCTTCATCTTCATCCCTATCATCCATCGGCGACGAGATAATTGTCACTGGACTTCGTGTTGGCGATCCTCGCGGCTTCAGACGACGTCGCCTACACCAAGCTCATCGGAGCCAAACCCACCATTACCCTTCAGGCTCCAACCAGGCCGGCCTGAGCAGCCAAGACGAATATGAAGCGAGTGGAAGCGAAGAAGACCACCAACCGGCAACCGACAATGAAACCCTCCCATACGCACGACGTCAAAGGTTTATACGTGCTGACCTCACGGTTGACTCTGAGTCTGACGACGATGAGAATGCCACTGCCTTGGGCCGGCCGACCGGTGACACAAGTTTCCGGCCACAGCCCACCGTGTTCTCGAACCCTCCCACTTTTTTTCCCCAGGGACATCGCCGTGCCTCTTCTCCTATTTTGCCACATCCGCATAGTGGCGTTGCTAGACCGCCCTTCTCCCGCCGGTCTCAAACCCGTCTACGCCGGAGCGAGCTCAATTTTATGGATCCTACCTTTCAGGCGGACCATGACGCCGCTTTGCGTGCATCCTTGACAACCCTGCTTTCATGTGCGGCTGCAGCCCGTGGACTTCCAAAGGACAAGGATGAAACGGAATCTCCACAACGATCAAACCCTGTTGGCATAGGTCCCAGCGACCAGCCTGTAGAGCTACGTCTTGTACCCGAATCAGAACTTAATGGCGATGCACCGCCATCCGCACCACCGGCCCCCAACTCGATCCTACCGAGATCGGAGAAGAGGTTACGGTCATCTAATTCTTCTCCGCGAACTCATTCACGGGTGTCTTCGCCACCTGCCCCCGCAGACGGGACAAAGAGATCCTCTGCCCGTACCCCGAAGGCTGCTACCAAACGAAAGACTGTTACGACCTCGGATGCCTTGATCAGCCCTACGCTTCTAACTTGGGTAGTCAGTGCCGGAGTTGTGGTGTTGGTCTCAGTTGTTGGATTTGGTGCAGGCTATGTGCTCGGAAGGGAAGTTGGGAAACAGGAAGCTCTAGCAGCAGGCCTAGGTGTGAATGCAACGGACACCACATCCTGTGGTTCGGAGATGATGCGATCTTCGTCTAGCAGTGGAGGATTCAGACGTCTGAAATGGGGAACATCAGTAGGAAAGACCATCATGACCTCATCTTGATCTTGTCTGATCTGTCACTTGACTGCCATTCATTCTGTCGACTGTCTTGTCCACGGCTCCTCCCTGAACTTAACTTACATGCCTTCACCGCAAAAGCAAAAGCGCCCTTCTGGAGAATATCGGGATCACAACTCTCGACTAGCAAGTCTACATGTCCCCCTATCCCCATTGAGACATTAATAGAGACGGATGCCATTCACAAGGACCGAGGTTCCATTATGTATTATCTCGATCCTGCCCTCTATCCAAGCACAACAATTGATGCTGTTGTCGCTTGTTCCTCATCTCATATGTCGCATCATTTCTAATCCTTTCAAGATGATGGCAAAACTCTTTTTTTCTTTTTGTTATGGGCAACTGGGTTTCAATCGGTATAATGAGGTTATTTTGAGCAACTACGAATAGGCTGTTTGATACCCAAAGAAATTGGAGAGTGGTTTGGCTTCTCATGTTCATGTCCATGCCATGTCCTCGTCTCACAAATCAAGGTGTCTTTTTTTCTCCTCTCGTACTCTTGAACTCTTTTCCCCTCTAGCTGGTAGGCGCCCTAATTCAAACATGTGCCCGCATTACTCCCTGAGTCAAAGGTATATACAAGTCTAGCCTGTAAGATCCGTATCTGATGATTGCGACTATTCCCGGCTCGAGGCCATTACTTTGAGTACAGACTTGTATACCGGGACCCTAGATTAGTAGCAATTTCGTATTGAGGTTTAGGACGGTCCCTCGAAGACATTGGACTGGGCCGATCCCAAGCTAGAACGACATATGCTCCATTTGTGAGCACCCAAAAGCACATGAAAATATAACAAAAAAAACCCACTGAGGGGTATTTTTTTCAGCTCATCTTTCTCCCTCATTTTCTATCACTATCTACAAAGAACTCAGATCCAGTGGGACACTGCTGCCACGTCCTGCGCGATACATTCGAGGTCCTCCAATAAAGTCTCGTGGTTTGGGTAACATATTATCTTCTTGAAACCGCCACCTTGAATCGCTTATAACTGTGCGATCTCGAGGAGAATTGGGTGACATAGGATTGTGGGTAGGGCTGGGACTCTTGGTGCCGTTGGGGGTGAGTGTGAAGGCGCTTGGGTCTAGCATAGCAGCGCGGAGGGCGGACGGAGCTCTAGTCGGTCCGGGGGGGGCGGATGGGGGCACTGGAGCTGAGCTAGGAGGCGGAGGCGGGGGTGCGGGTGGTGCACTGGAAGAAGAGGATTGTCCGACGGCTCGGTTTGCGGCTATCATGGCTATATTGGTAGTTGATGCTGGAGCAGTTGCAGGAGAATTCGCTGGCCGAGGAGGCGGAGGTAACGGAGGTTGGGCGTGGGTCCGCGAAGGTGCTGGGGGCGGCCGTGGTGCTGAAGTTGGTGGGGGAGGCGGTGCTGTTGGCGGTGCCGAAGCCGGAATCGATGGCGGAGGAGCTGGAGGGAGTGGAGGAGCTGATGAGACGGGTGGCGCCGGCGCTCGAGATGGTGGAGGCGGCGGGGTCGCAGATGGCGAAGACGACGGTTTTCGTGATGTTGGAAGTGGTGGCGGTTTCTTGCCTATTGGGGGCGGCGGGCCCTTAGAAGAGATACTCGATGCGGAAGAAATCGGTCGATCTCCGTCATTACCCCGGCGGAGGTTTGCTATCGAAGGGACCATTGGGGTGGGCCGGCCGGGGACCGCAGGCGCACCACTTGAGGGTGGTTTCGGAGCTGTAAATGATGGTATCGGGGGCGCAGAACTGGAGGGTTCTGGGTCTGAAAGATATGACGAATCGGGATTCGCTGGACGAGGCAACATGGACGAGAATCAGCCAGACGAAACGCAGGAAGGGGAGAAAGGCCACATTATCGCCTCAGTTAAAGATCATACCTCCAGTTTTCACGCCACCTCCGGTTTTACGCAGCTTTGGCATGCCCCCAGTGAACAAACCCGCGAGCTGAGGTGGTCCTTCCATACTATTACTCGGCCTATGCCCCGATTCGCCTTGATCGCTATTACTTCGCGCGCGGCCGCCTGGAACAGGCGGTGCTAGACCAGATGGAGCTGGTCTGGGCATTACTGGAACGGGGGGCGCGCCACCTATAGGAGGCGCACCCCCACCGCCAGAACTCTTTGAAATTATGGGAGCTGAACGATCATTCGTGACTGCCTTTCGCAAAGTTTTCCCCTTCGAGATGTCCGAAAGAAGAGCACTCTGGTTGGAAGCGAGACATTAGAAGAAATCTAGGAGCAGATGGCAGACAACAAAGACTTACACGATTGCCAGCACCAGGAGGTGGTCGCGATGGAAGGCTACCAGGCGGAGGAGGAGGGGGTGGAGGGGGAGGACCGCCACCGCCAGGCATTGGTGGTGGAGGTGGTGGAGGGGGTGGAGGTGGAGGCATATCGGTGATCGATCCGCGTTCGAGAAGAGGTTTTTTTTCAGAGCGAGACGATAAGATAGTTCGAACGATGGCTACTAGATGTATGAGAAGAAAAGAGTCGAGATTATCTAAGGCGCCAGTACCATGGATGTATCCAGGTTCCGTCTCGTTATTCTCGGTGCGGTTGTGCCTCGTTTTACCCAGGTCGGAAAAAGGGGTGCCTAATGGGTTGAGTCGCTCAAGGAAAGTGTGAACAGTAGACCGAATTCGGGCGTGTATAGAAATGATAGTAGTGCGTTGGGGAAATTTTGCTATTCAAAACAGGATTGGCGATTCAATCATGGGCAAGGAGTGTTGGGCTAACCGAATGAATGGACAATGGCAGCATAAAAAAGGTGATGAGGGAGGATGAAAGTTAAGAGTGAAGGTCGAACTTGTACTCTCGTACCAGATAGTACGGAGTATTGCCGCGCAGTTGGTTTCGTCATCTTGCGGGCTGGCGCCCCCCCCAAAATATGGAGTCTGCACTGCATTATTAAGGGTTTACTTTACCGTGCTGTTTACGACTGAAAAACTGTAATATCACACATGGGATATCGCACATGGGACCTAAATATGCTGAACGATTAGGCTCTGTTATATTCGCCATTTGTGAGCCGATAAAACAATTCGTACCATTTCTCTAAAACAGGTTCTATCCAATTTCCCAATACGTGTACACTTATCTATCAATACTATTAATACATTTGCTGCAGGATAATGGGCCAACCTATAATTGAATGGACAGGACACAGAAAAGGAGTTTGAGGAGCCAACTCTCAGTTCAAGCCCTCCATAAACTCGACACGATCTAATACCATGCCCTTGAGACCAATATATTCACGGAGACCAACCCATTCAGGCCCTGCTTCTTCTCCATGCTTCCAAGTTTCCTGGAAACCCCAGGCACACGAAATTTTGTCAAGGGCAGCTCGTTCCTCTTCACGCAGCCATCTTTCCCTTAGTGGGATGCCTGGCGCCCACGTAACTCGCTTCATGTGATCCATCATGGTTAACTTGGCGACAAGACCTAAACTTCCTGTGAAACCGAGATATGCGAGGATACAGGCGAATGCGGCCCCTGTAGCAAGGTTCGGATTGATTGTCGGATGGAGGTGAGCGAAATTGTATGCCAAAAAGTAGACAACCGGAGGTGCCGCAACTGACACTCCAGCTGGGACCAAAGCGGTTCTCAAGAGTTTTTGACGGATAAACGCCGTGCCACGGTAGCAGATCTCGACTATGTCAAGGGCGCTGTCAAGATCTTTGGCCGAGATAGCACAGTTAAGCGCTCGTTCGGCGACGGCGCTCTCAATAGCGGCACTTGCTCTCCGTGGGTTCTGTTCCGAAAATTCAATTCCATTCTCGGTTTTCCTAGGTACGGGTTTCGAAGCGAACAATTTTAAAACGTGTGCAAGGCTCGACGGTTTGCCTAGAGCAGTCTGTGTGTCTACATATAAGGCCAGAACGGCAGGCGTGATGACGACTGTTTCGCAGCAAACAATACTGTCCGCGGCGTCCGAAATGGCGTCAGCCGTGTCCCTCAGCTGTACTGATGACTTCCTTAGCGAGCTGGTGGTATTTGGCTTGGACGCGTTTTGGTCTAGTGCCAGGAGATTTGATGCTTCGGTGGCTAGTCTGTTTTGATATTTGCCCAAGTGAGGCTTAATTGCGAGCGCTGCGCTTTGGCAAGTTTTGAGAGCAACTAGAGTCAATTCCTCAGTCGGAATGTCGCTTGTCGAGAGGAACTTGGACCGAGTCTGCTCAACGACAGAGGTGAGTTTCGTGAGGTCAGGAAGACTTCGAGCGTCGGGTCTTTGGTTTGCTGCAGTCGTGGTTCCTACAACCGGCGATTGTTTTGTCGCGAACCCGCGCGAAAGACACCTATCGAGAATCCCATAAGCGGCAGACGGCCGGCTGGGCAGAGCTGGGCGAAGTTGGAGACGAGGTAATATTCGGGTTTGATAGCGGAGGGATGCTTCACATCTTAAGCAGATGCGTGGTAGTCTCGACATTCTGAGGGATCCGCCCAAATAGCCAGGCCGTTCGACTCGAAATATCAGGCTCGGTTGGAACTCATGTGAGTCAATTGGGAGCGATTGCCTGCTGGAGTCCGTGCTGCCCGACTTGTTGAAAATGATAGGCACAACCTGCGACTGGAAGACCACCCCCCAAAAAAATACTCCGTCGTCGTCTTATGAGTACTTACTACACATCAAATCCAAAATGGAAAGCGGTGAAGGTAGGAAGTACTCCGTACTGGTAATTTACCATGTGGGGTCCAAGTTTTTAGAGGCTTCTAACACTGGAGAGCGGGGGGTGAGAACGGCTACGGAGTACATGCTGATAATTTCTAGAAGATCACAGAACGTTAGGGAGGCTGTCAGCTGTGGCCTAACGAGAGACAGAGATACTTGTACAGAGACCAAACTAGTTTGTGGAAGACGAAAACTGTATATTAATTTCCAATTGCTCCTTCTTTCTGTTAGGGAAGTCTAATGCCTTTTGCGCTGGCCTTCTTTCCGGCAGTAATGAATCCTTGACTCAGAAGATAGCACCACAGAATCTAAAGCCACTCAATGAACCCTCCTTATTTTCAACACAAGCTGCATATCTCATACCATTAACCAAGGAAGCTAAAGATGGACCAAAAGTGCGTTCACCGAGGCTGTGAAAAGCTATTTTCAGACCCGGAAGAGGTCTGCACATACCATCCGGGTCCTCCCATCTTCCACGAAGGCCAAAAGGGTAAGTGCCAAAGCTCCAAAGTGCCCGCAGTTACTGCATGCACTCGCCCCAAATTTTCTTAACGAGAACCAAGGTCATAGCCTCTGACCTGAGATTCCTGTCTCCCTAGGCTGGAAATGCTGCAAACCCCGCGTTTTAACCTTTGAGGAGTTCTTATCTATTCCTCCCTGCACCAGCGGAAAACATTCGACGACCGATGTGCCACCAGGCGTTGAAGAAAAGAAACGTAATGAACAGCCAGAGCTCCCGGAAAGCTCTGCACAACCTACGTTGTCCGCACCCGCGCTACCTAGAGAACCCATAGCACCTGCCCAGCAACCTACGCAGCCGCAGCCACCGCCAGAGTCAGAAGATGACGACCCGAGTCTGGAAATACGCGATGGCGCAACCTGTCGAAGGAGAGCCTGCGGGGCAGTGTTCAAGGCTGGCTCTTTGAGAAATGAAGAGATATGTATCCACCACCCTGGAGCGCCGATATTTCACGAAGGCAGCAAAGGGTATTCCTGCTGCAAACGCAGGGTTTTGGAGTTTGATGAATTCATGAAGATTGAGGGCTGCACATCCAAAACCCGACATCTCTTCATCGGAAGCGGGGGTGTTCGGGAGAAAAAGGCAACAGGAGCTTTTGGAGAGGAGCTTCTAGATTCGGTCAGGTTCGTACATCGCCCGTAAGCTACAATTCAAGTTTCCTAACATTGTCTTCGTAGATCCGACTTTTACCAGACACCAACCTCGGTCATCGCCTCGTTCTTTTTGAAAAAGATTGTCAAGGACACTGCCAAGGTCAAATTTACAAGTCGGTCAATCGAGCTCGATCTAGTCACTGCTGACAACCCCCCGAAGAGGTTCACAAAGGGTGTTCCACTCTACGCCGAGATCAGCCCAGAGAAGAGCAGTTTCAAGGTACTGGGGACCAAATTGGAGGTGTCGCTTGCTAAGGCGGATGGTACATCGTGGCCTGTGCTGAGGAATGACGAGGCTGTCACTGGTGAGATTTTTCAAGTTGGACGAGCAGGTAAACTTCAGTGATGTCTTCATCAGCACAGTTGTCAAGAACAGAAATTTAATAAACCAAAAATTGCAACACTGAAAGACCTTTTTTTTCTCATGCCCTTGTCTGTCCAAAGGAGAATTCCCACGCCTCTCTGGTTAGGAGTACACCTGTTGTTTTCTTTTTGTTTTGTACGGGGGGGGGTTCTGGTTAACTCCTGAGGCCTTCTGGGCACCTTCAATTGTTTTGTTCTGTTTCTTATTTTTCAAGGGAGAAGAAATTGATAATATTCGTGTTCTAATCCATGATTTACGAAGATGCGAAGATGCTTGCTTGCAGAGTACGCTGACAAATAATTTGCCCCGCGCCCCTCATTCACCACCCACGCCACACTGATCCTAAATATCTCGATGCACTGAAGTAATGTTCAATCGTGCTGGAAACAGCAACTACAACTGTGTACTCCCTTGTTACATTTTGTGAACGACATCGCAGTAACCACGCGAAGCAACCAAACCCACCAACAGTTACGTTACGGAACTTCTCAACTTCAGCCAACATGTCAACTCCGTCATCTTCCATCATGGCCCGGCCAAGCATACACCCACCTGCTTCGATGCAAGCACAATCTTCACCATCCCAATCCCAGAAACAGCCCCCATCGCAATATCAACCACCCCTGCGTGCCCCGAAGATGTTACCGCCACAGATAGGTACCTCTCAACCTACAACCCAGGCAACCGAAACACTTGCAGACGTCACCTCAAGTTCGCGTTCATCCTCTCCGTCACGACCCCCCGTGAGCCCCATCACACCGACCTTCCAACACGCTCGAGCCATACCCACTGCGTCATCCACATCGTCTTGCGCGGTCCCTCCCGCTTTCCCACCTCCGCGCCAGACGTTCACGCACGCACAACCTAACCAGGTTGGAATACCACCTCCAATTCCCGAACCCATCTCATTCGACTCCAACCCGGATGCCCTCGCTCTTCGTTCCGCAATTGCTGTTCTCCAATTACAGCGTCAACGTGCAGTTGAGGATATACAAAACCTAGATCGTGCTCGCTCTGCGGCCCTCCAAGACCCGGAGGCTTTCGCTCGCGACCTCCTCTCGGGGCGTGTCCAAGTTGCAGACACTGCAGCTCCAACTTCCACCTCGAGCTTACCTTCCCCCCGCCCGACACGAGACACTGCTCCTTTGGACAACAGTGCGCCAGTATATGAAACCGAACAGAATAAACCGTGGACTGTTCTTCCCAAACCACAGGACGTAGTGCGCTGCCCCCCGGTCAATTGGAACCAGTATGCGATTGTTGGAGACTCACTCGAAAAACTACATGCCGAACAGCGCGCCATGCCAACTGAGGGTGCTCCAGCAACACTTGGGACTGGCGGCACCTATGAGTTTAAAGGAGGCGACGGCGAACAAAAAAGATATATTGGTGTCGCCGCTCCTTATACACCTGGTCGTGACAAGCTCGTCGACAAAAGGGTCCGAGGGACTGGAAAACGTTGAATACTTCTACGACTATTGCAACCTCGATAATAGATAGCCCAAATATGATGCCAAGGGTGATACAACATACACCGCTCGAATGGCACTATGAACTGGGAGTGATCCGCAACCCGAATGCCCATCGTTACTTTATATGAATTAATTGCAAAGTGGTGGGCATGTGCATCTTGCGGCTACGTGTTCGTGTGCGCACTTGTCCTTCGGGGTGATGTCGAAGTACGAATATTCAAAACAACATCGAGGCCCATTATCGCGAAGGGCTAGGTGCACAACATCATTGACACGCATTGCTGGTGATTTAAGGGGGGGAACATCAACATTGCCTTTGTGGAGAGAAGAACAGTGTCACACCCAAGTGCCCCATAGTAAAAAAAGGATGATCTGGGGAAATTAATCCAAATATATTTCCCAACCATTAATGTCCTGAGGAATAGTTCATCAAGGCCATAGGATCAAACATTAACAACCCTCATTTGCGGAGTAATCATAAGATTGAAGAGCAGAACGCATGGTTCTGCAAAGCCAACCGAACCCCTCTTTCCGGGTGTGTCATTCTTAACCTG
Source organism: Graphium sp. VPRI43844 (assembly GCA_019925285.1). NCBI lineage: Eukaryota > Fungi > Ascomycota > Sordariomycetes > Microascales > Graphiaceae > Graphium > Graphium sp. VPRI43844. Next base: position 409,788 of record JADHKT010000001.1, read on the forward strand.
AACGCCAAACCGATGTCGTTAAGGGTCATAAGGAAGTGCAAGGCATTGCAACATGCAACAAGTGAACTCGACAAGGGTAACCTCCTAACAGATCTGCTCAGCAGATGGAGGGAAGTCAAGAGAGTGAGGAGGGGAACAGAACTGAAAACTTAGGTAGAACAAAAGCCCGTATGGCCAGCGCCACCCTTTATTGTGGAAAGTCACTAGAACTCGGGTTAGAGAAGAACCATTGATATTGAAACTGCGAAACGGAAGAACATACTCCATGCTCTGTTGGACTGAACGGCGAAGACGTCGATTGTACACTTTGCGGTCTTCGGGTGAGCCCCAATAGAGCTTGTGTGCCTCCGGATGCACAAGAGTGCGAGGATCGTATGCTGGGTCTTCTTCCTGTAGACTGGCTATGACAGCTTCGATGTGAGACTTGACATCCTCTCTTCTCATAGGGTTGGGAAAGTAGCAGGCTGTGCCGTCGGTTGCGATGCGATGGTGGAATAATTTCGTTTTGAACACGACTCGAGGCTGTTCTTCGGGAAAACGAGGGCTGAAGTGTATTTTGATTTGGAATAATCCGCCGTCGAGGTTTGTCATTGGGGGGCCAAAATATGTCACCGTCCACAAGAAGGGGTTATTGTCCTCAAGTTGAATATCGTGAGGGAAGTCGTTCTCACTCTGCTTAAAAGCTTCAACCACCTGGGCATACTGGTTGTAAAGATTAACGGCAACTGTCGATTGAGATTCCATCAGTTTCTTTCCCTCATCTGCCCAAGTGACCAGTTCATCGTCAAGAGCTTTCTTGATATTTCGCAGACGGCGCTCCAATTCTGTATAGTTGAATTTGCCTTCCATAGAGTTGCTAGCTCCTTCGAAGGGCATGCGGGCAAAAATAGTTCCGTCTTTCACTTCGGACTGCCCCTTCTTGACAGATGCGATATAAGAATCGAAGTACCACAAAAACCTTCTTTTACAAAGGTCCTTGAAAGGCTCGAAGGCGACATTTTGCTGGTCCGTTTCGTGCATGTCGAACCCAAGCTCCTCCACTTCAGAATTGTTGAAGGCTACAGCTTGGCGGCCGTCAGAGGTCAGGTTTAGGGCCTCTTCTAGGACCTGGATGACGGCAATGCGGATCGTCTCATGTCGAATCTGGTTGTGTTAGGAGCGGGCATACCATGGGGTTTCCAAGGCTCAAAGAGTAGTTTGAATAAAGCAAACCGACCTTCTGAACGTAGTTTGATTGGTTCGTCTTATCTGACAACTCATTTGCATCCTCAAAACCGGGTTCGTTTTCGTATGGATTTGCCGACATTAAGCTTTGGATAGAGAGCAGAATCGACTCGAGACCCTGTGCTGGCGACCACTCTTCCCCGCGTTCGCCTCTCCAGGTACTGTTCCAAAGTTAATACGGCATCTTCGGCGAGAGCTTGATACCATGGATCATACCCTAAAATTGACCTGCTCACGTGGTCAGCAAGCTGTTACGCAACGGCTGAAAAAAAAGTTATATGGAGGCTCACAGGCAAACTTTGCCATTGGCATAAATGTTGGGGTTAAAGCGACATCTTCCTGAATTGGTGGTCGTGGCAGTAACAGTGGGGGATTTCCGAGGGTAGTCTGAAACAGTCGAAGGTTAGAATGGGATGGTAGGATTCGATGTTGTCAGAGGAAGGTGACCTTTGTTGAATCGGACGGAAAACTAAGCAGGCAAGGATTTGTCAGTAGTGATATGGCCAAATTCTGAGGACAAGAGACCGACCTGAAAGAACCCAAACTCGTAAGGGGTGTCTGGAGGACCTATAATCAGTGCCCTCACATTTCGGACATCCGATTCTTTGCAGGCGACTCCAAGAGCTAATTTTTCAAAAATCGGGTGAATTAGCAAGATAGCGAGGGCGAAAGACGGCCTGTCACGGATCTTCCTACATAGATCAGATGTCTTTTGGATATCGCTAAGTTCCTGTAGGAGTGTCAGCTTCATTGGCGCCCGCTTGGTTATTACGAGGCGATCGATGTGGGGGGGATATTGAGCGGCGGGTGAAGGCAACGATCCTAACTCACCTTGGTAATCCGAATTATAGACTGATCAGACATGTTTGGCTGCAGATAGTTGTCCTAATGCAGTCTGAGAGGTCAGAAGTCCACTCAGAAGGTCAAGTTATCTAGTAGGAAGAGGATGAACCGAAATCCAATGATAAGGAAAGTGGTGAGGGGAGAAAGCCGCACTCGGATAGGATAGGTTGTTTGTTCGTTGGGTTGAGCTGGTGCTGGGATGGGGGTGGAGTCTTATTTTAGGTCTTGCCTTGGGCCAAGCCAACACCCTCAGCTCAAAGTCCTATTTGTAATCCTAGGCTCTAGCAAAAAGCGCTTGATTTTCTATGAGTTGCTTCACCTGTTACATGGGTCAGTACGTATTATGCTAGGATGCGTGATGAATCTCCTTTTGCGGACTCATGTAACGTGTAACGAGAGAGTGCAAGAACAGGCAGAAATGGTGGGTTGCGACAATGAAGTACGAAGTACTCCGTGCCTCGCCCCCACTAGACGCCCTAGTAGTTAGCTGTAGTAGAGGACGAGCTACTCCGTATTATGTTGCACAACCCCTCCAAATCGCTTGCACTAGCAGCCTGACTCAGCAAGGAGCTTAATGGAAACGCGTGAAATTCAAAGTCGCGTTTTAGTATATCTTTTTCTTCGAGATTCTGTTGCCTTTGATCCTAGCCCACCATACAATCACCCTTTCAACAGCACAGCCATTTACCGAAAAAGACTTTAGCCCTCCCCTAAGGTACCATAATTATGGCAAGTTTCTTTGATCTGAAGGCGAGAAAACAGGTGGCAGCAGCCAACAGTTCCCAAAAAGTTGACAAAGCCAATGAATCGTCAAAATCACAACCATGGGTAGAGAAGTAGTACGACTCCCTGTTGCATCTGTTGCATCCTAATGCACCTTTAAATAGCATCCTGACACTTATCAATAGTCGGCCTAAGACCCTAAGCGATGTTACTGCTCAGGATCACACCACAACTGTTCTGCAAAGGACCCTCCAAGCCTCTAATGTAAGTTATCTTCCTAAGTGTAGAATTGAAAAAGCCCAAATCTTTCTATAAGTCACTGAAGGAAACTAGCTTCCGCACATGTTGTTTTATGGCCCGCCTGGAACAGGAAAGACATCTACGATATTGGCTCTGGCTAAAGAGCTCTTCGGCCCGGAAATGATGAAATCACGAGTTCTCGAATTAAATGCATCTGACGAACGCGGCATCTCCATTGTTCGGGAAAAAGTCAAGGATTTTGCACGCATGCAGCTGACAAACCCCATGCCGGGCTATAAAGCTCGGTATCCATGTCCGCCCTTCAAGATTATCATTCTTGACGAGGCTGATTCAATGACACAAGATGCCCAAAGCGCCCTTCGACGAACCATGGAGACATACAGCAAAATCACTCGATTCTGTCTAATTTGCAATTATGTTACTCGAATCATCGATCCTCTGGCTAGCCGATGTAGCAAATTCCGGTTCAAGAGCCTAGACCAAGGCAACGCCAAAACCAGGTTGCAGGAGATTGCAACGAAGGAGAGAGTAGTAATAGATGAAGAGGCAATTAATGCACTAATACGATGCAGTGAAGGTGATCTACGAAAGTCCATCACCTTTCTACAGAGTGCAGCGCGCTTGGTCAGTGGCAATAATCATGACGGTGACGGCGAGATGGACGTGGACGGCGATGCGACGATGAAGGGAGAACAGCGAGCAATCAATGCCAAGATGGTGCAAGACATCGTGGGTGTTATACCGGATGATACGATCGAGTCTTTAGCCAGAGCCATCGTACCTGGATCTTCAGGAGTTTCCTACCAACGTATTTCCCGTGTTGTTGAAGATATGGTTGCGGATGGGTGGAGTGCTGGACAGACCCTGGCCCAAGTAAGTGAAGACCCCCGAGGACGCAATCAGACAAACGAGCCTCTAACAATAACAATAGCTATACCAAAGAATTATCTTTGATGAGACCATTCCTGACCCTCATAAGAACAAAATTGTCATGGTCTTCTCTGAAATTGATAAGCGCTTAGTCGATGGGGCTGATGAGCATCTTTCTATTCTCGACCTCTCACTCAGAACATCTGCCATCATGGCAGGCAAGTAGCTGTGTATATCAGAGAAAGAAGGATAATGATGATCAAAAAGAATCACACGCGAACTCACGAAAACGTCATGTGGGCTGCCATTTTGTTGCCTCGTATGAGAGTGTCTAAGGTCAGCGGTCAGCTGCAATGCGCAAGAGAAGTCTCCATGTTCTATCAATGCATTATCGACCTATGCTTAAATCAAGTCCTGGCCAGATATCAGTTGATATTGCTGGCCTTTCTTTCTCCTTTTCGATGCGTTTCACCCCTCTAACGCCGGATCCCTCCAGCCAGATATCGGGTTGATCATCAGCCTCTGTGGCGATGCTATTTTGTTGAACATGCCGACCTAGAAGGCCATCAATTTCGGCCAGGGCGGCCATCGAAGATTCCAGTGCCAGCTCCCCTTGTTCTATCTTCTCTGCTACAGTCTCCAAGGTGGCTATTTTGGCCGAGTCCGCCGCAAAAACCCAGGCTTTTGCGCGAGTAGTTGGGTCGACTGTTTCCGAATCCGCTCTCCCCATCTCAGATAGGCTGGCTGGCTTAGGTACTGAACGTGCCGAGATTGGGTATCGTGGGAGAAGTTGGCTCTCTTCAGCCAAATAATCAAGCCCTTGGCATATCTTTTTGGACTGGTGTGTGAGATAGACGTTGAGGTGCGACTTGTGGAGAATTAGACTTTTTTGTTCCTGTGACGTGAATAAAAGACGCGATATATATGGTGTCAATAGATGTACACTCGGTGTGGATTGATGCGCCTGAGCAATTCCAAGACTTTGCCCCCCGTGGCCAGCAGGCAAGGCTCTCGGTTCAGGTTTCCGTCTCAATAGTTGGATAAGGGCAGCCCTAATCGAGATGTATCTGTTGTACTTATTTCCGATCTCCCCCATCTTCCTTTCTTGAGAAGTGGACGCCTGGCCTCCCTCGACCTTGCTATGTTGAGCGCTTGATGAAGTTTGTGCAAGGGGGTGACCATTTCCGTCTCCCAACATCGATGTTTTGGAAAGCTCAGTCTCCATCCAAAGAATTAACGCATTCCTCGAAGCATTTAAGGCCTCTGCCTTGAGCGCGTCCGATGACTCTCGCGGATCAACCTCCTCTCGAACCAGTTTGAGGAGGCGTTCCTCACGCCTAAGCAATAACTTAGCCCGAAGCAGCGCTTGCTCAGCTTCGCTGAGTATAGACGAGGCGTCTGGTCGAGACCGATCGCTTGATCCTGCCACAATTCCACTAATAACTGTATCTGGGATCCTTGGGAGGGGTAGTATGTTCTGTAGAACACCCTCAAGCTTGTATTGGTGGCCCAGGTCAATCTGTTTTTGAGAGAGCCGGTCGAGGTAGGCGGATATAACATCCAGCCTTTGCTTTTTCTGACGTAATTTAGCAATTGCCAAGTGGTCATCTAACACACTGCTCGAGGAAATGGTAGTTGGTTTTCCCGCAGTACTGTTGCACAGCTGTCGCTTTACTGTGTCAAAATCACTGCGAGCAGCTTGATTGGCAGCCAGGGCATTCACATAGTCCTTCAAAATACCCCGGCCCTTTTTGTCTTGAGAAACTGTCGTTGACGCTGAGACTAGCGAGATGGGTGTGTGTAGTTCTTGATTTCCCACTTGAACTTGGAGATAGAGCCCTAATATCCGTCTGATGGACGCAACTTCTTCACGAGGTTTTATGTATGGCGCTAAACTCTGGCGTATGCGCGCAATATCGTCCCCAATCGATGGCATCGAGCAGAGAGTACCAAATTGGGTTTCTCGGTTGCGTGGTAGAATAAAGGCGAAGAAAAAAATAATGATTTGGTATATTACTTGTGTTGAACGGTCCTTTTAGCATTGATGGGTGCTGAAACCATCACTGACATAGCACGGAGTACGGAGTACGGAGTAATTAGCTTTGAAATATTGGAGAGAAGTGGAGTAAGAAGAGTAGACGCGAAACTCACATGCGCCACCACCAGCCACCTATCAGCCACTGTTAATGATCAGTTAGCTTCTCAAAATTTATCCCAGGAACAGCCATCACAATCGCCATCCCTAACAAACAAACGTGCAAGATACCACCAGCACAACCCCCAATAATATGCCCTGCTATATTTTTGACGCACTATTCATTAAAAATTTACACCGGCACATTCAATCATACTGAACGCTACTACCTTCTTTCTTCCTGGAGGGGAATCCCCGCCCCACACCGCCGCCCAAGATGAGTTCTCAAAAGCAAGATCCTCATCGCGATGTTTCGCAATACAAATACTCGGCGATGTCCAACCTGGTGCTCCAGGCTGATCGTCGGTTTATAACGCGAAGGACCGATGAGGCGACGGGTGACCCTGAGTCCATTGCCGGGCGTTTGACCATCAACGACATGGGTTCAAGAGTCGCACGCGTCGCTGCCCCGAAGCCGAAGAAACCCGCTGCACTTTCCGGTATACAACGAGGAGGCCTTCAGGAAGGCTCAGATGTATTGCTTCGAGAGCAGCGCAAGAGGAAATTTGACTCGGATTCGACGAGGGGGATGGGAATCTTAGGCACCACCACCGACTTACTGGTAGAAGGCATACAGTATCGCCCGCGGACGGCAGAGACTCGCGCGACTTTCAATCTAATGTTGACACTGGTCGCATCTACTCTGGGTGATGTTCCACATGAGGTGGTTCGCAGTGCGGCCGACGCTGTCTTGGAGTACCTGAAAGATGATGATCTAAAGGACTTTGACAAAAAGAAGGAAATAGATGACATCCTTGGGTCCTCCTTGAGCCCGAAGCAGTTCAATGAGCTAGTCAACTTGGGAAAAAAGATTACCGATTATGATGCACACGACGACGACGACGATAAATCACACGCTAGTAATGAGGATGGCGGGCTCGGCGCCGACCTAGAGGATGTTGCGGTAGCTTTTGAGGATCAGGACGATGAAGAGGACGACGGCCTCGTTGCAGAGATTCGCGACGAATCATCGGATGACGAGGATGAGGAGGAGATGCCTGAGAAGGCTGCTGCCAATGGAGACGACGAGACAAAAGACGAATTTCTCGGCGATATCGACGAGATGATCATCGATTCTGGCCCGATGCAGACCGACCAGAAAAGCTCGGTGGAAAGTGTACCCGCTCGCGATATCGACGCATTCTGGCTACAAAGACAGCTGGGAAAGTATTACCAAGATGCCCACGAGCAATTAGACAAAACCGAGAGAACGTTGAAGATTCTAGAGGCTGATGGCGAGAGCGAAGAGGAGAAGCGCGCTTTTATCGAGAACGAATTGATGGAGCTTTTTGAATACGAACACAACGAGCTTGTCCTTAAACTGGCCAACAAAGCCAATAGGGAAAAGGTCGTCTGGCTCACACAGCGCGCCCGCGCTGAGGATGAAGAAAAGCGAGCCAAGGTAGAGGAAACGATGAAGAGTCAGGGTCTTCAGTGGATACTAGATGAGTTCTATGGCAAAAAGTCGGACGAAGCTGTCAAGAAAACGATCGACATTAAGATGGATATCGATGGTCCTCCATCAACTACGGCTACCCAAGAACCGGCGGAAAAGCAGGATGGTCAACTGGTCGGCGGTTTGGCTCCCCGCAAGGTCATTAACCTTGAAAATCTAGTCTTCGATCAAGGGAACCACTTGATGACGAACCCCAAAGTCCGGCTTCCTGATGGCTCAACCAAGCGGACCTTTAAGGGATACGAAGAGATTCATGTTCCTGCGCCAAAGAAGCGGAATGACCCGACGGACTCTCTAATACCTGTTTCCGATATGCCTGAATGGGCCCGGGCCCCTTTTGGCAAGACGTTGAACAGAATTCAATCTAAGTGCTACCCTTCGGCCTTCGAAGACGACGGCAACATGTTGGTTTGCGCACCGACTGGTAGTGGAAAGACCAACGTGGCAATGTTGACTATCCTTCGAGAGATTGGTAAACATAGGAACCCAGAGAATGGTACCATTGATTTAGATGCCTTCAAGATTGTTTACATTGCGCCTCTCAAGGCTCTCGTCCAGGAGCAAGTTGGAAATTTTGGAGGCCGTCTCGAACCATACGGTATCAAGGTGTCCGAGTTGACGGGTGACCGACAACTCACCAAGCAGCAAATATCCGAAACACAAATCATTGTTACTACGCCTGAGAAATGGGATGTCATCACTCGAAAAGCTACTGACCTTACATACACCAATCTTGTTCGACTTATCGTTATCGATGAAATTCACTTGCTGCACGACGACCGGGGCCCGGTTCTCGAGAGCATCGTGAGCCGGACCCTCCGGAAGAGCGAGCAGACTGGTGAGCCTGTCCGGATCGTGGGTCTTTCCGCCACTCTCCCCAACTACAGGGATGTCGCCAGCTTCCTTCGCGTTGACATGCAGACCGGTCTCTTCCACTTTGACGGCTCGTTCCGACCATGCCCGCTTCGACAAGAGTTCATCGGAATTACCGAGCGCAAGGCTATCAAGCAATTAAAGACTATGAACGACGTCACCTACAACAAAATCATTGAGCATGTCGGGACCAACAGGAACCAAGTGCTCATTTTTGTTCATTCCCGAAAGGACACGGCAAAGACGGCACGATACATTCGTGACAAGGCACTTGAGCTAGAAACCATCAATCAAATCCTTCGGCACGATGCTGGAAGCCGCGAAATTCTCAACGAGGCAGCGGCAGAAGCGACCGACAAGGACTTGAAGGACCTCCTCCCATACGGCTTCGGAATTCACCATGCAGGTATGGAGCGCATCGATCGAACTGATGTAGAAGATCTTTTCGCCCGTGGCGTTATCCAGGTACTAGTCTGCACTGCTACTCTTGCCTGGGGCGTGAATCTGCCTGCCCATACCGTCATTATCAAGGGCACCCAAGTTTACTCTCCCGAGAAGGGCAGTTGGATCGAGCTTAGTCCCCAAGACGTTCTTCAAATGCTTGGACGTGCTGGTCGACCTCAATTCGACACCTACGGTGAGGGCATCATTATCACGGCCCACAGCGAAATGACTTACTACCTATCACTTCTTAACCAGCAACTTCCTATCGAAAGCCAGTTTGTCAGCCGGCTTGTTGATAATCTGAACGCTGAGGTCGTCCTGGGCAATGTCCGTACCAGAGATGAGGGTGTGGAGTGGCTGGGCTACACCTACCTTTTTGTCCGTATGCTCCGCTCGCCCGGATTGTATCAAGTCGGCGCGGAGTACGAAGATGACGAGGCGCTTGAGCAAAAACGTGTGGACTTGATTCATTCAGCCGCAATGGTGCTTCGGAAGTCGAATCTGGTCCGGTACGACGAGAAGACGGGAAAATTACAACCGACCGAGCTTGGGCGCATTGCGTCTCATTATTACATTACGCATGGCTCGATGGACACGTACAACAGCCTCATTCAGCCGTCCACCTCGAGTATTGAATTATTCCGTATCTTCGCCGAAAGTGCCGAGTTTAAATATATCCCGGTTCGACAGGATGAAAAGGTCGAGCTTGCCAAGCTTCTAGGTCGCGTCCCGATCCCCGTCAAGGAGAGTATTGAAGAGGCGAGAGCGAAGATCAATGTTCTTCTGCAGGCATACATATCACGTCTAAAGCTTGAAGGACTGGCCTTGATGGCTGACATGGTTTATGTTACTCAATCCGCCGGCCGTATCCTACGCGCGATTTTCGAGATAACATTGCGCAAGGGATGGGCTTCAGTCGCCAAAACCGCACTCGACCTCTGCAAGATGGCTGAGAAGCGAATGTGGCCCACCATGACGCCCTTGCGTCAATTTTCTACCTGCCCGCGAGACGTCGTCATGAAGGCTGAGCGAGTAGAGGCACCTTGGAGTGCCTATTTTGACCTCGACCCCCCCCGTATGGGAGAGTTACTCGGGATGCCCCGCGCCGGTCGGACCGTCTGCACACTTGTTTCCAAATTCCCACGTCTTGACGTGCAGGCCCACGTAAAGCCCATCACCAGGTCCATGATCCACGTGCGGCTGAGTATCACTCCTAATTTCGAGTGGGACGACCAGTTCCACGGTGCTGCGGAAAGCTTTTGGATTCTTGTTGAGGATTGTGACGGTGAAGACATTCTCTTCCAAGACCAATTCCTACTGCGAAAGGACTATGCCACGGGCGAGGACACCGAGCACCTGGTTGACTTGACTGTTCCTTTAACGGATCCAATGCCGCCAAATTATTTCATCTCCGTCATCTCAGACCGGTGGATGAATTCGGAAACGCGGATTGCAGTACCATTCCACAAGCTGATTCTGCCTGAGAAGTTCTCCCCGCACACTCAACTTCTCGACCTCCAACCCCTCCCGATCTCGGCCCTAAAGGTGCGGCAGTACGCTGAACTCTATAGCAACCGTCAAAAGTTCAACCGCATCCAGACACAGACTTTCAATTCGCTGTATGCCACTGACGAAAATGTCTTGGTCGCTGCCCCGACCGGCAGCGGAAAAACTACCTGCGCAGAATTTGCCCTGCTACGCCTCTGGTCCTTGGAGAACTACGGACGGGCAGTCTATGTTGCCCCTTACCAGGAGCTCGTTGATATCCGTCTGTTGGATTGGCAAAAGAGATTGGGCAAGCCGCTATCCAAAGAGATTGTTAAACTTACGGGCGATACGCCAACGGATCTGAAGCTTCTCGAGAAAGGGGATCTCATCCTGGCAACCCCAGCGCAATGGGATGTTTTGTCCCGTCAGTGGCAACGCCGCAAGAACGTGCAGACGGTTGAGCTCTTTATCGCCGACGAAATTCATCTTCTCGGAGGAACTCAGGGCTACATCTATGAAATCGTTGTCTCCCGCATGCATTATATCAGATCGCAGCTAGAGCGTGAGCGAGAAATGAGAATTATTGCTCTCGGAGTCTCGCTGGCCAACGCGCGAGATATTGGCGAGTGGATTGGGGCGAAGAAACATGACATCTACAACTTCGGACCTCACTTGCGTCCTGTCCCATTGGACCTCCATATCCAGTCCTACTCCGTCCCCCACTTCCCCTCGCTTATGCTTGCCATGGCAAAGCCAACCTACCTAGCCATTACTCAGATGTCAGCCGACATGCCCGCCATTGTGTTTGTCCATGGGCGCAAGCAAACTCGGGCTACAGCGAGAGATCTTTTGGCAGCATGTGCCATTGACGGCGACGAGGACAGGTTCCTTCACGCAGATGCAGACCAATTGAAGCGGGTGATTGAGCACATTCACGAAGAGGCCCTTGCAGAGGCCATTTCCCACGGCGTTGGGTATTACCACGAAGCCCTCAGCCATAGTGACAGGCGCATTGTAAAGCACTTGTATGACAATGGTGCCATTCAAGTTTTGGTTGCATCCCGAGACGTATGTTGGGAACTCAATAGCACTGCCCACCTTGTAGTTGTAATGGGTACCCAATACTACGAAGGCCGCGAACACCGCTATGCTGACTACTCCATGAGTGAGGTATTGCACATGTTCGGCAAGGCCTTACGACCTTCGGGCGACGGGAAGGGACGTGGAGTCCTCATGGTGCCCGCCGTGAAGCGAGAGTACTACAAGAAATTCTTGGCCGAGGCACTCCCAGTCGAATCGCATCTTCCTGACAATCTCCACGACGCCTTCGTCACCGAGATCAGCACCAAAATGATCGAAACAGTTGATGACGCGATGAACTGGACGACCTTTACGTACTTCTATAGGCGTCTCCTCGCCAATCCGAGCTACTACGGCCTCAGTGACACGACGCATGACGGGCTTAGTCAATTCCTTTCTGACTTGGTCGAGACGACTCTTCGAGAGCTGACGGAGGCCAATATTGTCGACTTTGACGAAGAAGACGGCTCGATTGCGCCACAAAATGCGGCCATGATTGCAGCCTACTACAATATCTCTAACTTCACGATGCAAACCTTCCTCATGTCTCTCAAGGCCACCACCAAGCTTAAGGGTATCCTGGAAATTGTCAGTTCTGCAGCCGAATTTGAGACTATCCAAATTCGGCGTCACGAGGACGGACTGCTCCGTCGCATTTACAGCATGCTGCCAGTAAAAATGTCGGATCCCATTTACGATTCCGCCCACTTCAAGACGTTTGTATTGTTGCAGGCACACTTCTCTCGCATGCAGTTGCCCATCGACCTTGCCAAGGACCAAGAGGTCATTCTATCTAGAGTTCTCAGCTTTTTGAGCGCTGCGGTCGATATCCTCTCATCAGAAGGACACTTGAATGCTATAAACGCAATGGAGATGTCGCAAATGGTGGTGCAGGCCATGTGGGACCGCGATAGTCCCCTAAAGCAGATCCCTCACTTTACGCCTGATGTGGTACAAGTCGTCAGTAGCTTTGGGTATGTCTCTTCTTCTCTCCTCTCCGTTTCGTTTCCCCTTAAATGCAACACAACACGACAAGTGGGCTAACTCATCGGAATTCAGAATCAAGGATGTGTTCGACTTTATGGATGCGATGAACCCTGAAGAAAACCCCAAATACGGCGAACTCATCAAGAAGATGGGCCTCTCGAAGAGCCAACTCGCAGAGGTTGCCAACTTCACCAACAATAAGTACCCGGATATTGAGCTAGAACACGAAATCCTCGAACAGGAGGATATTCGAGCGGGTGAGCCCTCATACCTACAGATTAACATCCAAAGGCAAGTCGACGAGGATGAGGAACTCGATACGACAGTTCATGCTCCCTTCTTCCCTGTGAAAAAGATGGAGAACTGGTGGCTTGTTGTTGGCGAGGAGAGTACCAAATCGCTTCTCGCAATTAAGCGGGTTACTGTGGGTGCCGAGCTGTCACTCAAGCTAGAGTACACAGTACCAAGCCCTGGAAAGCACAACTTGAAGCTCTTATTAATGAGCGACAGTTATCTTGGGGTCGACCAAGAGCGAGAGTTCAGTGTCGTTGCGGGCGAGAGTATGGAGGTGGACGATGACGAGGAAGAAGACGAGTAGGAGATCTCGGTGATACCCCTGCTTTTCTAATGCATCAGATACTGCGATACTGCGATTCTGGGAATGAGGAAGAGACGATAGATGTACACGGTATGGTCAGTATAGTCACATGAAGGCGGATTTACAGGCCAATTGCAAAAAGAGAAAAAAAAATGACTTGAATAGTTCTGGTTTATGACGATACTAGCTAGGTATGAGAGTAGTGCTTGTGCTAGGAACTGAGATAATACGCTTCACACACCATCCGCCTCCCAAAGATTGAATGCTTGGCTTCTTTTGTTTCTGGGGGTATGCTAGATGGACATTTACGGAGTACGGAGTAGATACTTGTATACTCCGTATTGATCGGGTGGGGACGGCCTCAACATGCGAGGGCGAGAAAGGAAGGAGGTCCGAAGACAGTCAATGAGAGGTTGAATGATTCATCCATCCATCGAGGTTCACCGTGACACTAAACTAACAAGATCTTCCCAACGACGGGTTCATATCAAGGTCGGGAGGAAGAGTAATAATAGTAGTACTCCGTAGTAGTTTAGTAGCCAAGTTGGAGGGGGAGGGACGGGGAGGGAGGGGGAGGGAGGGGGAGGGTGGCTAGGTACTGTTTGGACCCAAGTCACGTGTCCTCATCGAGAGCTCGTCAGCGTTGCTTGGCTTTTGGTTCGCCTTGGACAATTCCCGACTATTATTTGCCTATGCAGTATCCTTTTTTTTTTCTCTCTACGCCTGCCTTCTTAGCTACCACAACACAGAGCAGAGAGATTTCCCATCACGAAAATCCCGCTCCCACCAGATTGAACTGCGTGTTCAAAGCAACCAGCACCAGCACCTGTTTTCGTCGTCTAAGCCAGAACTTTTCCATACTTGAGCAAGTTAACGCGGGCCCTCGACGCGTCCCTAGTCTCGCTACCGCCGTTGCATTTCCCCTCCTTTGCCGACCCTTCACCTGGGGCCACGTTCGGCGCACCCACCCCAAACCATTGCTCAATTCCTTCGTATCTTCCCGTTTTCGCTCTCACTCTCAACACCACTAGGTCTGCGAAATGTCGAGCGTCGAACCAACCGTCGAAAAGCCAGTGTCTGGGCCTACTACGGAGCCCCAATCGGATATCGAGAAGACAGACCAGAAGGTTTCGAATGCTGAATCTGATAGCGCAAAAGACAAGAGTGCGAGCGCACAGCTAGATTCTAACGGTTTGTTTTTCCGCGTTCAATTGAAAGAGGAAATGCCATGTGCTTTGCAGGGACATGTAACACCCGTGTTGATTCTTGTTTACGGCGGCGTTGGTGATTGTTTGCGATCGCGCAACTGCTAATCTATTTTTACGTTTGTAGCCAATGCGCCACCGACAAAAGAGCTAGGGGCTTCCGGTCAGCCTGACGGGTCCTCGGCCAACGCCGTTGACACGGAAATGAAGGATGCACCCGAGCCAGTGGTAAAAGATGATGCTGGCAAAGACACGACCACGGCTGCTGAATCCGTGACCGCAGAAGCGAGTGCTGCGGAGGCGACGCCCGATAAGAGCAAGGCGCGACGCAAGTCTGGCGCAGCAGAGGCGAAGGGAAAGAAGCTGAACCGCAAGGCCTCGAAGGCCAAGTTATTCAACACCAATGCCCAACCAGGCGAGCATTTCCTTGTTAAATTGAAGGGTTTCCCTCCCTGGCCTGTCATCATCTGCGATGAAGATATGCTTCCTGCCCGCCTTCTCCAGACACGACCTGTGACAGCGCGACGAGCCGACGGTACCTATCGCGAAGATTACGCTGACGGCGGCAAGCGCGTCAACGACCGCACCTTTCCTGTTATGTATCTCTTCACCAACGAATTGTATGCTCTAATCTGTCTCTCGTGTTACTACGACCCTTCAAAGCGCTGTTTTTTTTTGGCTAACACCTTTTTTTTTTTCCTTCTCTTTGACAGTGGGTGGGTACCCAATGGAACTCTCCAAGAACTTTCTCCCGAGGCAGCTCGAGAAGCCATCAACGATAAGATGCGAAAGGATCTCCAGGCGGCTTTCGAACTTGCAGCGGAAGGCAATGATCTGGACTTCTATAAGGATGTTCTCCGCCAATTCCAGGAGCAAGTGGCCAGTGAGACTGCTGCACGGGAAGCCGCCAAGAAATCAAAGAAGTCCAAGGCTACCACCGAGATCGCCGAATACGATGATGTTGAGATGGGCGATGCTGATACTGCGACCGTTGCAAAAAAGTCTAAGAAGCGCAAAGCGAATGACGCAGCGGCGGTAAGCCACTCTTCCATAGTTCATACCTTATACTTTCAAACTTTATTACTGACTCAGAAATGCTACGTACAGACTCCGCAGCGATCTGACTCGGTCAAGAAGTTGAAGATCAAACTAAACACGTCTACTACCCCTAAGGGGGGATCGAACGGAACCGCGACACCCAAGTCTGCCAAAGACCCAGGCTCTACCAAATCTACCAAAGCCAAAGCCAAGATGTCTACCAACACAAATGATTCTGATGGTGCCATTGCCAAGGAACCCGTAATCTCTCCACAGGAGCGTCATCAACGGAAGGAGGTATGTTGAGCTGAGCCCATCCTATCCCATCCCATCACAAACAAACAAGTCTGCGAAAGCCCTCGGCAGGGTAGGACCCGCTGACATTATCAACCTTGTCTACAGAAAGAAGTTCTGTTCCTTCGACATAAACTACAGAGGGGTCTTCTAACCCGTGATCAAGAGCCAAAGGAGGAAGAGATGAAGGTCATGAGCGATTATTTGACCAAACTTGAAGGATTTGTCGATCTGGAGGTCAGCATCATCCGAGCAACCAAGATCAACAAGGTCCTCAAGGCAGTGCTCAAACTCGAAACCATTCCACGGGAGGAGGAGTTCCACTTCAAGTCGAGATCGCAGTCGCTTCTGGACAAATGGAACAAGCTATTGGTGGCCGCCGAGACAACCCCTACCGTGGCTGGCTCAAACGGGGTGAACGGTGCGTCCAAGGACACCAAAGAGGAGTCAAACGATGCCCAAAGTGTCTCGAAAGAAGGCATGGTTGGGGAGGCCGCTGCAGAACCTACAGCAGAAAAGGAATCACCCAAGGAGGTTCGTCTTCCATCATATCATTGACACCACTCTATCACACATGTTTTCGGTCGTCTTGTCTCGAGAGACTAATCGCCACTGTCGGCTCCTGGCTCGTTCAGCTAACACTCTCACACCAGGATACCAAGGAAGCTGCTGCCGCCGAGGCATAGAAAGATACTTTCCAAGATGTAATGGAATCCCAGCGGACGGCTTGCTCCGAACGCGAGCACACCACCACCAAGCGTCTCGTCGCATATTTTGCGGAAACGGCCAAAGATGGCGGGTGGGTTCGAGCGAATACAACGAGCGAATACAACGAGCTCAAGGTAGACGCCGCAATTCGATTGGCAATCCGAGGATCGAGAGTCATTGTAATGGTCTCCCGCGCAAGGCCACAACTGGTCTGCATGAAGGAAACTCGTTCGAACAGTGACAGTTGCGACGACGTTTGGCATTTTGATAATTTCTCTGGCGTTTCTGGGGACCACGATATATCTGATGTGAGACTAAAAAGTGGCAGTATTTTTTTTTTTTTTTTTTTTTCCTTTTCGTCTTTTCTCTTTTCGTTCTCCCATATATCTCATATTTTTGTAAAACCACCGGTGACACCACACCTTTGATGAAGTTTTCGTTTCCTCACTTCCTTTCTCTTTTCTCTTATTCTTCCTTCTTTTTTTGCTGATCCTTTTTCTTGGTTGATATCGTTGTTGCTTTTGCTTTTCTTTGCCATCTTTAATCTGCCTGTCTCGAGAGTTGAGTTCCGCTAGGTTATCCTATCGGGGCGTATGCCTTTTGTCCATTTTATATTATTATCCTCCTACTCAATGTCTAGCAGGTTACTTGGCTCATCTACAGATTGTCGAGTGTTAACTATCTTCTTCCTTTTTTTTTTCCTTTTTTCTTAACACTGGGTGTCTCGCATTGTGCACCCTAGATAGAGTGTGCCTCCTCATGTGCTTGGGTAGGGGAACTGAGCCAATGACGATTTTCTCTTGATAGCCTTGGTATTTTATTTTCGTGAGATGGCCAAGTTTACAAATCAAATGGCAGAGGAAATAGCAGAGTATATAAAGTCTTTTTCATTGCAGACAGATTGACAAAATCACTGTATATCGTTCGGTATTGATACTGTGCGTTCTGACGCGTGCCATCCAAACCAACGCGCGTATTAGGGGCCGTTGATTGGACAAGCTTCGTCTCAGCACATTGGCCATAACGTATGTGGGGGACATTTTGGCGCACTGTGCACTGTGCTACTAAGACCTTGGTTCCCTGTACTCCGTACTCCGTACTCCGTAGATACTTGTACGTCTCCAAGCCTACCGAATACTTGCATACTTGCATACGGAGTACAGGTGCAAGTGTTGTCAGCCTTGTCTCATCAGACACCCAGTACAAAGGCGGAAATAACCTACATCATCACGGGCATGGCGTCCACAAATGAGGCGGATTTTCCGTCTCAGGAGCTTCATCAGGCATGTACCTGCTCTCTACTGAGGTAAAGCTGGCTACTGACTACTGACTACTGACTTTGTTGTTCGCCCAAGTAGGCGGTTTATGTCTTCAATCCCGAAGAGAACGATCAAGTTATCCGCCCAGCCAAGCGCAGGCGTGTCGGCAAAAAAGATTCCCACCATGCAGAATCTCATGGAGCCGGTTCGTCATGTTTCATCTCGCTAATGGGTGGCACTGAAGCCAGCAAATGGACCGATCTCCGTGAATCGACATATCTCTCGTCTTGGAATCGGATTTCACGCAATGTCCAGGTAATTTCCTTCCATATCAAGTTGACTTTTCAGGATAGTCACAGTCTGTGACTGCGCCTTAGGCTCGGTATGGTTGCTGACTGGCTGGCCAGAGAATTCTGCGCGAGATTAACCAAAGCACACTCGATGCTGTGGGTGCATTTCTCGAGGAGGCCCATACTGCCAGTAGACTTAACTCGCAACTTCCATGTGCACTCATCATCACTGGTCCGAATATTGCATCCCAAGACTTGCTCTTCGAGCAGCTAGGCGATCAGCTAAAGGCCAATTCTGAAGATAAATTTGTACGGTTGAGATCTTCAGATGCGTCAAACTTGAAGGCCATTTTGAGGAAGATTATCGGCAAGGTTACAGCTCAAGGCGTGTATGGGACGGAGGATGGCGAAGAATTGACCGTTGGTAAATCGGTAAGTGCCAAACTAAACCTAACCTTCCTGTCCCTTCTTCATCTTCTTAACACCATCCATCGTGCGGGAGGATACTTATCTCGTGCGCTACTAGAAACATAAATTCCTAAATTATGACCTTGAGGCTATAGAGTCTTATCTTTCTACCCAGCCGGACTGCCGAAACATCTTCATTGCTCTCGAGGACAGCGAAGGTTTCGATAGCTCTCTTCTGTCCGACCTTATCCAGTTACTACAGTGAGTTGGCGGCCTTCTCCAGTCTTGCCCTCGAAGCTTCACGCTGCCGACAAATTAAGCTTACACATGCCTTGCTTCAGCTCATGGCGGCCTCAGATTCCTTTCGTTCTCCTTGTAGGGGTTGCGACATCTGTCGATCTCCTTCAGACTCGTTTAGCAAGATCCATTCGCCCACTTTTGTATGCTAACCAGTTCGATGTGGCCCAGAGCACGACCATCCTTGAGGACGTGTTTCGGGGCGCTGTTGCGAGGCTTGATGCGCCTCTCCGGATTGGTCCAGGTCTCCTTCAAAGCCTGGTAACCCGTCAGCATGAGCAGATGGCGGGAATTCAGGCCTTCATTAGTTCAATCAAGGTACTCTGACCCGACCCTACCACAGATTCCGCCGCAAATTTCCTTTCCGGGAAGATGTACTAACCATGGGACCATTGGATGGCGGGATACAGTACGCTTACATGTGCCATTTCTTTGCGAATCCTTTGAGTATCTTCATCCGCAACGAAGTGGAATCGGCGCAGCCAGAACACCTAGAAAGCATAAGGTCACTACCCTCTTTCCGCGCATTCGTCGACGACGCGGTGAAAGCTGGTCGACTGGATGAAGCGAAGGCCCTGATCCGAGACGACGCGTTCCTCAAAAAAACCGTTGAGACAGCTCTTGAGCAACGGAAACACTGGGAACTGCGATTTCTGCGTTCAGTCCATATCATCTCCTCCATCGTCAAAGAAAGAAAGGAATATTCCTCGCTCTACACTCAGGCACTGGAGGATACGAGAATTGGTGTTGACTCGGAGGAAAACTCGATTATCGAGATGGTAAAAAGGCTGGCCCCTGAAGAGTTTGTCTCGGTTGTCGAAAGGGTCAAGTTAGCCATTGCAACGGGTGATCCCAAAGCCAAGCTTGAGCCTTGGTCATCGGACCATATCATCCAAAAGGCCGACCTATCGGGACTGCTCGTCAAGGCTGCCGGTTTGGTCACCGAAGCCAAAGAAAGCGGGCACAGGCTACGCACCAAATACAGCGGACAAAGCAAGGTCGTAAGGACGACTGTCATTGCTCAAAAGGTTCAACTGAGCCATGACTCGGCCACTTTGACGGAGGAAGACAACGAACTCACCTCGATTGTGGATCGCTTCCTACAAGTCTTAGAACACTTGATCACCACGCCAGATCCGACCAAACTATTATGTCACGAGATATGGTTCTATGATTCGAAGGCGCCCTATCGCGAAGTCTTCATCCCCAAGCCCCGAGCCACCTTTGAGAGGAGTCTCAGCCGACCTCACGACTACATGGCCTGCTCATGCTGCAGCGTTGAAGATGGTGGTGGAACATCGCCCATGTCACCTGCTACGTCGATTCTTTATCGTTTGTACCTCGATGCAGGCAGCCTGGTCAACGTTGCCGATCTTTGGACGGCCTTCAATGCCATTGTGAGTGTCAGGGGTGGGGATCAGGGTCAGGATCAGGGTCAGGATCAGGACAAGGAGCGATCCAGGAATATTAGCGGCGATGGAAAATTAGGCGAGAGAGAGGCCCTGGTTCGATTTTATCAAGGGCTCGCCGAGTTACGCCTTCTTGGCTTCGTCAAACCGAGTAAAAAGAAGACAGACCACATCGCCAAGGTGAAGTGGCTTTAGATGGAAGTTTGGATGGACTACCGAGTACGTGATTATGGTATTGCCAGCAGTATCCGTTGGTGACGGTGTATGATAGATTATGGATAGTATTTGACCGAGGAACTTTCATTCATTCAATTTCATTCACCAGATCTATTGAACTTTTGAACTTGGCCCCATGATTGTGAACATCACATCACGTACGTGCCATAGATTTTTTTTTTTTTTTTCACCACTCGACTAAAAGCGAGCTTCGAAAACAGTACAGAACGACAATCTTTCACGATTTCTTTTTTTGGCCTACAAGTTCTGCCCCTTGCCTTGCTATCAAAGAGAACAAGGAGCAAACAAAAGAGGCCAGCGTCGAACGAGTTAATCGCAATAACCTCGAGAGATAAAGAAAACCCTTCCCAAATTCGGGTCCACGAGCAGAAGAAAGAGAAAGACGAACGACGAACGACGACCTTTGTTCTCGACTCGGGCACAAGGCCAATTGTCTTTCTCCCTTTCAAGTTTTTGTTTTTTTCCCCCTCGTGGTATTCTTCTTCATTTCCTTCGCAGACTTCCTTTATTCACCACCTTGGATATATATATGTTCTATTCCGAGGGTTATCACTTCCAACTTCCTTTCCCTAAATTCCTCCATCGTTTTGCCCATCCTACAATACACTTACAAAAATAAGCTCTTCTTCCGTTTTTTTTGGCTTTTTTTTTTTCTCAACATCCTGACCTTGGATTTCTTCCTAGTAGCACGACGTCTTATTCAAAGAAAGCAGGGAGTGTTAAAGAGGAAGAACAACTTTCGCCCTTTCTTCTAAACTAAACTTCATTCCTCCCCCCCCCCCCCCCCCCCCCAACCTGAAGCAATACCCTTGGCTCTATCCCATTTCGAGTATCCAAAAACCAACACCGTACTTCGACCTAAGAACGCAATAACCTAAATACCAAACCTTTCAACTCCGCCTAGCCCGACGAAAAAAAAATGTCGTCCACAATACAATCAAAACCGAAAACGAACCCGGCACTGGCCCGCAAACTCCAACACCTAGGCCTGTCCCTCTCTCCTCTTGTCCAGGTAACAACCGGTCAAATCCACCCTTCCTTCCCGCGCACACTCTTGGCATTCTGGCTGCTCACCGATGCCGAACTTGACGCCCTCGCCTCTTTCTACCACCAGCGCGATCCGAACCCCTGGACAGATTCGTACCCAGTCCCAGTGGTATTTGGGGGTCCCTACATGCCGTTGGAGAGGAAGCGTCGGAGGTTTGGCCGCTTTATCGGATTGCGGGGTTGCGAGAGTCCTGTGGGTGGCTCTGCTGGTGATGGCTGTGTTTGGGAGAGGCGAGGGGATGAGGGCGCCATTGAACAGGGTGAGGTTCCGAGCCAGGCGCAGAATGAGCGTGATTTCTCGGAGTGGGTGAGGAGTCAACTCAATGACGCGCATGAACAATTTCGCCAGCAGGACCTGGAGGACGAAATCCAGAACAAGCTTCGTTGGTACTGGTAATATTGTTAGCTGTGTCTTTCGCTACCCTAACAGCAAATTTCTCCCGCCTGGGTCGCTGATGTCCCGCAGGTTTGTTAAGAAGAATTTCTAGTCTAGATCATTCCCATCAAAGCACAGCATCATTGCATGTCAGGTGAAATGGCCGAAGAGGTTTCCGTTGTTTTCATAGACATCGTGCCATCGCAGCAGAATCTATCAAATAGACTAGCACATAATAGGGGGCATATCCATCTTCAACGGACTCTTCCCTGAAAACTCCAGCCGGAGAACCGCCGCAGCACTGCTGGGGTCTCAACCTCCACCAATGCCCTCCACTATGTTACAATTATAATAATGAGAAAAATATTTTGTTCAGGGATCCTTCGCGAACGTGTGATGAATGCCCCCCAGCCCGGACTCCCCCTAAAAGACCATGGTTAATCACGGCGGTTGGTGATCCGTGGTAATCAGGGTGAATGGCAGTGGCTGTGTAAGTATGCTGGGGTATTCGCAAGTGGATTGATGGGTTAAACTGTCTAAATATGTGTAGAAACGTGGTTATAATTTTGTCGAGTGAGCCTCTCGGCCTCGGGTCGAAGAACTACTTCTTGGACTTCTTCTTCTTGCTTGACGCTGTCGTGCCAGGAGTTTGACTGATTTCGGCATCGACCAGAACACCATCATCACTAGCTGCCGCGTTCAAAGTCTTCTCCTCGTCCTCTAGTTCTTTCACCAGATTGGCCTGGGTCGTGGCTTTGCGCTTCTCCCACCACTCTTTTTCGGAAGCAGTTGTCTCTTCGATTTCTCCAAGGCGCTTTCGCAACGTAGTGTTGACAGCAATCTCATTGGCGGTTTGGAAAATTGATTGGCCCCAGTTCGGCACAAGCGCATTGGCCTAGAATGGCCAAGGGCTGTCAGATTCGAAACAAGGAAATGTATACAGACAGGCCAAAGTTGAGCCTTCAATGCCGAGAGATTTCACTCACCTCCATAACCACATCCCGTAGTTCATTTTCCATCTCCTTCTCGGCCCGCAAAAATCTTTGCCAAAGGTCATCGCCGACACTGCCCTTTTGGAGCAAGGAGCTCAAGGCCGCCTTTGCTGATCGGATTTGAACCAAGCGTCGAATGTCCTCTACTGCACGCCGTAGTAAGGCAGCGCGTATAACACTTTCGGGGATCTTGGTGGCTTTCTCTTGTCCTTCTTCGGGGCCCATATGTAACAGCGATAAATAAACGTTTCGTTGTAGGTGAGGACCGAACCATGGGGCAAGGTTGGCACTCTGGGCTGTAGCAGGACACGTTCCGATTAGCACTGGAGTCGTCTGACGCGAGAAATGTAGCGGAAATTCTTACCAGCCTTGCGTTTCCGATATATGCTGGAGAACGTCATGAGCGAGCCACTGAGGACAATGAGGTAGGCGAAAGGCAGGACCAAGCCTAGCCAGTCGACTTCGAAACTAACCATGGTGGGTAGAACCTGTAGGCCGCAGAACAAAAGGAGGACAAAAGGAATAGCAAATCGAGAGCGCTAGAGGAAACACGAGAGGCGGCAATAATTCGTGGGCGAAGGGGTTGGTGTACTCGTATGCGGTTGATGCTAGGTTTGGAATGTAAAGCGGGTAGTTAGTTGCTCTTCAGTTCGCGAGCTATCTTGTGTACAAGTATCTTGTGGCCTGGCCTATGTCGCTACTGTGTCCTCGAACCAACTTTTCGTGCTTTCCTTTTTGGGTGTGTTGGCCTTTAAAATACAGTAGTAATACGGAGTACGGAGTAGAGTGGGGGAAGTTCAGTGGGAAAAGAGTACAGAGTATAGGATACATACTATAATAAGTGTACGCTGCTATGAAAATGCAGAGTGGATATGTACCCAGTACACTTCTTCCCGGAACCTCCCTAAGAGAGAGCATTAAGTAGCTATACCCTTTTTAGTAGTGTCCCTTTCATACAACCCCCGAGTATCTCTACAAGTTATTCCAAAAAGCTAAAAAGCTGTGCTCGTGTTGTTGTAACGTATTAGCCCATTAGCCCATCAATCACTCGCCGCAGACCAAGGTGCGTCGGCATCCTCCCACCCAACATCGAGCAGCGTCAGTCTCATCAGTACGGAGTCAACATGCTTCCCTCAGAACTCTCGACTCCTACTACTAGTTTATTCTTTACAACTACAAGATGTACTCAATGATCACACCCCGATTTTGAATCCGAATCAGATCGTGATTTTCTCCCTTGAAGCTTCGACTCAAATTATTGGCACTGGCAACCCGCCGACCATCCCGGCTTTCGCCCCGATCTCTACCAGCCAAATCTCGTTTCTAAAACCCCTTCACTATGCCGGCAGACTACACATCAACAGCACGGGCGCTGTCACTCTCCCCTCGGATAACATCGCCTTCTTCTCCCCATGGCAGTAGTCAATCGCCTTGGCCTGCCCCGCGCCTGGGCTCAGTTCGCCGCCTATCCTCCATCCGGCAACAGTCAAATGCTTCCTTCGTAGCTCGAGTTGTTGAAAACCTTCGAAATATAAACCAGTCTCTTTTGAAGGCCTTTCTAGGCCTTTCGCTATTAAAACGGTTGCTTGTTGCGCTCGCACTCGCTGTATCATTCGCCCTCTCCGTCCTTTTCCTCGTCTACTCGCATGACATCTTTAGTTCTTTGGGCCCTGTCGCCAAGTATTGGCGCAGCCTTCCTGCCGGGTGGCTCATAATTTGGGCAATAACATTTTTCACGGCTTTCCCGCCAATGATCGGCTATAGTACGGCCGCGACTGTGGGTGGCTTTGTTTACGGATTCCCCCTGGGCTGGCCCATTGTGGCTACAGCTAGTACGGCGGGCTCCCTGGTCGCCTTCCTGGCCAGCCGGACCATCTTTAGCGGATTTGTAAACCGCCTCGTGGGGAAAGACCACCGCTTTCTGGCATTCGGGCAAGTGTTGAGACAGGATGGTTTAATTGTCCTGACGATGATACGTTTCTGCCCCCTGCCCTTCAGCCTGTCCAACGGATTCCTCGCCACCGTCCCATCCGTCAGCCCCGCCGCATTCACCCTATCAACCGCTCTGTCTAGGTGAGTTAGAATACCTTTTAATGTCCTTGTGATTTTGCACCCTGTCTCGTCGGGATCATGTACTTATATAATTGGCCCTACAGCCCCAAGCTTCTTATCCATGTTTTCATCGGAAGCCGCTTGGCCGCTCTTGCCGAGGAAGGGGATTCGATGACAACCGGTGACAAATTTGTCAATTACATCGGTATGTTCATAGGGGGGCTCATCGGAGCTACCGTCGGATGGTTGGTTTATCGTCGAACCATGGCCCGAGCCGCCGAACTCGCCCGCGAAGCGGACCAAGAAGAGGGCCATGCTGGGAACGAAACGCACGATTACGATGATATGGACACGGCATTGCTTGATCCTGAAGATGCAGCTGCACTTATGTCCGAAACAGATGCAGATGCGATCTCGCTTTGGGAAACGGACGGCCCTGATGGGAGATACCGTGATGAAGAACCAGCTTTAAGCAAGACCAGATAGATTACCGCTCCATTTGCTCCCATGTACTCGGAATAGATAGAAAAGAGATTTAAAAGAGTTCCCTTTTGCTATAGCATAACCCCCGAATATGGTCACACACGCCTCAGCATCATCCAGCACATGTTTGCCTTCAACACACACTCGGTGATTATGGCGTTCTTGTTAACAAGACCAGAGCAACACATTTTCACAAGACACTTTTGATTTTTGAAACTTAACAGATCTGGAATTGGCTCCTTTTGTGGACGAGGAAAAAGTAATGAGAAGACGTATATAACTGGCAAGCCTTACACGGGCTCTACAGCCACGAAATAAACATTACTTTGCCAAAGGAAAATACAAAGAAAATCACAGTAAATGGACCCCTTTAGATAGAAAGAAAAGGAACAACAAAAAGGTGAAAACAACGAATTAAGAAAAAACTGTCTGACTCCGAAGTACACAACTGATGAAGGCAGGAGCAAATTGAGAGCATATCATTTGCATGCCCGTCTCCTGCCATCTTTTTTCGTCCCCGCACCCGAACCGATAAATTAGGTGCCAAAACTGGGATAATTCCAAACCCTTGCGTATGACCCTAAACATTTTGTGCTGCCGCTTTTGCAACTCATGCCTGTCCTGACCCCAGATGGGGCAGGACAGTGCCACAAAAATGGCCGTACACCACCCCTCTATCAGCAAACTCTTTGGAAGAACTGTGAAAAACTCCACGTCACTCCTTGAAAATGCGCGGAAAAAAACACACGAATACACAGCGGCTTCTCTATAGCCTCGGTGCAGCCCTGCAGAAATCTATCGAGAGAGGAAATTAGATGAGATC
Source organism: Graphium sp. VPRI43844 (assembly GCA_019925285.1). Taxonomy (NCBI): domain Eukaryota; kingdom Fungi; phylum Ascomycota; class Sordariomycetes; order Microascales; family Graphiaceae; genus Graphium; species Graphium sp. VPRI43844. The sequence goes on from JADHKT010000001.1 coordinate 435,747, forward strand.
AGCGACGTTCATGGGCATCTCCTCAATCTGGGTGCTGTAGAACTGCTCGATTTCGCGCATCATACGGACGTCATCGGCAGTAACAAAGTTGATGGCGACACCCTTTCGGCCGAATCGGCCACCACGACCGATACGGTGGATGTAGTTCTCGCGGTTGGCAGGGAGATCGTAGTTGATGACGAGGGAGACCTGCTGGACGTCAATACCACGGGCGAGCAAGTCGGTGGCAATGAGCACGCGGGACGAGCCCGATCGGAATTCCTTCATAATCAGGTCTCGCTGAGCCTGGTCCATGTCGCCATGCATGGCCGAGACGGTGAAGTCACGAGCGGTGAGCTTATCAGTGAGCCAGTCGACCTTTCGGCGCGTGTTGCAGAAGATGACGGCCTGGGTGATGGTGACCGTCTCGTACAAATCGGAGAGGGTGTCAAGCTTCCACTCTTCCTTCTCAACGGCAATGTAGAACTGCTTGATACCCTCAAGGGTAAGCTCGTCCTTCTTGACGAGAATACGAACAGGGTCACGCATGAACTTGGTAGTGACTTCGAGGACGTCCTGGGGCATTGTGGCAGAGAGAAGGACGACCTGAGTCGATTGCGGAAGCAGCTGGAAGATGTCGTAGATTTGGTCGGTGAAACCACGCTAAGGATAGAAGTCAGCAAGTTGCTGACCAGATTTCCACGTCCAAGCAACAATGAACTTACAGAAAGCATCTCGTCAGCCTCGTCGAGAACGAACATCTTGACCGAGTCGGTCTTGAGGAATCGTCGCTGGATCATGTCCTGGACACGTCCAGGAGTTCCGACAATGACCTGGGGGCCATCCTGGAGGGCCTTCATGTCCTCACGGATGCTGGTACCACCGATGCAGGCATGGCACTCAATGTTCATGAAATCGCCAATAGCGACAACAACCTTCTGGATTTGTTGAGCCAACTCGCGGGTGGGGGCGAGGATGAGAGCCTGGCACTGCTTAACCGTGGGGTCCAGCTTCTGGAGGACGGAGATGGAGAAGGTAGCGGTCTTGCCAGTACCAGACTGGGCCTGGGCAATGACGTCGTGGCCTGGATCACAAAATCAGAATTCGGACAACCAAAATCATTGGGAAGTCAATCAACTTACCCTTGATGACGGGCATGATAGCACGCTGCTGAATAGCAGACGGGCGCTCGAAACCATAGGCGTAGACACCTGAAGAAAGTTAGATACATAGACACTTGGTGCGTAAGGAACTCGATCGAACCTCGGAGAAGCTCGGCCCTCAAGCCCATATCATCGAAGGAGTCGACGGTCTCATCGTAGTTGGACTCGATCTGTCCTGTAGAATGCAAAAGAAACCAAGTCAGTATGGGCCGAAAAATTTCCGTCTTCGCTAGACGAACAAGCGGCACTCATTGCGACTACCAATTATGATAGTGGAAGGAGAATTACGCACCCTCAGGGACATCCTCGAGTCCCTGCGAAGTAGCCATATTTGCTGTTTTGTTTAAAGAAGGCCTAGATCACAAGCACTGCTCGAGATCTAGAACCAAGAAAAATCGTAGGTGGGGCGTTGCAGCTGAGGCGAAAAAATTTCAGGTTTGAGATCAACAAACCGTGATCGAGTTGAAAGTAGATCTAGAAGGGAAAGATCACCTAGATTCCTAATATCTCGACTGGTGCGAGATAACAATGATAAATCAAGGTGAGGCTCGATGGTCAGGAAGCTGTATTTGAAGAAGAATTTTTCTTGTTGGTGGAGGAGGAAGGTTCAACAAGATAAAGTGGGCGGAGAGGAAGGGAAAAAAAAAGGGCGACCCCTCGAAAAACACAAGTCGCTGGTGATCCACAATTCCTAGGGGTAAGCGACGAAAAAAAAAATTGCCTTAGGGTATGGTGGGGGTGGATGCCTACAGCGTATTCCAATGCAGTAAATCTGCATTGGGAAAGTAGAATGTTACTGGGTTTTCATTACACTGACCCTATTGGAGTAAATTCACCCCGCCAGATTGACTTGACCCTTAGTACATAGTTAGCTAGGTACAGTAGGTCAATTTGCAGCTACCAAAATACGAGCATCTACATGAAGACGATCATTCGTAGGTACCCTGTTTCGTTGGGGACGCATGTAGCATATACTCCGTACGTACAGTCGATTTGCACTCCTCCAAGCCAGCGGCCTGGTCCCCGCAAGTACGGAGTACTGAATACGAAGTAAACTACATGGAGCTAATTTTGGCATGACAAAAACAGTGATGGCTTCTGGGAGAACAACCTGAAAGCTGCTCTAAGGAGAACTCATGCACGTACATCACCACACCCATCCATCAATTGTGGTTTCTTTACTCCGTACCATCCCGTCATCTCATTGGCTCTCTTCGCCTCACCTTAACCGATCTTCATGTTTGCTCCCCGCTTCTCATTTGCGAGGCGATTGCCTTCCTTGACTCGTCAAGGCATCAACGCGACACGACCAACCTTCAATCACTCTTCTCGACGAGCATATTCATCTCAGCCACCGAATAAACCAAAAAGCCCGCTCAAAGCTTGGCCTTTTCTTTTAGTTTTCGGTGCCAGTTACGGCGCATACGTGCTTCTTGTTAACGAGCGAAAAGGTATTTTCCGATACGTGCAGATAGCAGCCTGCCAGTGCACTTGACTAAACAGCACCGTGACACAGACATGACCTCGAACCCCAAAACGTCGGCGTGGCGACCCGACTCTCCTCTGGCCCCGACAGCCTTTGATCCGTCAAACGTCACGGTGCTGTTCGTCCTTGGTGGACCTGGTGCTGGGAAAGGCACTCAATGCGCTCGACTTGTCGAGAAATATGGTTTCACCCACCTCTCAGCCGGCGATCTTCTCCGGGAAGAACAGAAACGGCCTGGGTCTGAATTCGGCGCCCTAATCTCGGACTATATCAAGAATGGAGCAATCGTCCCAATGGAAGTCACAATCAAGCTTCTCGAAAATGCCATGAAGGAGGCAATGGGTAAGAACAACGTCAAGGAAGGCCGGTTCCTAATCGACGGCTTCCCACGGAAGATGGACCAAGCCGTAAAGTTCGAAGAGACGGTTTGTCCGGCCAAGTTCATTCTGTTCTTTGACTGTCCCGAAGACGAGATGGAACGCCGCCTCCTCGATCGTGGCAAGACCAGTGGAAGAAGCGACGACAACAAGGAGAGCATCAAGAAGCGTTTTAAGACGTTTATTGAAACAAGCATGCCTGTCGTTGACTACTTCGAAAGTCAGAAGCGGGTGATTCGGATCGACGCCAGTCCTGCCCCCGACGCCGTCTTCCAGACTACCATTTCCGAGCTTAGCAAGCGGCTCGGCCCCGACTTTTAACGACCCATAAGCACTACTCTCAAGTCGTCATGGGCGTCCCCTTGCTGTCCCCTTTGTCATTGTAACAACACAAGCGTTTCCTAACTTTGCATACACTGATAGCTAGTAGTTTCAGAGCAGACACTGGGTGTAACTCTGTAAAACCATTTGGGTTTTTCCCCTTACTTCACTGCTCGGTATGAGCATCCAACTCGTTGATTCCCCTTTGTTTGAATAATACTTTAGATTGGGCCTAAGCACCTTCCACACCATATTTCCTCCGTTGAAACAAGGGAATCTGAAACGAATAATATTCTACTCCGTATACAAGTACGTACACTTTCTTCTCAACGGAAAGACTGAAATATGAGCAATGTGTGTGACTTACACATGCATGCTCCACCATTAAATCAAATGGCAGGCACTTGGCGGGTAAACGCCGGATGTTGAAAAAAATTGGCGAACGAACCGTACGATGCCAGCCAAGTCTTTTCTTTATATAGACGACGCTAATAAAGCGGGGCGTGTGTCGGAAACTGCAATGGGGCCTTTCTGCCCAATCACCGCCCGTAGACCCGCCCTCTCCAGCCAATCACTGTGTCGTTTTCTCTTTTCTGTCCAAACGGCCCTTCACACAAAGCCTCGTTTGGTGTAAATGAATTCTAGCACAATTCATACTCTGTATTCATGCACCATATCTTGTTAGATCGTTGGAACGGTCACTCCGTACATTTGTTCTCATCGTTACAACGTCTCTGTATTAATTCATATCCTTGACAAACAGGGAAAGGTAGTAGACTCCCTATCCTTTCTGAAGGTGGAATGCTTTACTTTTCCACCATTTGCAATTCATCCCTTCATCCCTTCACTTATAGCCATGCCTTCGGCCGTCGACCCGCGTCAACCACAAAGCTTCGATGAAGCCGGGAATGTTAGCAACAAAATTGAATCCATTCCCTTACATCCCCAGGGCATCAAGCCCCTAGGAAACCAGTACTTCTCGAAGGATATCAATGCACGGCTTGCGACTGGGGCATTCCAGTCACTTCCTGATGAGACCTTGATGGTGCTCCTCGAATATCTTGTCCAGAAGTCTCTTCGAAACCTAGGATATACATGCAAATATTTAAATGCGTTCTGCTCATACGATGATTTATGGAAAACTCTATTTCTCGAGTAAGCAACTATTTGTCCTCGTTCGCAATTTTAACTTTTGCGCATTTTCAACCGTGACAGTAGTGCCGAACGCGAGCTGTTGTTTGAGCTAATACGCATGACCTAGATCATCACACAGCAAAGAACCCTCAGTGCAATGGCGCGGGTCCTGGAGGTCAACGTTATTGCAACTCGACGCTGCCCAGTCGTGTTCTTTCAAATTCAATAACGTTTTTTCGGACGTCCTCCACAGACCCTTTGTCTGCAGTCATCTAGATTTGAGTCGATTCTCGTCCAGCATTCCAGGTGTTAACAGCATCCGGCGGTTTGAGAACCTCTCATACAGCGAATTTGCCGGCAAGTGGGCGCAGACGCCTTTCATCTTGACGAATTGCATTCAAGAATGGCCAGCGTACAAAGAGTGGAAGTTGGATTTTTTTGTGAAGAACCACGCATGCACAACATTCCGCGCTGAAGCGGTGGATTGGACCTTCGAAACGTACAATGAGTACATGAAGACTTCCACGGACGAAAGCCCGCTTTATCTCTTCGATCGGAAATTTGCAGAGAAGATGCAGGTGACGGTGGAACATGGCCCCCAGGCAGCATACTCGAAGCCGGCCTGCTTTGGGCCTGACCTGTTTGAACTGCTTGCCGAGGACCGGCCAGCCCATCGCTGGCTCATTATTGGACCTGAGCGCAGTGGTTCGACCTTCCACAAAGACCCGAATGCTACCAGTGCCTGGAATGCGGTGTTGCAGGGTGCCAAATACTGGATCATGTTCCCCCCTCAAACACAAGTGCCTGGAGTGTATGTCTCTGAGGACAGTAGCGAGGTGACAAGTCCTCTGAGTATCGCCGAATGGCTTCTAGAGTTTCACCGCGAAGCAAGGCTTTTGCCCGAGTGTGTCGAAGGCGTGTGCGGAGAAGGAGAAATTTTGCACGTGCCGAGCGGCTGGTGGCATCTTGTGGTCAATCTCGTGCCAGGCGTTGCCATTACACAAAACTTTGTGCCTCTAACGCCGAATCTTTACCATTTGTCGGAGGCCTTGTCGTTCCTACGGGATAAATCCGAACAAGTATCTGGCTTCAAAGGCGATGTGGCCAACCCTTACCAACTCTTCCATCGACGATTGGAAAAAGAATTTCCCACCGAACTCAAGGATGCCCTGGAGATACTCGAGAAGAGACAAGAAAGCAGGAAGCGTAAGTGGGAGTCAATAGTCGGACAGAGCAATGATGAAGCGGGAGGTGGGTTTACTTTCAGTTTTGGTGTAAATGATGAATACGACGACGACGATGGTGACGACGATGACGACGAATAGTTGACCACATCAAAAAGGATAACTAAAATGATATATATGAGTGTAGAAGCAAGTCCCATCCAGCACCTTGAACTCAACTTTGCTCTTGTGTTTGGAAGTTATAATTGAATCCGGAGCGCTGTTCTAACAGAGCCAGGCCGTTTCCATATCATGGCGCAAGCGCAAACGATGAACAGGGTGTACATATCACATTAAGATTACTCGCCGTGCTAGCTTCAGACTATGTATTGAGCAAACCACCAAGACGCTCAGGAGGGGTATATGATCAATAACTGTTAAACCCCGGATTGTAAGAATTCTTAGGGTTGTTATATGCCGATGGATTCTGGCTTTCTCATATATATTACATCCACTCAACGCGCGAGATGCCGACGAGGCTAATTCGACACGACTCCAATCATAAGCTCTGTCCAGCGGGACTCGTGTGCTTCGATAACAAACTACCGAATACATGGCATTTCTGCGGACCTCGAGATATGTATCTGTTTTTGCGCATCGGTTGGCAGCCGTCAGCTTCGGCGTACGCTCAGTGGAACTTTGGGAGGAGAATCTAGACGACCTCATTGATTTACCCATGCCAATCAATGTCTCCTCCACCTTGGGAATCCGAGAGCAAACAGGATTCCAGGACTTGCATTTGCCGGGCAGTTAATTCCAGTGCAATATGACTCCGCAAGTTGTTCGGGGCCGTAAGGTTGATAAGTGATAAGAGCGCCCCGTCCACCCTTGACCTGGGAATGACTCCGGTCGCCTGTCTGTCTACCTTGCTCTGCATATCCAATTCCAAAGTGAAAGCCTGTAGACCGAGATGAAGTCCTTCCTTGTCACTGCTTTGGCGCTTGTCGGCCCTGCCCAGGCTGGTCTTCGATTTGGGTGCTCGACATTGACGATTCAACGAATTGATCCAATCGTCGAGCCTGGAAAAGCTCCCTCTGGTAAGCCACCTCTTTCACTCTATCCCTCCTATACAGCACCATTAGCTAACATATTCAAAGCGGTGCGTGAATAAGCTTTCCGGTCTTCATGACTGGTGCTGCTGCCTGATATTATGTCCTTGACTGAACTAATTCTTTCTTTCCAGCACCTTCATCAAATCGTGGGCGGAAATGCATTCAATCCTACCATGGGTGACAATGTCGGCGACATCGCAACGTGCACGACCTGTGAAATGTCAGAAGACTTTTCCAACTACTGGACTGCCGTATTGTATTTCAAACATCCCCAAAACGGCTCCTATCATCGCGTGCCAATCGTAAACAATGCTGCACTGGCTCGAGGCACTACTGGCGGCATGACCATCTACTACACTCAACACGATTTCACCACGGATGACTTGATACACCAGCCTATCAAGGCCTTTCCACCAGTGAGTAGACTGTTCAAGGTTGTGTAGCCTTTTCATCATCAGTCTAATACCTTTCGTAGGGGTTTCGCATGACGGTCGGCAACCCGGCAATTACCAACCAAACAATTGCACGTAGCAACGTCGGGCTGCGTTACAATTGCCTTACTACTCTGCTCAATAGAGGCCCGGAGCTCGTGGATTTCCCGAACAGAAAATGTCCTGCAGGGATCTTTGCCGTTCACCACTTTCCAGCGTGAGTAACCACGCTGCCCTTGCTGGCGATTGACTGAATGGCCGTGCTAACCTTGTCTGAAGCTGCTGGGATGGAAAGAACGTCGACAGCCCCGACCACCAGGCGCACATGTTCAATACGATGGATCGTGGCGGATTCCGAAACGCGCCCCCTTGTCCAGCATCGCATCCTGTCCGTATGCCCCAAGTGACGTACGAGACAGTGTGGGATACGGCAGTATTCAACGACTTATGGGACGAAGCTGACGGCAATCCGTTTCTATGGAGCTTTGAGGGTGGTTCCGCCTACGGCACACATGCGGACTACTTGTTTGGTAGGTTTACCCATGTGAACATTGATATAGAGGTCTTGACTTCTTATTAACTTCCAACAGGATGGAAGGGAGATTCACTGCAGCGGGCCATGGACCAGCCTGAGTGCTTCTATGACGGCTGTGGCTCTATCACAAAGCAGCCCATGTCCATCGCGAACGAATGCAAAGTCCAGGACTTTGTTGGCGAGGAAACCAATGGATGTATGTTTCCCCCAAAGTTTTGAGAGGAAGGTTTTAGCTACACCGAACTAACATGGCATGTAGGGCTTGAGAGCCTCCCTGGCCAGGGCGAGATGGTGATGAAATAGTTCGCTTCATTCCAGTGGAATTTCCCAGCGTATTACTTGTGCTATTGGAGTGGTGGTGACGAGAGAATTGCTCATGTACTAGGGTTCTGGGCCTATGACTTCTTGCTACCGAAATATTTGAGCCTTGCGAGTGAAGAAAGGAACCGAGCGATGGATTTAGTTCTGGTGATTGGTCGAAGTCAATGTGAAGCTTGGCTGCCCGTCCCTATTTCTACTTGTACGTAAGTCTGGTATGGTCCGGCTTATGAGAATACGAGAGATCAGCTTATATACAGGTTCGAGTCAGTGCGAAGGATATAAGCTATGCATTCGTGTGCCATAACAGCGTATCGTAGCATGTCTCGACATCTTCGAAGAATGGACTGGGCTGTCAAACAAGGGGAGAGCGCTAGGGCGAATTCTTGCTTAGCGGCCAGTTGGGGAATCTTGATGAGATAATGTATCTAGTACTTGTTAGAACCATGTCATATACCAAATATAAATGTACTATATACAACTCGCTCCTGCTCATCCCCCAAGGCACGTCACTGACTTGCATTGCTCCTAGCCCACCTAGCCCGCCTTTGTCTGTCCATCCACTTCCAGATTCGAGCTCGGGATTAAGCTACAATTCCTCGCGCAAACAACGCTGGCTGGCCAAGCCAACCTCTGCTGACGCCATCTCTCGCCCTTTTTAAACAAATTACACCTTTAGCTTACCTTCTCCCTCCCCTGCGAGTATTCCTTTTCACATTTCTCCGCTCGTTATTAGTCCCGACGCTATGCCCGCCATGTGAAGGGCTAAAAGGGCAGGACGCTTCCGACCACCTTGTCTTTCTGGCCTGGCCCCCCTTTACTAGAAATAAATATCCACCCGTCACTGCGAATCCACACCACCCACCCCCTCCAACAGCCTTCAATCGTGCCTTGTGTGTGCGCGCCAACTCGCCCACCTGCGCAGTCGTACATACCTCCTTTACTTGACGGCCCTAACTTATTCACAGCAGTGTAGCTGTCTCGTTCTTGCCTTTATACGCTGCGCACTCTGTGGCTTGATTAGCCCTTTCTCCCCATTCATTGTTGTCTGTCATTTCCTCGCAAGTCCCCTCCTCTGTGGCCGGCATTCGATCTTTCGACCTTTTGAGATAGTCGCCACCTTGCCACCCCCCAACTCGACTCACGTGAAATTCCTCATATTGTTCCTCATAGTTTTGTGTACCTCGAGCATCTTTAGCATCCACGCACCCAAGCATCCTCGCAACATAGCCTCTCGACCCGTCCACCACCTGCTACTTAGCTCCACGATCTTGCTGCAAAGACGCGAACACCCGCCATTTCGAGGCACTATGGTTTCCGAAGAGCATTACGAGATATGTCTTCCCATCCTTCAAAATCCGAGCTTGGAGGACGAAGACAAAGCCGATCAGCTGGAGGAGTTGTTCCGGAAAGAGACGTCGTTGGCGGGACCCGCTTTGGATAATGCTGTGCTCGATGTGTTATGGCGGTATCGGGAAGGAGGCGGGAGCTCGGCCTCCCCCCCTCCTATCAGACAGACCATTCTCCGACGACCATCGCCAGCCTCGTGGCGAGGTGGAAACACCCCTCTCTCGGGTTCGCCCCGCCTCGGTATTAGCCCGCTGGCACCCCCGGGCTTCATTCCCTCGTCCTTTACGCGTGGCAAGGTTCCCGCCGCCTCTCCCTTTTCTTCTCCACGCCCGTCTCCTCGCCTCGCATTTGCAACCCCTGCCATTCCCAATAGCCCCAGCCTCAGTGCCTATGTCTTTGCTAGCGATACCGCTCCTTCTCACGAAACCTTCAACGAGATTCAGAACGAGAATGTCGAATGGCTCGTCAACGATGATTCCGTTAGCCTGAGCTCTTCTGTAGGGACCTCCAGCCCCAGTGTGCTCAATGCGGCAGCGCCTGAATTCTCCTCTGTGACGTCGCACCAATCGGACATGACCCCGTACGACATGCTACGCTCCATCCTTGGCCCCGCTCGAACAGATGAGGAAATCGAGACGGCTTTGGCCATGCACGGTTATGATTTGAGTGCTGCCATTGTTGCCATTATGGAAAACCAAGCACAGGAGAGTGGATCTGAACCATTTGTAGAAGAATCGAAGGGTGTCGTTATCGGAAAGTCCATGTCGTCGGACGGCCGCCCTTCCACCCCAAGCAATCAGAAATCTGGCATTATCTGTAAATTTTATCTTTCGACCGGCCAGTGCCTTCGTGGTGACTGTCGTTTCAGCCATGACTTGAGCAACCATCTTTGCAAGTAAGTCCCCAGGCAATATCGCTCCCTAGTGCGCTTTCTATCCGGTCGTATTGACATCTTTTCTCTTCGTCTCTCAAGATACTGGATGATGGGAAACTGTCTTGCGGGGGACACCTGCATCTTCTCGCACGACCCAGCGCAATTGATGAACAGGCTAAGTATCGAAGCCGGAGCCGGGGCTGGTAGCCCATCTCCTAAAGGACATGCCAGCTTGCAACTGCAAGATTATAGCTCTTTTCCAGCGCTTCAACCCGGAACTCCTGAAAACATCTCAGTCCTGAGCAATTCCAGTTTTACTCCTCCCCCGGGTTTCAAGGCATTCCACGGCAATGCTAGCCCTAGATCACGATCGCGCCCCAGTAGCCGCCAACAAACTAAAGAGGCGTCCCCTGTTCCGCCACCCGATGATACCGAGGCCTTCCCGTCGCTCGGTGCCCTGGCAGTGAAAGCTGGTAAGAAGCACCACGGCAAACGGGGTGGCCATGGCCACCGAGAAACTTTTGCACCCAGCTCGCTCGCCGATGTAGTCAAAATGTCGCCGTCACCCACTTCTCAGCCCCGCCAGGACAAGAGAATTGGCCACAAAAACAGCATTGCTAGCATGCGGAATGGTGAGAATAGTGTTACGGCTCAGGCGATTCCAAGTCCTAGGCATATTCCTTGGCTAGAGACGGGTGACCGAGTAAATAAGGCATATCTCAAGGCCCGACAGGAAGCCATCAAGCATGGTGGCCTCCGAAACAAATTCTTACAGAGGTAAGTATATGATATATGGTCAGCGTTGGTGTTTTTTGGTGCTCTGAGGATTATCGACACTAAGGGAGATGTGAAAATAGTGCAGCACAGGCTTGGAATCGCAACGATGCTCGAGCAGCCAAAGCACTCAGCCTCCGTGGTCAAAGCGAGAATGATTTGATGAAGAAAGCTCATCGTGAAGCTGCGCGTGAACTTTATGAAGAACGCAACAAGAATCCTACAGGCTCCGAAATCTTTGTAGATTTGCACGGCCTTCACCCGGAAGAAGCCGTTGAATATCTCGAGAGGGCGCTGATTGAAAATGAACGAGAGTCTCGGCCAGTCTACGCAATCACTGGTACCGGCCACCATAGCAAGAATGGCAAGGACAAGGTTGGCAAAGCGGTGAGGAACTTTCTCAACGAATGGCGTTACTCCTTTAGAGAATTTTCGGTCCCAGGTGATCGTAACAACGTAGGAGGGATTTTAGGCATTGACGCCCGGAGCTGGGACAAGTCGTTGGCACGCGATGGCCAGAGCGCTGAAATAGCAAAGGGTGAAGTCGACATTCTCAGCCAAGGCGTAGAAATTGGTGATGGGAAGGTGAAGCTTCTTGTCCGAGATCCTCCTAAGGGCCCTAGCGGGAATAAGCGACCCTGAGAAGACAACTTATAAAATAAAATAAAACAAAACCTACAAGAAGCCTTCGCACCTGAAAGTGCCTGTTTTGTATGGAATACCAATAAACAGCCCAAACACAGGAACCAGAAGACTTCCCTTCTTTGAACCAATGGTGCTGTGGCATAAACTGTGCTCCTCTTTCGTGATAAGGAAGGTGCTGGCTGTGTCTTGAATCGCTTTTCACTAACGAGGATGGATATGCAGTGACTTTTCTGTAGGGCGTTCTCTGTTCGTTTCCACCAGATATAGGGTTGATAGCTACTGTCCTCAGGGAGAAGATTCTTTTTTTGGCGTAGCGCCAGTGCTATCAGTCCCTTTTAAGCCCTGACAGTTTCTCTACATAATTTCCCCTTGAAGATCAAAACCACCAAACACTGAAATTTTGGATTCCATGTTATCATATACCGCCTAATGACAGGACTGAAATATAAAAAAACCAAGTCCAAGGCCCAAAAATGCCAGCAAAAACGCTAAACCAAAGCAGACATGATACTCAAAAAAATAACCTTTCTCTCTTCCCTTTACCTCATACTGCCATACTATGGCCGAAACATTTTGGATTTTTTTACAAGTACTTTTTGGGTGAATGTCGTTTCTGCTTATACGCGAAGTAAACGACGACGAGTACGATTTGGCTTCCAACAATGACCATGATGAGCCGGTTGTGGCTGGGCTTTGCCTTGTCTATGTTGCGAGCCATAGTGGCGTGGTGGTCGTTGAGGGCGCTCTTGAAGGTTCGTTCCGAAACTTGGAATTTGGTTGAAAAGTCATTGCGAAGGGAGCGGACTTCCTGCTCAAGGGACTGGACCTTGTTCTGGATTTCATATAGGGAGTCGAGACGTCGGAGTTCCAATTTCATTTCGGCTAAGACTTTGGATAGTTCGTCGGTGCCTCGCTCTGTGGCCTCTTTGCTTTGCGCGACAGTGCGGAAGATAGCATTGAGGTGGTGGTTGATGCTCTGGATACGGTCGTGGAGGTCGGCGAACTGCTGCTTGGAGCTTGTGATGCTCTCTGAGTCCTTGTCAGGGATGCTATCGCCGAAAGGGTCGTCAGGCGTGTGGCCTTGGGCCTGGAACATTCCATTTTCGGACCCAACAACTTGCTGTGAGTCGCCCTGTTGGCCATCTATGGCTTGGTCGTTGTTGTTTAGAGATTCGCCGCCCGTGGTGTACCTTTCAGCCATCACGACAAATTTGAAAACCTCGAAGGAGTCTGGATTATCTGGCGTGGCAGCGGAGATACCCAACTTGTATCCTCTCGGCATGCGTACTTTGTTTGTTTCGAAACAGGCACGACCGTCAACTTCAATCTTAAAACTGCTGGCGTCCTGACGAATCTTAATTTGAGAGGGACGGCCGAGATTTCGGTACGAAAAATGGCACTGGCCAAAGGCTAGGTCATCAATATTTGGCCGAGTTGAGTAGTCGATGCTACCGTCGTTAAGGAATGCGCGGAGCATTCCACCAGTGCCTCCATGGGTGTCGATAACAATGGCCATGCCCTCGAAGCGACGAATCGAATAGATACTGTTTGTCGAGATCTCCGTGACGCCGTCTTTCGCTAGCCAGATGTTGAGATTTCCACCTCCACGTTCAGGGCCATTGGCTCGAAATTCCATGTCAACAATCCATTGATCCTGTTCTAGTGTCTGGTCGCCCCAGATCGCACCCCGATGATTTCCCGGCGCGACGGGGGTAAGGACCACCTTATTCGAGAGTAGCTCGGGGGGATTGGGAAGACCTTGGATGTGGAAGTTTGGGATTCTGCCGGTCTCATCGGTACTAATTCTGTTGGTGAAAGCGTTATCAGCAAGTATATCAGCAAGTATAACCAGGAAAACGGTAAGGAGCATTTTTACAGTCCACTGTGCCCAAAACTGAGTTCGCTTATTAGGAACTGAGCAGATGCGACACTGGCAAGTGGCAACAACACTGCCAGCAGCGACCGAGGAGAGAACATGGCGTGTAGATTGTTTGGAAGCGAGGTTCGTGGCCAATATGCCTAGTACTAGGCTTTATGGTGATGGAAGAGCCGCCTGCGACTTGGTATGGCCAGGCCTATGAAGTGACCTCCTGCCTCGTAGTTCGCGGGGACGTAACCGTAGTAAAGAATTCGGTTGGTAGAAGTATAATCGATACTGCCAGGAGATACCGATGAATCTGATTAAAAAAAAAAAGAGTCAAGAGAAAAAAAATCGAGTATCGGCACAAGGTATTAGAGCTTCTTACCACGGAGTACTGCCTGCCCTCCAAATAGCAAGCAATTCCATAGTGGGTTCTTGCATGTATCACATACCTACTCCGTAGAAGCAGAGCTTAATTTTGCACTGGTAAGGCCACTCCCATGGCCCTTGCAATCAGGTACCTGATACATTGGAACCAGTGGAGCTTTATTAAGGACAGTTTGCATGAAGCAATCCATAATAGAAGCACTTCGGACCGTGCTCTCCGGCATTTTTATCCCTTCGGCCCCTTTGAGGCTACATCTTGGAAGGGAACAGATAAAGATTAGCATGTGTAAAATTTAGTTGCTGATGAGATGCCACAACTCCATGTATCCAATTCTCTTGAAGGTGCTAAAAGATTAAAGACGATCCTGAGACCTTCTCCACAGCGCCCTGAATATCGACCCCACTACAGAGTACTATTACTTCATTGTACCACGTCTAAACATAGTTTACTCTGTAATCTACGTTTACTTATCCCTCAGGAGTGAACGAATTCGTATCTAGGATCTTTGAAGATGGGATGTATAATATCTACGAATTATGACCTGGCTACTGGGGTTCTTACGAGCTCGTCCAGACTTACCGTACTCCTTACTGCTTTTTAATCTCTTCATCGCTCAGTCAAACATAGCTGTGCCATTATGGTGGGCTGGCCACAGCATTGGTGACTAGTTTACGGAGTACATAACAATCCCATGTCTTTGGACCGCAAAAGAAGTACCAAGGTACTTTTGGTAATAGGCATGCTCCATACTCCATACTTTTTTCCTCATCCCACCAAAAAGCTTGGACACAACGACAACCTTTCACTGGTAGCTTCGAGAATGTCGCCTTGCTTTCTTGCTTGGACGGGACCTCAATACCTCAATGGCTGAATCATATCCCACCCTCATGCAATGTGCGCTAGTCGCCACGGCATTGAAAGTTCTCTTGTTTCCGGCATAGTAAGTTTCGTCTTTAAGCAAGGCACCGATGCCCCGAGCATCAGTAGCCTTCCGCCCATTCCGTATCAATTGAGTCGCCATCCTAGGATTCTCCGCTCCAACTGTCTTTCCTGCTACTCACACTATACTTAGTAAGTCCACCGACTTCGAGGTTCACCGAAATTGGCTTGCGATCACAAGTAGCCTTTCTGTCAAGCGCTGGTACCTAGAAAACACATCAGAATGGACCCTCGACTACCCCCCCTTCTTCGCCTACTTCGAATGGGCCCTGGCTCAAATAGCGAGACTAGTCGATTCTCACATGCTCCATATAAACCACTTGGAGTATGACAGTTGGCAAACTGTTTACTTCCAGAGATGTACCGTCATAGGAACAGAGATTCTCTTGATTTATGCCCTATCCATGTGAGACTGCCTCGCACATCCAACTCATCGCAAGTCGTTGTCGCCCTCCGTCAATTTGCTAATCCTGTTGCCATCCAGGTTTGTTGAATCGGCGCCCAGCGTAACAAAGAGAGCTTCTCAGGCAGCCGCCATCTCTATTTTACTTTCCCCCGGCCTCTTAATTATCGACCACATACATTTCCAATACAATGGCTTCCTTTACGGGCTCCTCATTATTTCGCTTGTATTAGCGCGATCAAGAAGCACATTGCTTGGTTCTGGTGCTGCTTTTGCAGCTCTCCTTTGTTTCAAGCACATCTACTTATACCTGGCGCCCGCCTATTTTGTGTTTCTCCTCCGTACCTACTGCTTATCGCCGAAAAGTTTTCTTCGCATTCAGTTTTTGAACTGCGCCAAGCTTGGCCTGACCCTCGCTGTTATTTTCGGAGCAGCATTTGGGCCTTTCATCTACCTTGGGCAGATGCCGCAACTGCTGTCTCGACTGTTCCCATTTTCGCGTGGCTTATGTCATGCCTATTGGGCCCCTAATGTGTGGGCCTTGTACTCAATGGCAGATCGAGTTTTGATTTATGGTACTTTCCCTTGGCTGTCGCCCTCACCAAGGCGTATTTCTTTTTGAAGTGCTCGCTAACGCGTCTTACAGCTGCACCCCGGCTAGGATGGGCAGTTAATCAGGATGCTTTGAAAAGCGTTACGAGAGGTCTTGTTGGCGATACGGCCTTTGCTGTTTTGCCCGAAGTTAGTGCCGAGACCTGCTTTTCTCTCACTGTCCTGTCCCAAGTCTTCCCTCTCATCAAACTGTTTTTTAACCCGACATGGGATAATTTCATTGCATCTGTAACCCTCTGCGCCTACTCATCATTTCTTTTTGGCTGGCACGTTCACGAAAAGGCAATTCTCCTTGTCATCATTCCGTTCAGCCTGATTGTGCTCAAAGACAGACGTCACTTAGGTGCATTTCGGCCACTTGCTGTCGCCGGACACGTCTCGCTCTTTCCCCTCATCTTCACACATGCCGAATTTCCCATCAAGACTGTGTACACCATTATGTGGCTCGTATTGTTCCTCGTTACATTCGACCGCCTTGCTCCCGCCTCGAACAAGCCCCGGTTCTTCCTCCTCGATCGATTCAGCACACTCTATATTGCTGTCAGCATTCCCCTGATCTTGTATGGTTCTCTGCTCCATCAAATCGTCTTTGGCAAGAGATATGAATTCTTGCCGCTAATGCTCATCAGCTCCTATTCTGCTGTTGGCATTGTGGGCAGCTGGGTTGGGTTCCTTGTTGTCTTTTTTTCGTCTTGAGAGCTGCCTATTAGGCACATAATTTCTCTCCCCTGATGTTTTTCTGTCAATTTTTCTGTAGAATGCTTCAATGGTTCAGAGGAAAGTCCAGAATTACAGCACAATTTCTTGAGAATAGACCAGGTTTTGATGGCATTATTTCCAAAACTTGTTGCTAGGTGCTGGCTGTGTGGAAGAGACGTAGTTGGAATGGCTTAATCATCAGATATGTATAGTTACATGGAATGCAAGGCTGATCTCCAAGAACCCCATATTGACCCCACCTCTTTCTCAATCTTCCAGAAATCAATAATAAGCCGCCATCGCGAGTCTAACCCATCCCGGTAGAAAGAGATTCCAAGCAGCTCTTTCCGTAGCAAAGGAATAGTTTTGCTTTGGCGAGAAAGAAATATAAGGTCATGGCAGTATTTGCAATTCCAGTCCCTCAGTGATTCAAGACTTAGATGCATCTTCGGCTTGGAGAAATCATAGAACGGGGCAATTAATCCATTCACCCGCTCGCCATGGGATAAGCCTTCTACCATGTAGTAACCAGTAAGATAAAGATTTCTCTCGGGATTTCTGAATACTCTATATTTACGCATACCTGTCGGCTAGGGGCAATTCAGACTTGGCCGCTTTGTGTTTGTGTGGGTATTTACTATGATATGCTGAACCGACCAGATCTCCGTTGGCAATGGTTCAGTCCACTACCCGGGATGTCATATTGGTGGTTTTGTATTGTTGGCCCGAAGAGGCGAAATTTAGGTACAATTCCTAGATTCGATATACAAAATTGTTCGCTAGAGAGAGGGGATTAAAATGAGTACCTAAAGTTACCCGAAGCCTCAAGCGTAGCCTCCTGAGAATAGCATTCCGATTGAACAGTGGGGAGGAGTGGTCAAAAAGCTGGAGGTTTCTACTTTGGCCGGCGTTGCTCGAGGCGGGTAGTCTGCCCACAGAAGCCAAACCTGCGACATGGTGAGTACCTCGATAGAAGATAAAAGTACATTAAATACAAGGCTTAATTGTGTGCAGGCTATTGTACCACACCAGGTACCTTTCAAGGGGTAGTCATGGGGCTGTTGTGGTACCAGGTAGTTGGTACAAACGTTCCAATACCCTGTTATTTGACAGAATAACAGAGTCGTTCTCAGTGAAGAAGATAAAGAAGTGTAGAAGAACTCACTCGATGGTTTTGATCGCTTTAAAACATGCCTATTACTACGAGGGAACTGTACTTTTTTTTCTTAAATCCCTATAAACAACCTGGGCCAGTTTGAGCCTTGTGAAGAATCCATAGGGAGGTTGGAAAAGGAGACTCAAGCAGGCGTCGCATACCATAGCATAAGAGGCGGAGACTGGAGAATGGCAGTACCGGAGACAGACTCCTGCGGCGCTGTGATCAAGGAATAATACTTCATTTTTGGTCGTGTATGGTGGAGAAAAAAGGTGTGTACGGAGTATGGAAGTGAGCGTGAAGGTGAACGTGTACCATTGTACCCACATATTTTAAGTACCTTTAGTACGTGCTGTGCCAATTCAATGTGTGTAGACCGGCCTGCGAGGGACCACACCCCAGTTTTTTCCTACTACTTCTCCTGTGCTCCCTCCTCACCCGCTTCATTCTCTTTTTTTTCTCCCTCCTTTCTTAATACTCTCACGAATCTTCTCCCCGTTGTGGCCAATCATCCAACCACCTCGCGATATAGATCCCAAGGGCAGCATATTCGCGCCACACGCGTGCCTGGCTGCTCTCAGCGCGTCTTATACGCCCTGCTCCAAGCTGTGTAAGCCGTTCACCATCCCGGTCCAGCAACCGCCCGTTATCCACTCTTATTTCCAGAAGCAACTTGTCGCGCCCTTGCTCTTCCAGGTCAACAACAAGGCATCACACAGTCCTCCCCCTCTTAATTGCCCTTTATCTACTATCTGCAATGCGTTCGGTTTCAATACGGACTCCATAGCCCTTGCATAAGTCGCATCCGACCGATAGCCTCGTCAACCTCTTTTTTTCCCCAGCCTTCTGGCCTGTCACGGAAAACAACTTCGCGATGGTTAGTTTTCGCAGTTCTCAACCCCTTCCATTCATTCCAAGGCGACCACCTCCTAACCAAAATATGTAGGTCTTATTTAGGCGTAAGCCTGTACGGATCCCTCCGCCGAAGGAGGTGCCCGATGACGATGTCGAGGTTTGACATTTCCCGACACCCATGGTATTCATACGTTACTTTTCTAATCCATAATCATAGGTCTGGCATATTGAGCAGACGGGCGAGGTTTTCACCTCGTACGAAGACTATTTGGCAAGGTCAGTAGCCCATGCGCTCACCTTTTTATAATATCAGCCGTTGCACCCCCCTCCACCTTTTCATTCGGTTACTAATGGATGAGGCCTGTAGAATGGATTTTTACAACCAGGTAAGCTATGAATGAACTTGGTAGAGGAAACACAAGCATAAACGGTATGGAAGATTCCAATCAAGAAACTGACATTGGCGCTGTAGCCGAAATTTATATGCCAAATATCGGGCCAATCCAAGCTCACATTTCTAGAAGCTCTGCAAAGCGAGGTATGAATCTTGGATGAGAATTAACAAACCTGGTAGTGATAAGCAAACTAATACGTCCATCAATAGCTGACTGGCGCCGAAGAAATCGAGCAAGCGTTTCCCGAACCGCTCAAGGGACCGATCTTACGACGAGTCCAATTCCAAACCGTATCGCGTATCGACACGCTCGTCGATCAAGTGTTCGAAGAATTTCGCGCCGACTATTACCCGGGGGAAGCGGTTATTGTCCAACTGTACACTGGCGAGAAGTCGAACGGAGTGATTCGAGACAAAACTAAAATTGGCAGTAAGACCCTGCCCGACGGGACGCAGACGCAACCTTCGTGCCGATACTCAGTTAGCCTCGAGAATGCCTCACGTGAAGAAGCAGTTGTCGATGACTCCCACGTTAGCCGAGACCGCAAGATTTTCACCAAGTCGGCGATACGATCGTTCATCAAGAAGACGGTAACACGCGAGGCCTGGAACGGCGCCCCTTGGCTTGTAAAGCATGACTACGCGACAAAATATCACATTGACACTCGTGTCCCGAACCACCTCCAGTATGATTCCAAACTACTTGAAAGAAAACAGCTGCAAGCTCAAAAGAGAGCCCTTCAGCCAGGAAATGTCAATGGTATATCGGCCCATCATCCGGCGGAGCCCATGCGCCTCCCCGAGCTTAAACCAGCACCCAAAGCACAGAAGGGCAAACAGCAGATGACGTCTATGCAAAGTCTAATGCCCACCAAAGGCCGCCAGAATGGCCTTCACCATGCTCCCCATTTGTTTCACAATGGAGGTCTCCCCAATGTCTACGACTTTCCGATCGCGCTCCGAACCAACGCACCGTCCTCACGCCCTGCCACGCCGCCACCGCCACCGCCGCCCAAATATCCGATTGAAGATCTCCAGGTCGGCCCTCGCGCGGGTTACGTGCGCCCCATGCTCAAGTATCTCTGTGGGGATCCCCCAGTCAATCAAGAAAACATCGATCCGCTCGTGAAGAAGATTCAAATGAAATCTGTTGGTCTCCTACTTGAAACATGGGACACTCTCAATGTCTACTGCGAAATTTTCAAGCTCGACTCTTTTACTTTTGACGACTACGTCGAAGCGATGTGCATCACTTCAGAAGAAGTTCCAACACAACTTTTTGAAGAAGTTCATTGTAGTGTATTAAAACTGTTCGTCAATGCCAATTCCGAAGAGGGCAAGCTAGAAATATCCCTTCCCGAGCTGGAAGAGGAGGAGGATGACGAAGAAGAAGACGAGGAGGGAGAAGAGGAAACCGAAACGGCACAGCCAAGTCCCGAGCCAGAACAGAAGGTTCGGCGGAGCGGACGGGCGACGCGCAGCAGCCTTGCCAAACTCGAAGCTGAACGTCTTGCCGCCGAGGTTGCCGCCGCCGCCGCAGCAGAAAAAGAACCCGAACCAGAAGACCCGGCTCCTCTTCACCGCGCCCCAGATGCCCTCGCCGGGTTCAACTGGGTTGAACAGCTCCGGAAGCGCGACTTCAAGAACGGCGGGTGGGAGTTGGTCGTTGTTGGCGTTCTTCATCAGTTATCCAAGGATGAGAGCTTCACTGAGCAATGTGAAGGACTCCTTGGCAAGCTTGTGCCTCCTGATGAAGAAGAGCCCTCCCGGGAGACTGTGCGGATACGTTATGCCAACCTCGATGTGAATACCCGTGTCGAGATTCTTCAAATTCTCTGCATGTTGACAATGGGGACAAAGGCTATTCGAGGGTATATGGAGGATTGCAGTGATTACATGACGCAATACCGAAAGGAAAAGATTGACTGGCAAAGGCAGCGAAAACAAGCGTATGTAGTGACGAGCTTTTCGCGATTCATTCCCTTTTACCGCCGGCCTTACGCCCCCGCTAACCATTGACAATCATCACAGAGTTGAAGAGTTGAAAGGTTTGAACGAGGAACGAAAAGCACTTCTGCCCGAAAACCTGCCTGCCTCTCCCCCCGAATCAGAGAAGCAAGAAGAGACGAAACCATTGGAGGTCGATGAATCAATGATGGACGGACTTGCGGAGGCTGAAGACACCGAAGGCGAAGCCAACGGACGACGAAGCCTCCGGCGAGCGCGAGACAGGGCCGCAGAGCGTCAACGCAAACGCGAAGAGGAAGAGCAGGAACGCAAAGATAAGGCAGAGGCGGCCAAAGTCCCCAAACCGTCCAAGCAGCTCATCAAGCTTGAAAAGGAGATTCGGAAAAAGGAAGAGCTCATCAAGAAGTGTGAAGAAGAGGTGGCAGTGATTGACAACGACCTCCGCGAGGCGGACTGTCCCCGAACCCGGGTACTCGGGCGCGATAGGTTCTGGAACCGGTACTACTGGTTTGAACGCAACGGCATGCCTTATGGCGGGCTCCCCAACAGTTCGACGGCTTCGGCGAAGTATGCAAACGGGTGTATTTGGGTGCAAGGGCCTGACGACATGGAGCGTAAGGGCTATATTGACCTGCCAACGGAGATGCAAAACGAATACAAGGCCAAGTTTAACATGACGATCCCCGAACGTAAGCGCCGCGAGGAAGGGTCGACGGGTGTGCATAACGCTCAGCAATGGGGCTATCTGTCGGAACCGGAAGAAGTTGAAGCGCTCCTCGAGTGGCTCGACCCCCGCGGGTTCAATGAGCTGAAGCTACGAAAGGAAATCGTGGCGTTCAAAGATAAGATTATAACACACATGCAGCACAGAACAGAATACCTTGGCCTGGCGGACAAGGACAAGGACGAAGCGAAGAAGGAGAAACGAATGAGTACGCGTGCACGGCAGCAAGCAGCACCTGAGACTGTGCATTATCGTTGTCTCAACTGGGAGAACACGACGGCGCTCGAGGAACTTGGACACCTGCATAGCGAACAGCCGCCACCGCCACGCCCGAAGAAGGGCTCCAGGAAGAGGGAGTCGGCGGCCTCGGAGCCTGCAACAGCACCACCCCCAAAGACTCGGAGACGATAAGAAACATGGCGCAGATTATTTGTCTATCGATGAACATGTGCTCCCTCATCGTGACCAACAAACAAACTCAGTTCTTGTCAAAGACAATCAACCTATGATCTATCTCAATGGTCGATCATTCTTTTCTTTTTTTTTTCCCTACCACCATTCCAATGCTTTATCGTGTATTGGATCTCGACAGCCCTCATAAAGCGCCCAGCGGTTACAAATGCTAGGGCCAGACATAATCCTTTTCCCTCTGTCGTCACCTGCACTTTTTTAACACTCCTTTCCTTTCCCGTTCTGGCTATTCTTTTTCACTCGGGTCGACGCATACACAAATACGGAACGGGCAAATGTGGCAACATTAGACGGTAGGAGTGGTTATTTTCACTTTTTTTTTCACTTTTGTTTGATACGCGTTTCCCCAACTCGCGCATCGTGTTGGCTTTCTCTTTTCTCACAGGCAGCAGAAGCGAGTATCGTTTAATACTTCTGCTACTGCCGAATCTTTGTTTGTGATGGTGCGAAAAGCGTATGGCATTGCATGAAACAGGCATTTGATAGATGGGTACAAAAGACCCAGGGAGCGAGTAATTGGCTCCATCGTCTATACCCCGTCTTTTTCTTAGGCAGCAAAAGACTCTTCAAGTATCTTGGTTCTAGGGTAGAGGAAGGTTGAGGTTTGGAAAAGAGGAGGAGCCAAGGACAGGCCAACAAAACTCGACCACGACATAATAGTTGTTTCATGAAATATTATGTGAACTTGGATGAACATCAACGACACATATGACATAGTATATATCTACGGAGTAATACTCTCCTTTTTTTTTCTTCCTTCCTGGGATGCTGCTTCTCCATTTCTAGAAGACGAAACAGGAACCACCGGCACAGGAGGTGAATGGAAAGAGGCCAGGCCCAGGTCATCAGCATACAAGTACAAGGGAGCAGTGTGGAAGGAACAACCAACCCAACTATAACCCCCCCGCCCCTCGTTTTCTTTTCTCTCCCCCAACCCGTTACCTCCCTCAATCCTAGAACTCGGCTTCCCGGTAATGGGGGCGTAGGTAGAAGACGAGGCTTAACGGACGGAATTATGGGCGTTGAAATAATGTTCAAGAGGTATTCCTCATTTTGGCTGGATATCTTCCAGGCAGCATTTCGTCCAGTCTAGCAACCGAACGGCGTCGTTAGTGTCGGCAGCTTGTACTCCGTATTACTCCGTATTACTGGAAGTCCGTTTTTTTCCCCACATATTACTCGTACATTTACTTGTACAGGTCATCTGTCGAGGACGGAACAATCACATACGGATTACTCCGTACTTGTCGCTGTTTTTGAATCAGATGGTTTTTCTTCCTGGAAATAGCTTTTCTCTTCGACATCTCGGCCTACAAGTATGGCCCGAAGATCACTCACTTAGAATCTACATCAACAATACTTGTACATCACAATTCTTCCGCATATTAAAACCTTAATAGACTCAGTCCAGTTCAGTTGAATCAGATTGGATTGAACTTGGTTATTGGTGTTTTCTGTTTCGCTTCAACAGGCCAAAGAACCCCAGAAAGTATGGCTACTGAAGGAGAGCAGCAGACTGGAACACAGTCGACGCAGGACTTCCCCGAAGTTCATGTTCACTGGTACGTTCTCCCATGTCTTCCACCACGGAGCTACGTGTAGACAAGAGACCAGACCAGAGACAGGAGATTGAATTATCGTAACCATAACCACTTACAACCCCCTAGGCTCAACGAATCTCGCGCCCAAAGAGTACTCTTTCTTTTGGAAACCCTCAAGGTCCCATACAAAGTGTCCCTGTACCACCGCAACCCACTGACAAAACTGGCCCCCGAGGCCCTAACCAACATTCACCCGCTCGGCAAGTCCCCCGTCGTCACAATCTCCAACCCGGCAGATCCAAGCTCCCCCATCGTCCTCGCCGAGAGCGCATTTATCTTTGAGTACATTTGCGATCACTTTGGAGCTGGTTCTGGGCTTGTGCCCGAGAAGTGGCGACCTGGTTTCGAGGGCAAAGTTGGGGGGGAGACGGAGGAGTGGATGAGGTTTCGATACTTGATGCATTTTGCCGAGGGGAGCTTTATGTCCATGTTGGTTGTTGCTTACGTCCTTTCTTGTGAGTGTATATTTCTTTTTCATTACTGTTCTAGATTGCAGCTAATCGAAGAAAAAACCACCAGTGTTCAAATCACCTGTCATTCCTTTCTTCCTTCGGCCTATCACCTCATTCGTGGCTGGCAAGTTCACTAGCGCATTGCCAGGGCCAACTACCACCAAAAACTTGCAATTCCTTGAAGACCAACTCAACTCCTCTCCTGGCGCCACCGAGGACGGTCCAAGGTATCTTTGCGGGCCTAACCTCACTGCCGTCGATATCCTTCTCAGCTACCCTCTTATCGAGGTCCGGCAAGAGGCACGGGGCATTTTCACACGCGAGAAGCCGATGAAGAGTGTGTATCCGAGACTAGACGCTCTTGTCCTTACGTTGTTGGAAAACGAAAATTACAAGACTTCCCTGAAGAAGGTTAACGAGCTTGAGGCGGCTTCTGCGAAGGGAGGTGCGAAATTGTAAGTGGGGAGGCTGGCTGTTGGATACCTTGACGATGAGCGCTGTGCGATGAGCGCTGTGCGATGAGCGCTGTGCGATGAGCGCTGTGCGATGAGCGCTGTGCGTTTGTGTGTAGTATGATAGTGCTGAACACACCCAGCTCCTACAATAAAATAACGTCTCCAAATGACTTTTTTGACATATGGCGTAGTAGAGGAATTTCTAGTTACAGTGTCGAAATGACATAGGCTCTACTACAAAAAGACTTGATAGAAAATAGACCGATTTCTTTCAAACAGGCATAAAAGCACATGATAATATTAGTTCCTAGATACCAGGCCTCTTAAATTTCGGACCCGGGGGCCAATCTCCAACACCAGCTGGGTCGCCTCCAATCTGAACATACACCCCAACAGCAGGAACCTCACCGCCGAGGATGAAGATCTTGCTCGCCAAGTCCCATTGGTAAAGCGGCTCGTCCCCTTTCCAATACTATGTAGTTTAGTACATTGAGAGCCGCGACCCACCGCCACACAAATACCGGGTATCGCCAGCACAGGGCACCCCGCATTCTTCCTCAGGGTGTCGTGCAGCGCCGGCGATCTCCACGTTGGCCGGATCGCCGCAATAACATTCCTCGCCGTACTCGAGTCCCGCTGCGGCATACTTTATAGAGTCCTTGGGGGCCTCTCCCGTCTGCTCTTGTGGGTCTTGAGTAGGCATTGGGGATGCCTGGGGCACTGGAGAGGTAGTGGGAATGGGAGAGAATGCAGGGATAGCGGGAGGTGTCGTCAAAGATGGCTGCCATCGTTGTACTCGCCATGTCGCTTCCTTTGAGGTTGAAAGGTTTGGCGTAGACGCCGCGGGATCCCAGCAGGTTGCGGAATTTGTGAAGAGTCTTCCTGAAGGTCGTATTTTAGTTCTTCATCGACGGGATAAAGATTGTCAACGAGGTCTTCGTAGATCTCCGAGATCCTTGCAGTCGGGTCGGTTAAGACCGTCTGCTCGGTAGTACTTCCTTTGTCCGACATTGTGATTGGTCGCGGGAAGACGCCGTTGAGGACTTGCCCGCAATAACACTCCCTCGCATACTCTGTTCCAAAGAACAAGTAGTCGGCACAGAACGAGGCACAGGCCTCGAGAGTCATCTCATCACTGGCAAAGATAGCAGAACTCAGGGCTCGAACGCCAGTGGCCTCCGTCATGCACGCATACCAAGCAAAACTTCCTACCAGGTCGGGTTGCACCGGCGGTGCGAGAGTTGGAATGGGGGCCGCCATGATAAGGAGCGTTCAATTGGCCGGAAAACTTGATTTGTGTGACAATGGCAGGAGAAGAGGATGGAGAAGCAACAAAGTCCGCGGTGGTTGGACTATTCGAGTTCACCTACGCGTATATTGATTCAGCCGGCCCATTATGGGTGCCACTGAACGGCATCTCACATTCGCCCGCGGCAGGCGAGCTTCAGTTTGATATTACATTGTCGCAATCTTGCATATTCCTGATTTGGCGGATTGGGAACTGCTAAGTCGGCAATTTCCAATCAACACTACAAAGGGACTCGCTCCTTATTGGTGGTAACCAAGTGGACATTCAACTCTTGGATGAAATCTCGGTGTGGTCGTGTTCGCGAGAATGAATTCGGGACGAGTAACTCGATATCAGTCAGTCACAAGCTGGGTAGAGTATGCCTGCCGTTCCTTCTCGAGCGATTCTACGAAGTACGGCCTGGAAGTACAAGTAGTGTATTGAAGTGCTCCAGTACGGAGTAGAGAAAAAATGCCTAGTTTTAAGCGCGAGATGAGTCATAATGAAACGAAAATCTTACAGGACGGCTGTGCCACACTTGACAAGGTAATTAATTATGTACTACTCGCCACCAGGCCACAGCCAGCCAGGCTGGCCCAGCACTATCGAGGCAGTGCAATTACAGCGAGTAAACCCCCCCAAACTCTCCACAATCCACTTCTCTTGATTCCTGTGCATTGGGTTTGTAGCGCAGTTATACACCATTTAGCCTGGTGAATCGGGTGTATCGAACTGCTAAACTTGATGAATTAGCTAGGGCGTGAGCTGTCGTTAGGCGAATGCTTCATTCGTTCAAAAATTCACAGGCCATCCAATTCGAAGAAATGCCTTCAAACAAGGAACACAGAACCTCTTCCCATTAGCTTCGTTGTTTCCCCTCATATATATTTTCTCTCGGACAGAGGCCCGCTCCTTTTCTTTCTCCTCCCCCTTCATCACCCAGTCTTCATTTCGTCATCCTCTCGCCCACTCGCTCTGTTCGTTTCTATATCCCCACGAGCCGGTTCGAAAGCTGCCGGGACCGGGCCATACAATTTTTCACTCAAGGAAACCTGGTTACATGAAAAGTCTGCCAGGACCACAAACGACTTCAGAAATCTCTATGCAATCCAACCCAGCTCCGGCTCCAACACCGGAATCGTCTGCGCCGTCGAGGCGTGGTCGATCAGGTCGAGGACGTGGAGATCGGTCCCATCGTGGCCGACCAAGAGCTGCGCCGTCTCTCGACATCGCTCGGACGCCTGCTGAACCCGAAGTATCTGGCCAATCCCACTCCGGGCCCCAACCTCCTACTGCCGGTCCCAACCGGCCGGCCCCTGAGAGACCTGGTCGAGCTCGCGGTCAGGGTAGGTCTCGAGGCCGAGGCCGTGGCCGTGGCTTACCCAACCCCCGCGCGCGTGGTGGTGCCGGCCGAGGGCAAGCTCATATGCTTGCTTCCGCTGACGCCCACACGCACAGAACCTTTGGCGGCCATCTCACAACTGACGATCAAGACGCCGCAAGCGAGGCGCCCTTCTCATTGAGCGCGGAGGTCCCCGCCTTTATTCCCGGGCAACCTCCTGCCCAGCAGCCACCGAGGTAAGTACACCATGAATGTGACAAGGGAAGGGAGAAAAGAGAGACTTCAGAGAGAAGACGGCTGTGAAGTCTGTCTGGTTGTTTGATGCTGGAGAAGGAGATGGGGCCGAAATCAAGCGGTCCTCGATCGAGACAAGAGACACTCTTTTACTAACATTGGATGCTTTTCTTCTTTTGCAATAGGGGCCGTAGGCAGCAAGGCTCGCGTGCCCGACCGTCAAAGGGCCCGTCCTTGCCACTAGCTCCCAGATCCACGGCCCCGGACCTCCCAACTCGGATTCACGAGGACATTATCAATGGCCAGTACGAGTGCGTTATCTGCACAAGCGAGGTTCTCAGGAGCTCTCGAGTTTGGTCTTGCTCGCTCTGCTGGACAGTAGCCCATCTACCCTGCGTTAAAAAGTGGTACGATAACCGGAAACAGCCCGATGATGAGGGTACTGATGGCGCGCCCGACCCGCGGTGGCGATGTCCCGGTTGCAACTCAGAGTTGGTAGATGAGCCTGGACTCTACCATTGTTGGTGTTCCAAGGAGTTCAACCCGAAATCCATCCCCGGCCTACCACCTCATTCGTGTGGCCAGACATGCGCCAGACCACGAGCTGCCTGCCCCCATCCGTGCCCTCTCGAGTGCCATGCTGGACCTTGCCCGCCTTGTGATCGCATGGGCCCTCCTCAACCATGCTTCTGTGGCAAAGAAATTGCTACGAAACGATGTCAGGATACCGACTACGAGAGAGGCTGGAGCTGCGACGCTCCCTGTGGTGATCTTCTGGCTTGTGGGGAACATGTTTGCGAAAGACCTTGCCACTCTGGCTTCTGCGGCGCTTGCACTGTCCCCATGCCTTCGAGGTGCTACTGCGGTGGCGTGGAAAAAGAGATTCCTTGCGAAAAACGCGACGAGGTCAAGCTTAGTTACGCCTTCCAGTCTCCCTGCACTTTGGACGGCTCAGAACTACCCAAATCAGCGGTGTATGGCAACTGGTTCGATGGATCTTTCGATTGTAGCAAGATCTGTGGCCGTTCGTTTGATTGTGGGCGGCACAACTGTCAAAAGACGTGCCATGTCCAAGATGAGGAGCCATCACACTGTCCCTTCTCCCCTGACGTCGTAACAACGTGCCCTTGCGGAAAGACAGAGTTGTCAGCGCTAGAAGTTCCACCTCGGCAGTCCTGCGAAGACAAAGTACCGCATTGCGAAAAGTCTTGCAGTAAGGTCCTAGACTGTGGCCACGATTGCTTGTTGTTGTGCCATGATGGGCCGTGCGGACCATGCCCTCAACAACGCGAGATCCGGTGTCGTTGCGGGCGCACGTCCGAGTTGATGGATTGTGCCGAACCCCTCGAGGAACCACCCCGGTGTGCTCGAGCATGCCAGACTCTGATGAGTTGTGGGAGGCACCAGTGCCAAGAACGCTGTTGCCCGTCGGAGAAACAGGCTACCGAGCGTATGGCTGCACGTCGCAGGAACAAACAGACAGGTCACGATGAGGATATTGAGGCTGCACATGTCTGTATTCGGACATGTGGCCGAAAATTAAGGTGTGGCAATCACACCTGCCCGCAACCGTGCCACCGTGGCCCGTGTAGCAGCTGCCGTGAGGCTATCTTTGAGGAAATCAGCTGTGCTTGTGGCCGAACTGTACTTCAACCTCCTCAGCCCTGCGGAACCCGACCACCAGAATGCAGATTTGACTGTAATAAACAACCTTTGTGCGGGCATCCTCGAGTCTCCCACACCTGCCACTTACCGGATATCGCATGCCCGAAATGCCCGTTCCTTGTGGAGAAGCGGTGCGTGTGTTCTAAGACGATCCTTAAAAACCAGCCATGCTGGATTACAGAAGTTCACTGCGGTCTTCCGTGTGGAAAAAAGCTGAAGTGCGGGTATGTCTAAATATGCCCCCCCCCCCCCCCCCCCTCCATCTAATTCTTCATTATGAAGGTTTTGTGTGTACTGATCTGCCAATGACTAGCGTCCACGCCTGTCAGAAGCCGTGCCATCGCGATGGCGAATGTGAGGATGTTTCCATCAAGGGTTCTCACTGTCTACAAGTGTGTGGGAAAACCAAGAAGGCATGCGATCACCCATGTCAGAACACATGCCACGCGCCATTTGGTTAGTCTACTCCCCTCTGCATTCTACTCTCCCCTTCACATCTCCATCTCCCTAACCTATTGAGATACAGCTTGCAAAGAGGATAGGCCTTGCCAAGCGAAAATTACGATGGCTTGTGAGTGTCGAAGGAAAAAACAGGAAGCCAAGTGCGGAGCTTCGGCCGCAAACCCATTTCCGCCAGTCCGTGGCCTTGAATGCGATGATGAGTGCCTGAGACTTCTCCGAAATGAGAGGCTCGCTGCCGCCCTCAACATTGCAAACGACCATCAAGACGATTTTATCCCGTATTCAGACGAAACTCTCGGCTTTTTCCGAGAGAACAAAACCTGGGCCCTTGCCCAAGAGAAGGAATTTAGATTATTCGCGGCCGATGAAGCCGAGAGACGTCTACGCTTCAAACCCATGGCTCCTCACCTGCGTGCATTCCTCCACCTACTTGCAACCGATTATGGTTTCGATAGCGAAAGTCAAGATCCAGCTCCCCACAGGCACGTCAGCATTTACAAGACCCCGCGGTTTGTATCAGCCCCGGCCAAGTCTCTAACGGACGCGGTGCGCATCCGGGCGGCGCAGACTGCCGAAGCCTCGAAAGCTGCTGCCGCATCTGCCGCCGCCGCCGCAGCAACTCTAGAGCCATACAATGCCATTGTGCTAAATTCGCCAAAATTCGGCCTCACTATCGATGACGTGAGCGTTGCTCTCTCCCAAGACCTTGCCTCGAACCCAGCCCTCAAATTCACCATCCATTTTCTACCCTCCGACCAGGTCGTCCTCAAGGCCGCGTCCAAGAATTTTGCCTCAGCCCTCACGGAGGAAGGCATCTCGTCAGCCCTTGAACGACTAAAGCCAACCCTTGCCACTTCGGTAGCGCAGAAGAAGCTTGCTGACTCCATCTTCCTTGCCCGTGTCAACGCTACTCTTGATTTCGTCCGCCGCGAACGCCTCACCACGGGCGCCACAGGCGCTGATGGGTGGAACGCCGTAGTTGGACGTGCAGCTAGATCCAATTACAAGCCTGGCCCCGTCTCTGCTTCAGTTGTTCCCAAGACCTCCAGGACACTTCTGGGATTGAAGAAGAAAAAGATTCTTGAACCGGTTGATGATGATTGGCAAACAGCAGCAGAGAAGGAGGAGGGAAGTGACAAGAGCGATAAGAGTAATGAAGAGGCTCAAAAACCTGCAGATGTCGTAGATGAGTGGTGATGAAACTTTCTTTTGTGAGGCGAGGCGATGATATACTTCTTTTTGGACCAGGAGAAATAATGTTTATATTAGACTGGTCTTTTTTTTTTCTTTTTCTTTTGCTTCCATCTCCAACTGCATTATGGCAAAACAGCGCCATGTGGTGTAACTGCCGAAAAGAAAAAACGACTAAAACCAAAACTAGTAAACAGGATCCTAGACCAGGAAGAGAAAAACGTAATTAGGGTATCAACCAACAGGGCCTAGAGGACATATCATGACTTCTTGAAAAGCGCCGAAAGTGAATATGGAATGTAGATAAGACTGTGCGGGTGCCTTTTGAGGGAGGCGAGGGGCTATGCGGGTTAAGGTTAAAAGTATAGTGCTTGGCCTTGTGCTTGGCCTTGTGTCGCTGTACAAGTACGACGGATAGGGCTGCACACCCATGTACTCCGTACACCCCTCATCTCTCCTTACCCCTCCACAGGAATGTTAAGTACTTGTAGCAAGACGGACGGGTTTTAGGGCTATAGAGCCTTCATCTGTAGCTTCTCTTCCTTCTCTTCCAAAGCTGTAGTTACGAATTCGGCAATCGCCTCAAAATATCCTTCCTCCAAAACGCTCGAATTGTGGTCGCCACCTGGTAATGGCTTCCATATCTTCCTCGGGGCTTTGCACATTTCAAAGAGCTTGCGCATGTGATCCGGGCTGGGCTTCATCGTCAGCAGGTTTCTCTTAGGGTTTCTAATTTACCGAGTACGTTCTTTCCACAAAGGGGTTGATCTTTAGGACTTACGGCACAATCTCATCCTGCAAGCCACTAAGGAAGAGAATGGGGACCTCGGTGATGAGAGGCATCATGGAGTCGCTAGGCCAGACCTGGTGGCACAGGTATGTCATATATTTCGCGAGAGGGATTACGGAGGGGATGAGCTTGCGCATGGAGAGGAATGTGTTCTCGACGATGAGAGCGTCAATGTCGCCGACCTGTTGGTTCTTGGCCACCAACTTGATACTCACAGCGCCGCCTAGGCTCTGGCCGTAGATGATAAACCGGTGGTCACGCGTCTCAGCTCGATTACGGAGGTAGTCTAGAGCTGTTTGGCCGTCAATGTAGAGGCCGGCTTCGTCGGCCTCGCCCGTTGATAAGCCGTAGCCACGATACTCGACCATAAAGACATTGCAACCGACGTGGTCCATAACCATGCGGGCTATCGGAATACGGTGGCCGATATTGCCAGCATTGCCATGGAACATGAGGACGGTGACATTGGATCGGCGAGCGTTGCGCGGGGCACGAATGTAGAAAGCCGACAACTTCTCGCCATCACGTGTGGGGATGACGAGCTCCTCGAAGTCTCTCAAGCCAAATTGAGGCGGCCTTGGGACATCCACACGGGAGTTTGCCGGGACATGAGAGGGGTAAATCAATGCTCTTTTGTAAGACATGTCAGCAATCTTTGTAGTAGAGAGCATCGCTTTTTTTTTTTTTTTTTTTTTTTTCAATGTTTGGCTTTGCCAGCGTCCTTTTCGTGATGGGGAGAGAGGACAAACCTTTGCTTGAAGTAGAGGAGACTCGTCAAGATGGCAGCAATACCCTGTTCCGGAGCTTCACTGTCAGCTTTTGAAGCAGGTGTCGGTGGGCGGGTGCCACGAGACGACATGTAGCGTATGTAACGCATTCTATGCAGATTGAGAAAGAGATTGTTCCAAATCAGTACACGGGAAGCTCGGAAGCTCCAAATTCAAAATACATAAGATGGGCGGCTTGGAATCGTCAAGTTTTGAATTCTCGAAGATGGGGAGACATGGTAAACGGGGGTTCGGAGAGAGAAGAGGAAAAGGACTTGGAAGCGAGAAGAGGTGCCAAGGAGAGGATCATGCCTTGGTTAAATGAGACGATGGAACAAAGAGACTAGCAGGAGGGTTGATTCGTGGACGATGAATATGCAGGGTGTTCTGGGGTTTCGGATGATTTCTCACCCCAGATTCAAGCTCGGAGGGTTTCTGGGCACGTGCATGCGTGCGGTGGGTGTTTTGTAAAGTTTGGGCGTGGACGTACACCGGAGAGGTTGGGATCTGAGAGAGGGGATGGATTGATGAACGTACCGTCGATGCCAATGCTGGTAGGCGCATGTAGGAGGCGGCGGTCCCGAAGAACGAGACAGTCTGCTCCAGGTAAGACGAACTGGCAGGGCCCGAGGTTGCGCTGGTCATGATGGCCTGTCTACGCGGGCGGATGTCAGTTGTCACGCTGGCACACATACACGCAAACGCACCAACAGACACATCCAATCTCTCCTAGAAGGATGGACGGCGATGGTGGAATGAACGGAATACAAGTACGCCAAGTGATTCCGGGAAGCGTGGAGGTGGGTGACGGAAAGGAGAACGGGCCGCGTCTGCGACAGGGTTCGAGAGATGGAAAGCCAAGGTGAGAGGGGGGGAGAAACATAAGAGAGCTTTGTTACCTCTGGGACGACGAATTGGGTCAATAGGTTAAATGGGGAAGAGAGGATGATCCAAAAGGAGACTAGGGAGAGAGGGTGTGTTCCGTAGCCGGGTTACTCGGTTTGGTACAAGTACGGAGTAATACGGAGTATTCAGAGCCAAGTTCCAGTAATGGAGATGCAGGGTTCGAGACGAGAATCAACGCAGGTCGACGTAGAGGACAAGGATGATAGTGGCGCGAGGAGGGGCTAGCCAGGGGTTGGGGGTTAGGGCGAGTGGTGCGTGCAGGATACAAGTAGTACGTACTGTAATACGGAGTACAGAGTGACAGGGGCTTGTGCAGAATTGTGTTCCATGCGTCTTCTACGTGTACTCCGTACTCGGTACACTCTGTCAAGACGAAGGATGACGATTGCTGATGGTGATTGCATTTGATGATGCCTTTGCAAGGATAAGACGTGGCGGCAAAATCAATGCATTCCCATTCGGCCCTCTGTAAACTACAAGTAGAGAGTAGCGTTTGTTGAGCGCCCCAAATTCCCCCCTCTCTGTTTTTAGTTTAGTAGTTTACAGTATTTAAACAAACTATTAATAACTCGGTACCTGGAGCCTTGAGTGCAAATACCCTCCACTCCCCCCACTTCGCTATGTACTGGCTTGTACCTTCGCCCCCTGAATTACTGTAATTCATCGTACGTATACAAAAAAAAGTCCAACAGTGACAACTATCAAATGTTGAATGAATTACTGAACATCACATGATCTAGTTATGGGTGGAGTCATTACTAGTTTAGAGCACCACCCACTGTGCCCAAACTTATTAGTAGTATCGCAATTTACGGCAACAACATTCCTACATCATCACGAGATTTTACCGTCTATCACCTCAAAATCTATCAAAATGAGTGCTGAATCGCCCTCTATTGATACCCTCCCTTCTCACCCTCTTGAGGGTCATCGATTCCCGACGCTAGAGGCGGCCAAAAAAGCCCTCGATTCGACTGCATTTGAGGGTAATTACAGCCTTGCGACGGTCACCAACCGCCCGTCACATAGGATCTACCGCTGCAGTAGAGGAGGGCGCCCTACCACCAATCACAGCGCGGCCGCCTCAAAACATCGTGAAGCGAGTACCAAAAAGACCAACTGCCTTTTCCGAATCGGGGTTAAATTGGATCGAGTCTCGAGTGAGTGGGTGGTGTATCATGTGACTGGTAGAGGCTCTGAGGCATCACGCACACATAATCATGACTTCGTCAACAGTCAGAGCCTCGCGCGATACCGCCGGCACGCCATTTTGTCGATACGCGATACGATTTTAACGCGTTGGAATAACAACTGCGGGATCTCTCAGATCTTGAGTAGTATTCACCAAGGACCCCCCCCTCTCCCTTTTGTGCGGCGTCATGACATCACTAATTTAATCAGTGGTGTTCAACGGCTAGAATTACAGGGTCGCACCCCTATTCAGTGGCTTCTCGATACCCTGACATCACGAGATTCCGAATTCTTCCGTCAACGCCGCGATCAGTCAAACCATATTACGCACCTTTTTATCGCCCCGAAGACAGGTCTGGAGATCGCCAAAACATTTTCAGACATCATGATCTTTGACTGCACGTATAAAACCAGCCGATTTGGTCTTCCGTTGTTCAACGTATGCGGTATGACGTCCACAAAGAACTGCTTCCAATATGGCGTCATTTTCATGCAGCGAGAGACGGAAGACGACTTTTCGTGGGCTCTCAAGGTCATCAAAGAGGCTCTCGACGATCATGATATTCCGATGCCTCGAGTTATACTGTCAGATCGCGACCGCGCTTTCAGCAACAGCCTTCGCAATTCACCCGATTTTGCCGATATACCGCACCTTCTAGGCATGTGGCACGTTAATAAGAACGTCCTCGCCAAGACCAAACCGTTCTTTCCGAAGGCCACACGTCAGCATGATGGCACCCTGGTTCGTCATGAATCCTTCCGCGATTTCCTCTCAGATTGGAATAAAATCATGCATTCTGCAACGGAAGAGGAATATCTTGAGAATATAAGGGAATTTAGTCAGCGTGACCACCCTCAACAGGCAGTTGACTACGTCATGAATGCGTGGTTACGTGAGTGGCATACCAAAATCGTCCATTTTTGGGTAAATCAGGTCCGTCATTATGGTGTGAGAACTACATCTTTAGTTGAATCGTCGAATGCACATATGAAACGGTATCTCTGCTCATCTACAGGCGATCTCCGGACTGTATTCAAACGTCTTTGCAGCTATTGGACCGACCAAATGATTCTTGTACAGTCGAAGTCTGCAGACCAGAGAAACAAATATGCACAAATCGCCTCTCACTCGATATTCGCCCTGATCCATTACCGGGTGTCATTGCCAGCCTTACAGACCCTCGCCGCCGAGTTCAGAATGGTCAACCGGGATGGATTCACGGATCCTGTAGCATGCCACTCTCGTTCATGCACAATACAGGCCACCCATGGCCTCCCATGCCGTCATGACATTGCCAGGATCTTCCGGGCAAACGGGAAGATCACCTTAGACTCAATTGATCGTCATTGGTACCTATTTCAGAGGGAAATTGATCCAGAGAGTCTTGAGGGTCTTCTTCGGGCGCCATTGGACCCTCAGATCTGTCATGATCCACGAGGGCGCCCTAGAAATAAGGCGCCTTCGTCATCAACAAGGAGAGAGTCATCAGAATTCGAATATATCCAACAGCAAGAGGCCCGCGAGGCTATACCCTTTGGGGGCCGCCACGTCCCCCTCACTGATGCATACGAGCCTGGAACTGCTCCTCCCCGTGCGTATCAGAGGTCTATGCTACCTGAGAATGAGCCTAATTTCAGTGTAGACCAAGGTGCCAGTGACACTCAAATTGATACACAGGGAGCTGTTGTTGGCAGTGAATCACTATCACACAGTATGTTTGATGTTGAGAGGGTTGACTGGGCAGCAATTGATGTTGAGGCTGAGGGACTGCAGGATCATGTGATTCACGATGATCAGGTATTTAATCAGGTGGAGGCGAATCGCAGTGCGGAGGAACATCACGATTTGACTCTTTAGCTAAGGGTGCTGGGTAAGTTTTTTCATTTTAAACTACATAGTAGGAGCGAAGGTAATACTCCGTACAGCCAATACATAGCGAAGTGGGGGGAGTGGAGTGTGTGCTTGCTCAAAATTATACCTTTCCTGATTAGGTTTAGAGGCTACTTTCTTTTCAAAATCGTACCACCTTTTAGACACGCCCATAAATTATTACGGTACGGAGTAGTTTGCTAATACGGAGTAAACTACAAAGTACTTTAAACAAGCCACGATGGAACGATGCCACTTGTGGCCCAGGTGAATTAGGAGCTATGTGTTATGGAATGAAGAATACGGAGTATATAAATATGTTTACTCCGTAGCCAGGATAGAATCAATCGTCATGATGGCCGGACGGCGGAGACCAGAATAAGGGATTGGAATGAAGAGTACTCCATAATACAAGAGTACTCCGTAATAGTACGGAGTAAAAGTCATTGTGTGGTAGAGGTCAAGGGGTGGTGGCCGCAGGTTAGTAAACTAGAATCGTGTTTCAGGAGTCGATGGAGTTCCGTTGAGGGGGGTCACCGTTGTTGGACTCCGAAATTATTAATACTTGTACCTCCAGGCTCATACTGTATTGAGCCACAGTTTTTCGCGGTTTGTGACCATCTCGCTATTTACTCATAGTGGACAACAATAGACCAGCCGGCATGTTGTACATGGAATTTTTTGCACATGTACGGAGAGTATTCAAAATACTGATAAGGATTGAAAATAGAATCCATCTCACTTTAGCACTGAGCGAGACATGGCCGAAGGGTTGAAACCTCCCGACGAGTGTCCTCAAAGAAACCCGACACCGTAACGACCGAGTAGTGATAGATAGTCCCGTAAATCTGTCTTGTCTCGCCGGTTTCCAGGTGCCTTCCAGGTGGGCAAGAGCATTCCATTCCTCGCTTTGTCATACAAGTAGTATAGTAGTAGTAATACTTCGAAACAGATCACCCGCCCATCTGTCGTTGGGCCCTCCCCCAATTGTCAATTGTCAACGGCTGGGCCTCACGGTACCTAGTGCCTTTTCATCTTATCATGTAAACTTTACGAGTAGGCTTTCGAAAACTTCCTGTTGCCTATCCCGTGACGAGTTTTCGATATAGAGTCTCGTCATGGCCAGGCCAAATGGACTATTTCGACACCATTGGCACGATGACACTTCAACTTGGGTTCCTTGATGGCTGAAAGAACGGCATTAATTGAAAAATGAACAGCTTCGGGAACCCTCGCCGGCCTTTTCCTCCACCGAATGGTGATTAAGAAAAAAAGGAAAAAGAATAGAAAAGAATGCGAGGCTAGTAGGACAGGACAGAGCTCACTGAAATTGGCTCGCGAAAGGTCCAGACACGCATTTATTCCAATAGGGCGCCCATTAATAGCCGAAAATGCGGGAGTGCTGGGCTATCATCTAGCTTCAGATCTAGTGTGAAAAGTCTAGCACGCGCCTCACCCGTTCAGGCGGTTACCGTGGTTTTAGAGGAGGGGTAGCGATAGTAAACTATTACTACTACTATGCCTGGCCCCCCCCCCCCCCCCCCCCCCAAAAAAGACCCTCTACTACGTACGCCAATTCCCTAATTCAGCACCCTGCCATCAGCCGGGGTCCCAGCTTTCAGCCTCAAGCCCGACCTAATCCTTTTTTTAGTCAACCCTCATTTCGAAAGACCAGAAAAATAAAAACAATCTGTAAAAAAATCACATTCGTCACACCGTCACGAAACAGTGCTTACAGTTAGTTTACTTGGACGCGCTTGACAACACACCATACAGTTACCACTCGTTACCATTCTCACAGAGTATCACAATAGTCCCTTTTTTACTCCGTGGACAGGACACAACCGCAGTCAACCAGACCCTTCCGGACAAATCTCTCCACCCTCAGTCTACGGAGTATGAGCATCCCCCATCGCAACGCACACAAACACACACCCACGCATTAACGGGCGCACACATCATTTACGCATACAAGTAGCCCCCCCCCCTTCCCCAAGTGGCGAGCCTTTTGTTTTTGTTATCAGAAACACATACGGATTATACCCCCAAACCTCTTTGCAAGCTTCCGTCGCCCGTTTGGAACTCGGCCGTCTTGTCGTGTCTTTCCCCCAAGAAAATCTCTCCAATCGCCGAATCTGTCACCACTTTACTATTTTTTTCTCCTTTTTTTTCAAATTCCCATCCACTTTGAGACAGCAAACCCAGTTCTGCCCAACCTCTGGCCCAGTAAAATTCTTCGCCCATCTTCTCCTCTTCGCCCCCCTCTACGGAGCACGCAACACACCCAAACGGAACTCCTGTGAACCATGGTCTCATTTTCTTGCGAGGTATGTAGCTCATTTTCCTTGTTTTGGTCGTTTATCC
Organism: Graphium sp. VPRI43844; assembly: GCA_019925285.1. Classification (NCBI taxonomy): domain Eukaryota; kingdom Fungi; phylum Ascomycota; class Sordariomycetes; order Microascales; family Graphiaceae; genus Graphium; species Graphium sp. VPRI43844. The sequence goes on from JADHKT010000001.1 coordinate 474,457, forward strand.
TCTTCTGTGCCAGCCCTCTTATCCTCCGGTCGGGGCTTCCTTCGCCTCCCGCGAACACACACCCTCCACCCGCTAAATAGTTTGCTGGTATCTGCCTTCATGTCGTCCCATTACAAGGCCCTATTATTGTGTTCTACTCCGCACTTTACTTTGCTCTGGAGCACCCTGTCCCTATTCCCACTCCTCCCCTCCTTCGGTCATTGGCCGGCCCGTGTCCCTCACACTGCCCTCTCCTCTACTCCGTATCCTCCCTGACATCAGATGTCCCTTTGGACTAGTACTGTACTTCGTACAGTCCTCATTTCCCTTCCCGACCAACAGAGTGTTTTACTTGGCTGTCCACCCCACACACCCCTAAGCGTTTCGCCCTGTTTGGCTTACGGAGTTCAGTGCTTCCCATAACATGCCCTTGCTCCTACCCCCCACTCCATATAATGGAAGCCCCTTACCAATCGCCATTCCCTCACCTTCGTCTCATCTACTCAGCATGCCAGCTCGCTACATCTCTTACTTCCCAAGAAAGTCGAAAACACCATCACCTGGATATTGTAAACGATTCTTTGTCAAACCACACCTACATTATTCCCACCTTTTCTTCATACCTCTAGCATTCTTTGACTACTTGCTTACTCTTCACCCGCCAGGCGTGCGGTGACGTCTTTACGAAAAAGAAACTTGACCCCCATCGAAACCGCTGTCGCGGCGCCACCTTCACCTGCATCGATTGCATGGTCTACTTTCCCGGAACTGAATACCGCGCCCACACTGTAAGTTGAGCCCTGTGCTCTCCGTTATTCCTGCCCCCCCTCCCATGCGCCCGTCATTCGGTCTTGGATTCTAACGGCGAGTCCGTCCTATCTCTCTCTCTTGCGTAGAGCTGCATTTCCGAAGCCGAAAAATACCAAGGTTCCCTGTACAAGAACAAGAACAAAAAGGCCCGAGTCACCGCGCCAACCGACGAAAAAGACAAAGACTCTATGGCGAGACACGCCTACGTCGAAGAAGTCGCCGATGACGACTACCGGAGCTATGCCGCATACGAGGACCACACTGCCGATGACGGCAAGTCTCCCGCAGAGATCATGCCCGAAGCACCAACTCCGCCTCCTCCCCATATCGAAGAAGTCAACGTATTCGACTATCTCGATACGCCCACTGCCTCCGGTGTGAGCATGGCCCACGGGCACAGGCACCATATGGTCGACGGCGGAGAGGGCACGCATCTCGTGCCTTACGACTACGACGACGGTGCCTACGTTAACCATAACGGATACATGCTCGACGATGGCGAGCTCGTGCAGTACGGCAGCGGCCCCATCCCCCCAGCCTCTTTCCAGACGCCAGCCCCAAAAGCATCGCGGCGGAAATCGAAAGGATCCGAACTCAAGACAGACAAGAAACGCAAGCGCCTCCACATCGAAACCGGTGACCAAGTTATGACGGATGCCCCTCCCGTCCTACACTCGGGCCTCACCGGTGGTCTCAAGAGCCTAATGAAGCCTATCTTCCCGCCCTCGCCCGACTATTCCGGCGGGGACGGTGCCGAACAATCGCCCGCGAGCCCAATAAAGAAGACGAAAAGCGCCAAGTCTAAGAGTCGCCAGGATGGCATTGGCAACAACCTATTGGCTATGATGACAGCCGGCACGAAAACAAAGAGCAAGAAGCACAAGGTGGGCAAAAAGCACTCGGAGCGTGCCCACCGCCATCGCCATCGCGACAGCGAAAAGGCACCCAAGCTCTTAGAATACCGCCCACACTCCAGCGACGAGAACCCGAACGCCGAAGGCCAGATGATTCTTTACCGGCCCCGCGCCGAGGCCTTCCTCGGTTTCGTTAACAAGGGTCCCGACAGCGAGCGCGGTTGCAGCATGAACAAGGCCCTCAAACGATATCATCGGGAACGTGCTGACTCCGGTTCCAACATGTCGAAGCACATGGAGGAGAAGGAGCTCTGGAAATCCCTACGTCTCCGCCGCAACGAACGTGGCGAGATTGTGGTCTTTGCGCTTTAAACGCAATGTATGTCCCAACGTCACAGGCTGACCTGTGAGCAAGGAAGACGATACGTGAAGCTCTCAGTTTCATACGGAGAGGAACATGTCTAATAAAAAGCAAGGCGCGATGGCAATTGGTTACTCTAAAGAAGATTGTAACCTAGGTAGACTGGGCTGGTTATCATCAAAGGGGCGGAAGGTTACACCGGCGTTAGGAAACTGCACTGAGTCATTATTTTATTTTCTTTCCATTCTTGTCTTCGTTCCAAAGCGCCAATTTGATTCAATCACCAACATTTTTTTTCTTTGGTCGGATCAGTTTCTTCTTTTTTTTCTTCTTTTTTTCTATTTACATATTTTCCGCATCGCATTTATTTCAAGATACCTGAAGCTGCGGCTTCCACCCACACGCGAAAGAGTGAACGGGGGCTTTGGGGAGTTGCGAACAACACAGGACCGGTTTGATAATGGGAGCATGTTTTATCTCGTGTGGTAATTAGGAGTCGACGTCGTTTTTCTTTTGCTTCCCTTTATTTACACTTCGTTTTCGTTTCTGTTCCCGTCATTTGATGGGTAGAGTTGATGCTCTCAGCCGGACTGGGTGTCTTCTGATCTGTTTCTAACCACCACCCTCATCTTTTTCCTTTGATAGAACAGACTGTTTACTACTTTCTCATTTTTACAAGTGGCACGCCTTTCTCCACATGTGCTGATGTCGTCGGGCTACGAGACCATTACAGGGCCTCCTCGGTACGTACTTGTAGTAGTGGTGAATGTTTTTTTGGCATTCCCAATATTGTATTATTGTTTAGCAGATATCCCACTTTCTTATTAGGGTTTGCAAGCATCCGCCCCTTGCATGGATGAATGACCCGGGTGCAGACAAGCTACGGGTGTAAGAAAAAATAGCCTTAAATGAGTCGAAGTGGAAGTATGTGCTGCACCATAGCTTCGCGTCGACAGAGCGGGCACTCGGGCTTCTCGCGGACCCAGTCGCCGATGCAAGCCCAGCAGAAGATATGGCCACATTGGGTTGCCGCAGGATCTCGCATTGGCTCGAGACACAGCGTGCACTTGCGTTGTTCGCCACCTTTGATAAACGCCATGACGGACTCGTCGGTAAGGTCGTGGCGCACGGCACCAGATGCCGTGACTCCCCCAGTTGGCGCAGGTGTGTGCGTAACTGCCTCAATGTTGATGCGAGGCGCATTGGCCACCGGCATGGATGGGAGGAGGAGTTCGTTATTAGATGAATATGCATCCTCGTTAAGGGAGACGTCATAGGAGGAGGTGCCGTAGATGGGATGGCGCTCGCGAAACTGTTCTCGTTCTTCATGGTGCGTTGCAAGGACTTGACGGATGTGGAGGTACGATTGCACAGCCATCTGAACAACCAGGAGCGCACCGAGGACCTCATAGCCGGCGCGATCGGGGGTATCGGGTACTTTGCGGGTGAAGATATAACGTAAGCCAAAGAGGCGCTTGGCAATCTCGTAGTACGTGCCAGAGAAGTAGAAGAGTGTGAGGGTGACAGCGTGGACAGGGCCCGGGCTCAGAATAGTGCTGAGGTGGGAGACAATATACCGCCAAAAGGCAGCTTCGCGAGACGGCGCACTCTTGTCTGAGCGAGACCGTGGTCCAATCGATGCTATTCGCCTCTCAAGAATTGCACGAAGGCGCGTCCTTATCGATGGAAGCGCGCGAGTTATGACATAGGGCCCGAGAACGGACGTGATAATGTATAGCGATCGCCTGAGCCGTGTAGGCAGGCGACCGGTCGGGGCATGGAGCTGGACAACATCGCAATATTCTTCGCCAAGAGTACGGTTTCCGGGGAGGGTGGTGAGTCCGAGATAGAGCAAGGAAGCGAAAGTTCGGGTCTCGTCGGTCCAGGCGTGAGCGGAGCGAGCGCCGAGGAAGGTTCGGTGGATGGAGGCGAGGGAGTCGGCTAGGTAGCCCTGGAAATAAGCATCTTTCTGGTGAGCTCGGATGATGTCGGGGGCGGCGGCGTAAGGGTATGGTAGAGGTGAGGCCTTAGGAACGGAAGAGCGCTTGGGGAGAGGTATCGGATCCATGGCTTTGACAGACAGTTTGGAGAGCTACACCTGAGCTAGCAGGGCATTTCCAATTGCTCGCGCAGCCTTGAGTCCAAAAAAAATCAAGGTATTTCCAATAGTCTATGCACAATATCGAGACGGCCAATTCGTTGAAAAAAAAAGAAAAGAAGAAGAAATCTAGGAGTGGCGCTGGTCCATGGAACGTAAGAACCGATTCCTGAATACGGGGTGCCTAGATGCCTCGGTAGTTAACTTGGCGATGGTGACGGTGCTTCGGCCAATCACGTGGCCGGCCCCACACGTGTACCTTTCGTCATCCACCTGAATTCATGACCTCAATTTACAGGCGTCTGTCTGTACGTAAGCGTGTAAACTGCCATCAAAGTTGGGGGAAAACGGAGATACACGTACGGAGTACGTAGCAATCCATCAGATAAAAAAACAAACCCCAAGCGAGCGTGAGCGTGTCTCATTATTGGTGGTACCTCCGTCTGGTCCCCTCCTATTCGGCGTTTTCTTTCCTTGTTCTTTCCGGCATTTGCCCCGTGTCTTTTATTTGTGTGTTTGATGCCTTCTGCACAAGACAGACGCCAATTCCCGTTGCTTGATGTCTCGTAACATCGTCGACGTCACGTAAAATTCCAAAGATGGACGGTGACCCTGCGGTCGAGTCGCGGCTCGATTCGTTCAGTCTGACTTTTCCTTTACCATACCGGGTTGGTTTCCTCATCGTGTTAGGTTCGTCAATGCATTTCTCCCTTTTTACAACTGTCGAAAGCAAGAAAAGAAAATGGTCAACTAACAAATGTCGGCACCAGGTGTCTGGGGTTGGGGCGCCAATCTACATGCCTTGGATCGACTGCGAATCGACGTTCCCGTCCTCATCCAATACCCCCCACGCTTGTCAGCCACGGAGCCGCCTCACCATCTCTCGACGTATCGCCTAGCCACTCTTCTCTCGGGTCTATCTGGCTTCTCAATTCTCGTTTTCTGGGCCTTCACCAGGAGGGACCCCGATCGGGTTCTCCAGTATGATTGGATTCCCATTCTATATCTCCTGAGCCTTGTAGTGCTCTTTGTGGCCCCGCTCCGCCATTTTTCCCACACCGGGCGCAGGCGGTTCCTGGCCATGCTACGGCGTGTCAGCCTGGGTGGAATCGCGAGCCCAGGGGATGGCCGGTTCGGTGACATCATCCTCGCGGATGCTCTGACATCGTACTCCAAGGTCATGGGTGACCTCTACGTGACCATATGCATGTTTACATTGGGCAAGGCGGCTACAGACCGGCCCGATCGCGGCTGTGGCGGGTCCGTGGCAGTGCCACTCATCATGGCGATCCCAAGCGCCATCCGACTTCGACAATGTCTCATTGAGTTCTCCCGTGTCCGCTCAGGGCCATACCGCGAGGCCACGGGGTGGGGTGGACAGCACCTAGCCAATGCGTTCAAGTACGCTTCGGCCTTCCCTGTCATCATCTTGAGCGCGCTTCAGCGAAGTGTTTCGGACGGAGAGGATGTAACCAGCGCGGCGCTTCATCGCGCATGGATCTTTGCCATGATGTTTAACTCGGGCTACTCATGGTACTGGGATGTAGCCAAAGATTGGGACCTCACATTATTTTCAAGCGCGGCCGAGCGCAACTCGCACGAACACCCGTACGGCCTTCGTCGTCACCTACTCTTCGGGCAGCCATTGATGTACTACAGTGTCATAGCGATGGATCTCGTCCTACGGTGTACCTGGGTGATGAAATTGAGCCCCCGCCTAGATCGATTCACAACATTCGAAAGCTCCATCTATTTAATTCAATTCTTGGAGGTATTTAGGCGATGGGTATGGATCTTTTTCCGCGTCGAAGCAGAGTCGTTACGCAGTCCGGCTCCTGGGTCTCGCTCGGACGATATGCTTCTGGGAGACTATCATACCAAACTTGACGAAGAAGACTAGATGTCGCGGACAATAATGGGGCCTGCAGCTCTATGATTGAAACTCCAATTCTCTCAAATAACGAAGAAACTCCCACCCCCCGCAAAAAAAGCTCCTATGCTGCGATTTTGAGCCACCTAAGATATCAGGTAGTGTATCACAAGCTTGTATAAGAAAAGTCAAACTAGGCTGTCTATATTCTTTTTTTTTATTTTCTTTCTTTTTTTTTCTTTTCTTTTTCTTTTGGCATTTTGTGTCATCTTCATGTTGGTCGGACCCGGTACGGCATGGTTGATTTTACTCGATTTGCAAGAATAGACGGGCGCCCTTTGAGGCGATTGGAGATGTGTGTACGGAGTAGTAGTACTATCTAATCAGATCCATTTCACTTTCTTCGCTCAGGCCGCCCTTGTGACAACAAGACCGGTATTCCAATAAATCAGCATTAAAAGAAAGCTCAGCTCAACCACTACGGAAAGGTCAGAGGTTCGGTGCAGGCGTTCCTCGCAAGGTCTCATTTGCCAATGTCTTCCGCTCGTGCTTCCCGCCGTTCACAAGAAACAGCTGGCATCAGCCTTAAGAATTGCCTAAGAAATACCAAATAACGAAACCGGACAAAATATCTGGAAAGGAGGGTTTCGGCGGGGGAAGGACGTTTGAGTACAAAGAATACGGAGTATTACCTTGTATCTTTTCAGAGGCTTGGGAAGGAGAGAAAGAGTACGGAGTAGTCTGGGCTAATTCTCTAGCTTCGGGGCAACCAACAGTGGTTTACTTTGCAAGCACTAATAGCTAAGCCTTTAAGTTGGACAAAGATCCGATCCGGTGACTTTCTTTCTCCCTCTGTGATCGCAGCTGACGATATGGCCCCACTTGCACTCTACTAATCAGGGAGGTGAAGCTTGTTTAAGCAAGTACTACGAAGTATTAGTATAGGTAGTACGGAGTATTACTAGTACTACATACACATTAGGGCTGGCAGTCTACTCCGTACTCCATAATATAATCCCTCCTTCATACTCCGTACTTGCCTTCGATCCCTGCTTCTTTGTTCTCCATCTCTTCTCTTGTTTTCCCCGACGCACGAGGCTTTCCTCTCCTAGCGGTGCTCGATGCTCGATTTCCAATGTCCAATAGGAAAAAATCAAATTGCGCAGAGTGGCGGGGGCGTCGGGTGGCTGGAGTAGGGCCTCAAAGGCCTCTACGGAGTAGAGCTAGCTTGTCAATGTGCTCCCAGTCAAACATGATGGGAACACGACGGGGCGAACCAAGAGGGAGGAGTTGCTGTGCACAAATAACATGATAACATGGCACAACATAAGGCCAGGGACTACAGAGTACTATACTCGCATTCTACTTGTACTTTCCATTGCGCAATTGGCATAATATTGCATGGTACGGACTCATTGCTCATGGCATCACCCGCCTATTCATCAATTGTCTGTCTCACCAACAATACAACAATATATTCAGTGCAACTACATATCTCACCGCTCTTTCAAGCAGCATAGAATCATCAACACCTTCTGATTCATCAGCAAGCCTTCACTTTAAAATAGTGCCTATCAAACATCACGCCAACAGGCCAACAGACCAAAGCCGCCAGTCCTCCTCAAGTCGAGACGCCGTCGTTTTTCTCTGCCCACCGCCCACTAGGCCAGCCCCCCCCCCTCCATCTTCTTCTCACCTCTTCCAGCTATCCTTGTCCCCATCATTCTTGGACTGCGACGCTTATGCAACTTCAACCGCTTCCGCACATTATCTGCAGGCACGAGATGATTAACATGGACCCTTCCTTTCCTGGCCATTTCTCTTAACAACGAGAGCCTAGAACATCGATCTTCCACTGGCCTTGTGCGGTACGGGTACGACACCCTCATTCACCCAATACCAACATTCTTTCTGCTGCCTTTCCCAGTTTCCGTATTCGTCCCCAACAAGTCCAAATAGAGAGAGTTCATCTCTTCTCTGGCATTCACTCTCACATATTCTGCCCACCGCCCATCGCACAGGAGTGCAGTCATACATACTGCGAACATTCTTCGGCCTCCCTGTCTTTAGTTGACGTATAGTCTTCTTCCCGTCACCTTTCGTGCTATTCTACTTTTCTTCTCTCTCTCCCTTCTCTCCCCCTTCTCTCCCCCTTCTCTCTCCCTTCTCTCTCCCTTCTCTCTCCCTTCTCTCTCCCTTACGTCTCCCTTACGTCTCTCTCTTTACTGGAGAGGTCGCATACACGGAAAACGGATAAGAAAAAACGAGGCTAGAACGTGCCAAGGTTAATTGAGAAGCGCCAAAGGTAGCCCATTCCATGCTTCGACTTCTTAGTTGCCATCATATGCATATTCCCTCCTTTCTTTCTGCCCTGCGACGGCGGTGGCGATAAACCTTTCCATTCCTCAATTACACCAAACAAAGAGTGAAGACAAAAAAAGAAAGAAAAAAAAAAGGTTACTTCGTCATCATGTGCCTCGAGCCAGACGACCCGAATGGCCCTCTCCTACGATTTCTCTTCTCCCTTCTTTGTCTTCGTCATTCACTCAAGATCAAGCACCGCCTCCTCCTCAAAACCCTTCCAGAAGAATGGCTCCCTCCTATTTTCCCTCCTATTTTCCCTCTCATCTTGCCATTCCAGTTTCGTTTTATCCATGTTTCGCTTTTCATGTCAAGAGCCATGTATTCTCGACCAAGCGACGCCCTTCGTGGCATGGAAATCGCCTTGCCTCCGGGAGTGCCACTTCCGCCACAGGCATCACCTAATAACTATGTCCGCAAACCGCTACCTCCTTTACCCCGGGCTCCATTACTTCCCGGTGCGCCTTTGAGCTTGCAATCGCCAAATCTACCTCTCGCTCCGCGACCTTCGTCAAATCCGCCCATACCCGTATCGCTGCCTTTGCGTCCTCCTCCTTCGCACTTCGCTGACTGTGTCGATAATCCTGTGTTAAATGGTGCCGCGCAACCGTCAACAGGATCGATCGCGCAACGAAGAAATCACCCAGTGGTGGCGCCCGTCTACACAAGAGACACGTCACCCCGGAACGGTGGTATTGTCTCACCGCAGCCAACAAATCCGGCCCAAAAAGCCCTCCATATCAGAGGGCTTGGTAGTCCCATACGCTTGTCGCCGTTCCAGCAGAAGCCCGACTCCTCCTCACGATTATCACCACCGCCCCCGCCTCTCCCCCCGCGGTGCGTCTCACCCACGTTGCACAAGTCGTCGCGGAAGATCAAACAGCTCATGGGTTGCGAATTGGCCAGTCAAGCGGACGATTCACCTAACGGCCAGAATAGAAGCAATGATGAACCTGTCGCTGCCCCCGCCGCCGAAATTGCCAGCACGGAAGTGGCCCACTATCGACCTACAAGCCCAGAACTTTACACATCGGGTAGTGAATATAGCCAAGAGTCGGCAGTGAACGAGAGAATTTATTCGCCTCCCAGAACGCCAACCGGCAAAACTCCTATCACCGGCGAAAGTGAGAGGCGCAGCTACGCTCCAAATTCGGTGCCTAGCTTCGAAAGCCCTGACACATTTTCATCCCAGTCACCCAGCGCCGGACTCAGCCCGTCTCGTCGGCAATCTTGGATGGCAACGCCCCCATCCTCTGCCGAATATGTGCCTTCACTAAGCTCTAAAAGAGCCAGATGGAGACACAGCCTATCGCACCAGAATCTGGCTGATGTGCGCTCCTACTCACATACATCCCCTGTACGGCACGACATTCGAAGAGACGATACTGCAAACGGTGGCTATGGTTTCGGACCTGACCACCCTCCGGTATCACCAGAAGCAGATATTGACGCTCTCCTGGAATCCCTGCAGAGAAGCCAGAAAATTGAGACTAGTCTCGGAGGGCTGCGTGATAGCGCCCACGACGTCGATGATGCTCGTAACACGTACCACGAGATGCGGGCCAAGATGGCCACGCCATCATCAAGAGGTACTCGGCAACCTTCCTCGGCACCATCGCTGTCGCCTCCACTGGCCACGACCACACCTGACATGACCATGACCCGATCTTCCATCTCATCCTCAATCTATACCGACACCGCCGCGACCCCTCCCGCATCGCGGACAGGCTATAGCCCTCACGTAGGGCTCTCGTTGCAACAATTTCAGAACTTTAGCCCAGACAAGCGATCGACTAGTACCAGTGTTGACACCCTCCGCGCCGAGCCACGATACACACGCTCCTCCACCGATTACCGCAACATGCCCCGGTCGCCATATCCGTTTCCTCCGGTAAGCACATTCGAGTGGGACGATGACGAAGACGAGGCCGATGGAACAAAGAAGACATTATCGGATGGTTCGAGTGACAATCGTATGGGACCAGGTTCTTTGACGCGCGTATTCAGGAGAAGTTCCAAGGACAAACACTCTTTGAGTAAACTTAAGAATTCATCGCCCCCAATTTGGCCCGAGAGATTTCCCATGCCCATGTTAGGGAGCCGAAAGAACGATAAACGCGGTGCGGGCGACTCGGCAGAGGCATCGTCCGTATGGCAGAAAACAAACGACCAATTTTCAGGACTGATGGCTCAGGCACGCAAAGGCGCTGGGCTTTTGTCACGAAAAGAGAGACGCAAGGAGAAGTTGAGGAATCAGATCAATGTTATACCGGAGGGCAATGTCATCTAGATATGTATTTTCTTCAGTGTCTGGGCCAGTCTTGGCTACCATTTGACGTGTCTGTTGTCAGTGTTCATTTCACGAGGAGTTTAGAACAGCTGGTTGGTATCTGCTAGATGGAGTAAAAGGCGCGTGGACACGCATACATATATATATACATGTATGTATAAATAGACAGGTTGGAATGGAGATATTAATATGCCTAATGATCAAAACTCGGCCAGCCCTTTCTCAGTTGAAGGCCATTGCGGTGCTGAAAGCTGCATTACACGTATAATTTTAGCACACCTAGTACCTAGCATCACTAAAGTCCTCCCCGCCTAGCCAGGCCCACTTTAGCTACTTACTATACTCCCCCACCAGAGCCAGACGCCAGGACCGGGGAATGCCGAGGAACACACACAACAATCGCCCATTACTCCGTACGTGTACTCCGTATGTACAACCTCATTAATCCACAGTAGTGGCACAGCTCCATCAGCGGCCGCCTTTGAAATCTTCCCCTATACTCCTTGATCCCCTGTAGCGAGCTTTCCAAGACCCATCCCCTCCATTTGAATCGCAAACTTTCCCTGACTGCCAGAGCCGAATAACATACAGAGTACTCCGTGCCTTTCCCCCCTCTTCTCCCCAGGGTGTCAAACCGTTTGACAAGCCCCCCCCCCCCCCTCCTCTCCCCCCTCCCCGACTATGAGCCTCCCAGCCCCACCATCACCAGCTCAAGCCCTCCGCCGTTCATCACGAATCAAACTGCAGGCTGAAGCCAGCACCCAAGATCCACTCTCCGTCGACGACGACGACGCCGGCCCGGCCCTGGTATCCGATCCCTCCGGCCTCGGTGAAACATTCGACGCCGAGGACACATCCGATCCGCTTGAAGCCGCTGTTCTTTCTGCGGACGAGGAAAGCGAAACTTTGAAATCTGCGGATTACTGGGATGCTGGGACTATGGCGCCGTTGAGTGTCGCGTCAAAGGTCTGGCCCCCCCCCCCATAGGTATGTTTAACAGTGTAACTAACTTGACTACATGGAAAATGAAAAGGCTGCTATAGCTCGCCTTCGGAGCTATGTTCCTCCGGCATTCCCGTTATGGGATCGTCTACCTGCGAGCCGTCGCGCTGCCGTCCTGGTGCTTCTTTATCCGGATCGGCACGGCGAACTACGCGTCGTTCTCACCATGCGGGCTGCGAAGCTAAGAAGTTTCTCTGGCCATGCTGCTTTTCCCGGCGGGAAAGCCGATGATCTGGAAGAGACTCCTTGTACGTGGTCATACTTTTTTTTATTTTTGTCACTTTCGAGAGTTGCGGAGGGGTCCTCCCGTCTTATGCCTGTTCCATTAGTCTTCCGATTCTCTACTTACATACCGCATCATTAGACCAAACTGCCCGTCGCGAAGCTTGGGAAGAGATAGGCCTTCCTCAGGACGACAAGCGACTTCCTTCCCCCTTCCGTATAGAGTTTCTCTGCCATCTTCCCCACAGCCTAGCACGTACAGATCTTGTAGTTCGTCCTTGCGTAGCCCTCCTTCATACAAACGCGAAATCCGACTCGCCAGAGCCCCCATCGAGTCCCTCGTCTGCTAAAACTGCAGAGAAGCATTCGCCTGCGCCCTTGGTGGAAGACACCATGAGACCACGTCTAGCCGCGGACGAAGTAGCCGCTGTATTCTCTGCCTCCTTTGCTAATTTCCTTCGCTCCACCGACCTGGATACCGGGACCCCGTTACCAGAAGGGCATTGGTATGACGGGTATTGGATCGAGTGGCTCAATCACCCCTGGCGTGTGCACAACTTCTACGTTCCTCTCAATGACCAAAATGTCGCGCGTCCACCTATAGATGTAGGGGCGCCTCCCGTCGAGAAGAGCGAGGAAGATGCCGATGCCCCGAAGGACCGGTACCGTGTTTGGGGCCTGACGGCGAAAATGCTTGTTGAGGCCGCACGCATCGCCTATGACAAGGACCCGGAATTTGAGCATAACGAAGAGAAAGGCGATGAGGTCCTCATCGTTCTTGCCGAGGAGCAGGGGCGCTTGTTCGACAAAGCTAAAACGCAGAAACCGGCCAAGGGTGCTGGTGAGGTTGACGAGTCCAAGTCCAAGTCCACGAAAGGGGATGGTGCAAAAATGTAAAGGCCACCTTGCTTAAATTTTCTGGGAGGCGTTTGGGGAGGCTGGGGTAGTTTGGCTATCTCATGACACATGAGCTTTTCCCAAGTTCATCTCTTGGGGCGTTTTGAGCATTACTATGGTCATTGTTGGATTTGATAGGAAAGATAGTTGCTTTCAAACCATTTATCTTCCAAAATATAAGCCAATTCGTTAGATCACGCTATTTGGGCCATGGCCTGCATGTCTCCTTTGATCAAAGTTTCCTACATCAGGTCTGGGCTGACATAGGCAGACTTTCTGTATTATTACCCTTCCCCTTACTTGCCCTCCCCGGCCGGGCATCGCTCACTCAAGACCAAATCAGTGACAGGCTGTCTCCCTGGTAGCGCTTGTTGTCTGGCCAAAAGCCAAGAATCCCACAAAGGCACCAATCGTGACAGCTGCCATCACCCATCCGTTGTAGGTCATGAAAACTAGCCTATAAAGGTTAAGGCTAAGTCAGCCTATGGTCCGGGCCAGAAACCAACTTGGATCCAGGGAGGAGAGCGGGGCCTTACATGAGCATGAAGGCGTAAAATGTCTGTAGTGAGTAGAGGAGAGCCTTGACAATGTGTGCTCTCTGTGAGATCTGATCTTGGTTTTGCCCTGATAGCGGAGTTCTCTCAGTAATTGGTTCACCACCTCCACAGATAATAGTCTTAGTCTATATTCTGTCTCAACGGATCTGTTTGGTCTCAAGAGTCGGTCCATAACAGGCCATCTGGGTAAAGAGTCTGCCAAGAGCTATACATACGGGGTGCAGCCTCAACACGCGTCTTCACTGCGCTATCGTAACGTCGTGTAAGGGATCGGATGAATTCGTAGCCGGCACCGAGAGCGACAATCGCGGCGAGGGAGAGAACGAGGTCAAGGTTGCTGCTGACGTGCCACTGGCGGAAGACGATGCAGAGGTCTTTGGTGTCCCAAGTGAACAGCATCTACACGGATTCGGCCGAAAGATGGCAACAGGTTAGCAATCGAGAACAACAGAAGAACCGGGACGTCTTCGTCAGGGTTTGTTACATTCATGCTGCACTTGTGACCAGGGGCGGCAGGCATGCCGTGGTCCATGTCGCCATGATCCATTCCAGCGTAGTGAGAGTGGTCCATCGTGTCCGGGTTATTCAATTATGTCGAGACTATTAGAGGGAATGTATCGTAGCTGATTGATTCGCTCGAACCGAATGTGTTTAAAGTGTTTAAATACTCCGTAGAGAAAAAAGAGACAGGGGAAACGACAACATCACTCGCAGTAGTTTGCAAGGTACGTACAAGACTTGCTTGGGACAGGGAGCTTAGAATCCCATGTCAGCACTCCCGCACCTCCCGCAATGTACCTAGTCAAGTACATGGGTACCTAACTACGTAATAAAGTACAAGTACATGGCCTGTGCGAATACGGAGTATGAATGAATGAATAGTCAATTGACGTGCTTACGTGATCGTGTGCACTTGTCTAGTATGAATGAATCTATTAACGTGCTTACGTGATCGTGTGCACTATTCTTATCTAATCGCGGAGCTGCTAGTGGTCCGTGAGTATGTACTTTGTCCTCCTGCAATGAATGAATGGCGCGCGTCACGTGGCAGAGTCTGCCCTCATTGCCCCTCCATTAGTGTGTACCCCACCCACCTCAACCTGACGACTTTTTGCCCAGTCTTCAATACGCATAACAACAACCACCAACACCATGGAAGAAACAGCTGCCGCTCCGATTTCGAAAAAGGGCGCAAAGAAGGCCGAGGCCAAGGCCAAGAAGGAGGCCATGAAAGCAGCGCGTGCTGCAGAATTGGCCGCTGCCGCCGCCCTTGCCAATGCCAGCCTCGAAGACGACCCCGCCAAAGACAACTACGGAACCAAGGTGTCCACGGCCGGAGCTTTCAGCCAGGATGCCGAAGAAGTCGAAATCCGTTCCCTGGACGATTCATATAATGGCAAGACTGTCGTTGTGCGTGCCTGGCTCCAAAAGTCACGCATACAGAGTGCCAAGATGGGATTCGTTGAGCTTCGCAAGGGGGGCAATTGGAACATCCAAGGTGTCATTATGGCGTCTGATGAAGAGCCCATTGTCAGCCGACGCATGGTAAAATGGGTAACCAGCATCAATCCTGAGAGCTACATCGCAGTCGAGGCCAAGGTGAAACAGCCTCTCGAGCCTGTCAAGAGTTGCCGGGTTTCTGGTCTTGAGCTCCATATCACAAAGTGCTTCGTTATTTCGTCGGCTCCTGCCGTGCTTGGCATGACTATGGGAGCGGCGAGTCAACCCATCGTAAACTTCAGTGATGATAGCGCCCCGGCGGTAGAGGCCGAGGAGAAAGCCGCTGAAAGCGTAGCTGATTCTACTACAATACCATCCGCTAGCATGCTCACCCACTTGGATAACATTGCCATGCACAAGCGCGCTCCTGTGCAACAGGCTATTGCGGTATGTCAATGCCACGATTGGTGAACCAAGACACGGTCCTTTTTAACACCATGTACAGGATATCCGCATCGAGGTGAAGAAGATTTTCCGCTCTTACCTAGAAGCCCGTCGCTTCAAGGAATTTGAGCCCCCTTGCCTTATCGGCGCAGCATCAGAAGGCGGTGCAAATGTCTTCCGACTTCCCTACTTCGGCGAGGAGGCGTTCCTTGCCCAGTCGCCCCAATTTTATAAACAGTTCGAAATTGCAGGAGGCCGGGAGCGCGTGTTCAGCATAAGCCCCGTTTTCAGGGCCGAGAACTCGAACACCCCTAGGCACATGACCGAGTTTACTGGCCTCGATCTCGAGATGGAGATCAAGGATTCCTACACTGAAGTTCTCGATGTACTAGAAGGCGTGCTACTCTCCATTTTCCGTGGACTTCAGGGTTAGTGTTTATTTCCACGCGTATCTTCCTTGCCGGATTTTGTTTGGCCTGACGGGATTGTCTGCGAATCTAGAAAAATGTGCGGACGAGATCGAAACAGTACGAGCCGTTTATCATTCGGAGCCCCTACTTCTCCCTGAGCCAGGCAAGGAAGTTCGCCTCACATTCGCTGAGGCACAGAAACTACTACGAGAGGAAGGCCCTGCAGAGTTCGCAAACGTGCGGGACGACGAAGACATGAGCACTCCCCAGGAGAAAGCCCTCGGTGAAGTCGTTCGCAACAAGTACAAGACGGACTTTTATGTCATTGACAAGTTCCCCGAGACGGCACGGCCGTTTTATGCCAAGCTCGACGATGCGGGAACTACTGTCGGAGATGGCGTCCGCGTCACCAATGCCTTTGATTTCTTCATTCGCGGCCAGGAGGTGCTCTCCGGTGGTCAACGAATTCACGACCCGGTTGAGCTCGAGGCCCGTATCCGCGCCAAGGGCGTTGACCCGGGAAGCGGAGGTATCAAGGAGTACCTGGCGACATTCCGACAGGTCGGCGTGCCACCTCACGGCGGAGGTGGTATCGGTCTCGATCGTGTGGTTGCTTGGTTCTTGGCACTACCTAGCGTTCATCTTGCGGCGTACTACCCCCGAACTCCCAAGAGACTCTTGCCATAAGTTATTGCATTAAGATAGACCCCGGCTCTGATGGACCACCGGATTGACATTTTGCATTTCCGGCATGGTGACTGGCGAGTGGCGGACGATAAGACTCTTGCCCTTTTGATTTTAAAAGGGTTGTGTTTTATCAGCGAACTCTCAGTGAACCAACACCTTCATCAGTTATTCAAGATGCTGGTCCAGTAGACCGATGAGTGAAAGTTTCTCATGATGGATGTTTTAGTTGCTTCCAACTAGATGTTCTCTTGGTTTGTTAGCACCGTAATTACATGTACAAGTATCCTGGTGGCTGGCTGGCTGTGGCTGGCCATAGGCCCACAAAATTAGAAACTTGGAAGATATCACAATTCTTTCACACATTGAAAGTGCGATTTTGTACCGAGTACTCCGCAACAGGAGAACAGCGGGGACCCTAATCAGGCGAAGAGCCCCTCCCCCTCTGCGACTTCTGTAAGCCATCGTCACCCCATTTTCGCTCCCAGGAAACCCCTCCAATAAATTAATTTGCTCGAATTGACTCTCTCCCCTTGGACGATATAGTCGGAACACCCGGTATCATCCCACTACGTGTATATCAGAGCCCTTCGAAGGCCCATTGCAACGGCTTCTTGATTCCTTTACACGGTCCACCTTTTCTCCAACACGCTGGTCACAAGACCAAAGCTCTTCCAATCTCCTCCAATCATGCTGGGACCCCCCGTCAACCTACCGAAATGGTAACACCTCCCCTTCATGCCCTCTGCTATCTGGGGTTTATAGCAACCCTGATGGTTCAACACACTACCATAGACCAGACCACCGCAGCTTGTTGATCTTTTTCACTCCGTCCACGTCGCCGGGTTGGCGACTGGCATGTTAACGATAAATTAGGCTCGAGGAAAACTCGCATCTCCTACAACCACCCATCAACAACTACTGCGTGTACAATGAAGATTTTTCAGTGATGGTTAGTCGCTTTGCCACATGTTGTTTCATGTTGAAGGAAGGAGAGAGAGGAGAGAGAGGGAAAGGCCAAACGTTTAAAACACCGAGGCCAAGACGACCGTTTCCTTGACACTTACACAACTCTTTGAAAATTTGCTTAGGTGGTTGGCGGCCCCAATGCTCGAACAGACTACCATATCAACGAAACCCCCGAATGGTTCTATCAGTACAGAGGCGCCATGCTCCTAAAAGTGGTCGACGAGGGCCAATTTCGCGACATTGTCATCCGCGAAGGTGACATGTTCCTCCTCCCCGCAAACACACCACACAACCCAGTTCGATTTGCCAATACCGTCGGAATCGTCCTCGAGCAACGTCGCCCCGCCAATTCACTCGACCGCATGCGCTGGTATTGCGCGTCTTGCGCTTCTATTGTTCACGAGGCTGCTTTCCACTGTACTGATCTCGGCACCCAGATCAAAGCCGGTGTTGAGGCGTTCAAGTCTAGTATCGAGACGAGGACTTGCAAGACCTGTGGCGAGGTGGCCGACTGGGCCCCGAAACCTGGTTCGATTGCTGATCCGAATGTCGTATGAGGCCCTGCATGCCCCGGCTTCTTTGCATGAGGCATTCTATTGTCTGTGATGATACCCTGTGCATTTACGTCTCCCACCCCCCCTGTTGACACGGGATGTCGGTTCTGTAATAAAAATACAAGGGCGCAAAATGCCCTGTTACAAGCATACATCTACTCGTCTATATATGCGCATGCGTGGATTTTGGTTGAATTAATCTACATAAAGCTGGCCACCCAGCTATTGGAACTATGTGGTTGAGATTCCCGGGTTTCTAAAACCAGAACAGAAAGTGCATGCGTTCCAGCCCGGTTCTGTAGTGTGAGGGAGACATGTTTACGTTTCGGAGAAGACGTAGGAGCTCTTAGACTCGGCCACGCCGACCTCAATCTTGGCTTCCTCAAGCTCCTTGCCATTGACGCGGAGTCCGGCACGCATCACGTCGCCGACAACCACAGGACCAACACCGGCCGGCGTACCGGTAAGCACGATGTCGCCGGGGACGAGTGACATGACCTTGGAGATTTCGCTCAACAGCTGTGGGATTTTGAAGAGCATAAGGTTGGTCGAGGCGTCCTGGCGCGTCTCGCCGTTCACGGTGAGGAAAAGTTCGATGTCGTGGGGGTTGGGGATAGCCGACTTGGGGATGATCTGACTGAGAGGAAGGAAGGTGTCAAAGCCCTTGGCGATATCCCAGGGAAGGCCCTTCTTCTTGGCTTCATTTTGAATGTTGCGTGCTGTCATATCAATCGAGAGGGCGTAGGCTGCATATTACACAAAGCTCCGTTAGTCATATTAGTCTCACGTACGATCGCCGACGAGGTTTTTGGCGGGGTATCAAAGGGGTGGGCATGTCCAGTATTGCGTCTACATACACTCAATCGCATCAATCGCGGCCTTCTCATCGGAAGCGTCTAGATCCGCAATGGGCTTGCCGATGACGAGGGCGAGCTCAACCTCGTAGTGAAGATCAACGCCCTTGGGCTGGATGACAGGCCCGGCATTGGGAAGGAGGATAGACGAAGGGGGCTTGAGAAAGTAAAAAGGCTTCTTTGGCCTCACATTGTTGAGTTCGGTGACATGGTCACTGCAACCATATATATGTCCGTGGATTAGATACAAACATAGCCGCTTGTGCAATAGAGAAAGGACAGGACATACGCGTAGTTGCGGCCAATGCAGACCACCTTGCTGGGGACTTGGAAGCCGCCAGCTTTGGACATGGTGGCCAAGGTACGTCGGAATGCAAACATGGTTGCAGCAAAACTACCCCGTGGGAGATGTTAGCCAAGCGGCGTCTACTCTGTATATATAGAGGGGTGCGAAGAAACCGCATGAACCCCTCATTTCCCCCCCAGTTCCCCAAGAGAGGGCGGGGGAGAGAAGACGGGCCTTTGACTACATACAGACTTGCTCCCTAAGCAAGGCCACTGTTCAGTGGCATTTGGTTAGCCGATATTCAAGCCGTGTTGTAGGAGTGGATGCATTTCGCATTCATGGCAACATCCCATGACATTTCAGCTCGAGACCCGACTCAGCCATCAGCCATGGCAAACGGAAAAGTGCTTGTTCTCGGTTTTCGATACGAGTGGTAAACCGAACCCCGTTAGGCTGAGCGCATTGTATCCATAAGAAGGCCGATGCGGGGGAGTAGTGCCGTGCTGTTGATGGCCGCGGGAGCAAAATATGCCACCGGACATCGGACACAACTCGGAAAACGGCCAAGTGCAGTGCGTATTGCGGAAAAAGGGAATTGTACCAATGGGGAGGGGTATGCCTCGAAACATTACGGCGTACCCATAGAGGGACTCACCAGATGGATGGTTTTCCTCTTCAGAAAAAAAAGCAATGGAGTTCGATTGGAAAAGGATCCCACAAGGAACTGACTATGGTACGGAGTACTTGATATAACAATATCGAGGTTGACTCGTAGACGAAATAAAGTCTTGAGAATTGGTGATAAGGGGAAATATCTATCCAAAATAAAAGGATAGCTGCAACTGTTTCGAGGATACGCTGAAGGGATAGCGAGTATTACTCCACAGAAGGCCCTAAATTACTCACTGAAAACACCCCACTTGTCTGTCTATCATTTTATTTCAGTGCTCGCGTTTGGTCTAGTGCCTCGGAAAAAATCCGATACCAAGACTGGCGTGATACATAAGGCAGATTTTATCCAAAGTTTACTTGTACGCTCACGACGTTGACTTTATGGCTTAGCCTCAATGGAAAAGTGATTGCTGGATATCCCAGGCAATGGCAGCAATTTCCCGCGGTATGAAAGAGAATATTCGATTCCAAGCTCCGCTGCTGCCGTGCTGCCGTGCAAGCTTCAGAATCATGAATCAATACAAGGTTAAACGCCCAACGGCTCTGGCACGCTGTAAATATCGTCCCAGTATCCAGCGGGTATGTGGAATAGAAGAATAATATTGTTGTATTATTGCCATGTTCCTCCGTGAAGTCGTAACCAGGAAGAAGGCTCCAAACGCCAGTACGCCAACCAGCTTTTTGAAAAGGGAAAGAAGAATAATAATACACACGTGCTTGCCCGATTTTTTTTTTCTTGGCTACACGAATGGTGGACAGCACACACCTGCAGGGTTGCGGCTTACTTGACTGATGGCTTCTCGCCAAAAGAACGAGCCTGTTGCTGTCGGGCAACCAAAGCGTTGATTCTTTCGCGAGCTTTCATCAAACTCGAATCATCCTGCTCCTTCAACTTGGCTCGGATTTCGTGGAGAGCCAGCAAGGTAGAAGCTCTACCGACATTATCTTCAGCCTATTGCCATATGTGAGCTCGGTATCTCAAAAAAAAAAAAAGCAGAAACAAGATGGGAAATCAGCGTCCTACATCTCGACGGGGCGTGCCAGCGCCGGAATCTACGGCCGGGTTGGTCCATAACATAGGGGGTGTCATAGGAATGCGGCGTCCGACTTTGTCCACCATATAAAAGGAGCCTACAGACTTGGTAGCACTCGACGGGGATTTTTTGGGCTCAGGTCTAGTGGGCTTCGCTTCCACACCCTGTTCGGGAACTGCCTCATCCACGGATTGGTTTGCCGTGACCAAGGCATTTGCAGCAGACTCCCTCTACTCCGTATACGATCTGTCAGTATTGCTCGCGGGGCACGACGTTTAACAAGGGTGTGGATGGCGAGAATGGCCAGCCTCGTGGCAAAGGCGGGGCTGACTTGCCAGAGCCACTTACGGTAGCTTCAAGGCTGCTCAGGTCAGCCAGCATCTGGGCCAACTGAATGGCCTCCATATTCTAGATGGCAACTGCGAGGCGGGGGTTAATTTTGATTCTTATTGTCAGAGGCGGCTGTTTGTCTGAGGGAGGGTTGATCAATGAAGATGTGATGCAAATAACTGGGAGGGAAAGAAAAACCAATACGGAGTAATATAATGATTGTAGTACACAATAGTACAGGGCAGGCCAGGTGTCTTTAACGCAGCATGGGGTACATTTTACCTGTAATACAGAAGGTTCTTTAGGGTGGTTGGCCTGGACTGGTGCGCCTTGAATGATATGACGGTTTGATCCCACACGCTTGTTTTTTTGTTGGCGGGGGAAGGTACGGAGTACGGAGTACAATAATACTTGTACTACAAGCGATGGCTGAAGTAATATTGGTGTTGAGTGGTTGTAGTAATACTACACGTACCAGGTGAATGGTCAAAGGACTCCACATAGTATGTAGCTTTTGGGTACAGAACCATAAAGCTACATATATAAAAGGAAAATACCAAGATGTAGAGAAGTACCCACGTGCTATGGTACATCAAAGTACGGAGTACCTTAAACTTCCAATTTAGGCAAAGAAGGCCAAGACGTAAAATCGGCACCAAGCCACACACAGAAACATCAGAGACCATTCCAGTCTATTACCTTTTGCGTCTCCTCAATTACAACCCACCATTATTATCTCTCGATATAATCATAACCAATTTACCAATGTACCTGCTGAGTTGGCTACAGTCAGGAGATGGGTCGCTCGATTTGAAATTAAAAAGCTTTATATGATTGAAGGGGGCTTTTTACGAGGGCACGTGGTGAGCACTTGACAAATTCACGCCACTAAATACGGAGTGCTCCGTACAAATAACTGGTTCCATTCGGGGCGCACGCAATTGTGTCATTGGACTAGGCTTCCCCGACCAAGTCCTTGTACTATGTTCTTGGCGAGAGAATCCTCCGGAGTACTTAAAACCAAGACAGCAGCATCCTGACGCCATTTTTTTTTCTTTGTGCCCAACTACTTTTTGCGGACAAAAAGAAACAACACTCCATATTTCTCGACGTCACCACAGCATTCTCCTCACAATAAATTGCCAAAGCGCACAAGAAACCAAAACATTCAACGCACTTCTCACATTCACACACCATGGTGGTGCTTCCAACTAGTACTCTCGAAGCAAGGTAAGCGACTGCTAGTCCTCCAGATCCAAAACTTGGGGCGATTCGTCACAGCAAAACTATATCCATTGGGTCGCGCAAAATTAAAACTGACATTTCGAATCACCAGAGACGCCTACTGCCGGTCAGGGTATCGTTATGTGAACGGACGGTGTCGCCGCGACAATGCTTGGTATTGGTGGGGACGATGGGTGCTTGCCGGCATCATCTTGTTCTGCCTTCTGATCCTTATTGTCATAATCGCATGTGTCAACTCCCGGCGACGGAGAAAGCGTGGCCTCCAGCCTGTCTATGGTACCGGCTGGATGGCACCCCCGCCCAAATACGACCAGCAGCAGCAGTGGCAGCAGCAGCAACAACCCCAGGGGCAATATCCTCAACAAACATACCCGCAGTATGGCGCCCCGCCTGCCTACGGGCAACCTGTTCAGAACCAGTACACGGGCACGACTTTCAACCCGAACGACGGCTACTATGGCGCGCAGCATTCCGGCATACAATTACAACAACCTCCACAATCTTATCAGCAACCTCACAGCGGCGTGTACTCGCCCCCTCCCGGCCCTCCCCCGGGCAAGTAGGTAAACATGCACCTTCACGGCCACCAACAACATACCTATGTCTTGTTATCTACTGGTTGAACCCCCACCAGTTTCTCTCAAACGCCCGGCGCTTTCTCGCCTCCCTCGAAACCAAGTCCATTCGAATACAAAGTCCTCCCACGGAAGCATTGGTTGCTTCATGTATGCAACATTAGAAGAGTGGCATGCAGATGCACTTAGCTGCCGACCTCCCTTGTCACGGCAGACACTACGGGCAATCTCTTGTAATGGCGTTTGATGAAATGATTGATTAGTAATGTATCCCTTCGATTCATGAGCGGTTGGGATTATGAGTGCTGGGAGGGAGGACAATAATGTTCGCCATTGACTCGTCTGGTCTCTGGTCGCGGCGTTGGCATTGCACCCCATGAGTGCGGTTCAGCAAGTTGGAAGCTAGCTCATGGAGCTCTTGGGCAACATAATACCTCGGCCTCTCTTTTCGGTTTCTTTCTTGTTATAATGGCGGCGGATAGTGTAGGGCCGCCACGGTTTCTAGGGATTAGGGCATATATGTACCTCATTCAAATACTGTTTCCCTTGAGATTTATTCTCTCTCTTTTTGGGGGGAAGGTTTTTGTTACTCCTCCTGGGAAGTACTGGCTCGGAGATGCTGGCTACCCGAACACGGGATATAATTTTGGTACCATACCGAGGTACGAGGTACCACCTCAAGGAACAGATTCATTCTGGTCAGAAGCCAGAGAACTACAAGGAACTGTTCAACCTCCGCCACACGTCCTTACGCATTGTGGTTGAGAGAATTTGCGGTGTCGTTAAGAGGAAGTGCCAGATTTTACGCTCTCCGAGCGAGTACTCGATCGAAACGCAGACCCGACTCATTTCGGCCTGCTGTATTCTTCACAACTATGTTCGGTCTGTTGAAGGAAGAGGCTCCGATGTTTGATTGGAGACAGAGGATCGGAGGGATGAGTCGGAAGACATCCAGCCAGCGGTGACGTATCCTACTGGCAATAACATCTCGACAAAGAAGATGGATAAGATTAGGGACGACATGGTCAAGAGGATGTGGGATGACTAGGCCCCTTCACCCTTTGCTTGTACATTGTGCAAAATATACCCAATCTGATTCCGCAGTGGCATGACGTGCGTCTTATGCCATATTATCCCGGGATGGCTCTTGTTCACAGCATCCCAGACGTAGTCGAACGCAAAGTACAGTTCTGCAATTTCATTCCATTCAAAACCGCTCATGGCACTGAGATTTTTCCATTGTGTCCATTTAATTTTCAAGTCCCCCCACTTGCTCTTGCATCTGTCAGGCGTAACTATAACATTCCCACTATAGTTTATTTACAATGGCCGAATATTGGTAGCGGCGAGTTCCCAGGTTGACTTCTTGAAACTGTGATCTGCTCCGCCACCCTTTTCAAAAACAGTTTGCAGAGTATTCACCAATTCCTTCAACATACGGTCGCTCCATTTCAAAGTTCGCAAATCTCCCGTGTTCTTATTGTGGTCCAAGTCGAATGGGGAGGTATCAAACAAACAGGATTCTGAGGACAGTCGACGGCTGTCGTGTACAAGGCTTGTGGGTTGTTGCGGGGCGAGTCGGACATCTTAGTAAGCCTTAATTGTGGAGAACAAGCTGCTATAATTGTGGAGACCAGGCGGCTTATCTTTCACATACTTGTAAACTTAAGGAACGAGCCAGCTTGTGCTCACAGATGGTGTTTGGTACAAGTAAACAGGGCCTTAAACTACTCCGTACGCAGCAGTTTAGTCGAAGCTGACCACTGCAGACTATTAGAGAAAAGGGGTGTACGGAGTACGGAGTATCGTAATTGGGGCTGGCCGGGTTTTAAAGGGTTTGTTGCTCATCACAATTTAGTAGATTCCAATGAAAGCCAACAAAACGGCACTGGAGTGCACGAGTATCGTTGATCTCCTAGTACTCCTAAACTAATATTACAAGTACTAATACTAAACTACGAAGTACAGCACCTTAAAACTAGTTTAGTTCTGCGACGACATGGGGAACCGACCTATGCCTAATTAGGCTGTGCATTGCGTAGGCGTAATGTGGAGCCCACCATCGTTGGCGCATCTCGTTTTGTGGTGAAGAAAAAAAAGTACTAACACATGACAAGTAGTACTAATTAACGACAACCGTTTCTAGGACACATCAGTGTTTTCAGACGGCTTGTGTTTTGTAAGTTTAAAACTAAAAGTAGACTACGGAGTAATTACACCGCATTTTACGGAGTACGGAGTACACATAAACAAGGACGAAGTAGAACAGACAAGGGAAGAACCATTCTACGGAGAACGGAATATCTGATCAGCGAGCCCGTCGCCAGCATTTATTACTAGTTTACTACGGGGTAGCCCTCCCTAGGTAATATTTTAGGCCATCGTCCCTGGCATTAGCGGAGATGGCTTGCATCATACGGAGATAACCCTTCGGAGTAGTAAATAAGCCAGCCTCTTCAAGGAGATTGATCTGTTCTTGTAAACAAGTTTAATTTACTCCATAGCCCTCCCCTAATACTCCGTACAGAGCACACCAGATTATTTATAGTGTAAACTACAGACGGCTTGTGGGCTCTACAAGTACTAGAGAGACGGGGGGGTTTTTACTTGTGGGTTTAGCCTCGGGGTTGATTTTTTCTAACGAAACGTGTTCGTTTATTTGTTATTCCGTAGCCTGGCATTGATCTTCTTTGCTTTCCTATCGTAGTAATTTATGATGAGCCGTATGGTTTTTCTTTTCTTCAACCTTTTCAATAAACTATCGCAAATATCGGGGTTCCATGGTGAACTGGTTTTATTCTGGTGGATCCCAGCATCCATCAGATCAGACTGAAAATACTCCGTACCTGTGCTTGTGTGCATCGAGCGTCCCCCTGTCGTGTGCCTGTCGTCCGGCCCTCCTTTCTACTACGTAAACTAGTTTACTCCGCAGTTTAGTTTAGTAAATGCCTGCGCCCCTCAGCCTCCGCCACATCCTATTAGTATTATTTGTGCCTCAAGTCCAGAACCCACCCCTTTTTTTTTGTTTCTAGTAATAGTACTCCGTAATGAAGACATCCGTCTGACAGGCCCCCCTTGCCATCCTCTTAATCGAATTCACTCGGGTTATTCGTTCCTGACGAGTCGTCGTTTTCTTCCTGTACTCCGTACGGATGACAAAGTGCTTTGTGGAGGCTTGACCCGATTTCCTCCCTCCAATTATTGCTTTAACCTTCACATAATAAACCTCATCGCCTTTCTCCTTCGTTAACTCAAGCAAGCCCTCGTTTCTTGTGCAGGGGGGCTCAACGTTCCTTACCCATTACTTCACATCGAGCACGTACATTTTCCAACCTTCGATACCGGTATTCCTTTTTTTCCCCTTTTTCCCAATCAACGTTCCGAGTGTTATCGACCGCCTCAGGCTCAGGGGAACTCGAACGCTTTCCACGATCGCCTGCCTCGACGATCATACAATCTCTCAAAATCGAGCTCTCCGGGTTCAACAATGGCATAGGATCCAACACTGTGCAATTGGGCCCACTAAACGCAATCGAATTGCCCCCACGCGCGATAGAAGTCATTTTCGCCTTGGACTGCTCTGTCATCGAGAGAGTTTTCGCCGCGATCGTGGAACCGAGCCGACATTTTATTGTATACTGTCCTGTCTCCTGATAGATCTCATCTCTTTTGTCATTTTCAGGATACATACACTACTAGGGCGAGTCAGATCCAGTTTGGCGGGACAAAGATGTCTCCGGTCGACGTTAGGATGATGAGGAGCTTGAGAGGGGGCGTGATTGGTTCCATTACACAAAGTCTGGCGGCCACACTGGCACCTCGTGATGCTATCGGGGACTTGAAGGGTTCCGTAAATGATGTGGGGGTTGCTTTCTCGAGTTGGGACAACTGCATGCAATCAACTATCTGCAAGTGAGTTTAGCACATAACCCCCCAAGCACCACTTGCATGGCTAACTGATTCGTTCTCGTTTGTCTTAGATGGCCGGCAATTGCCCTCATGATAGTGGGTGGCCTCATAATCATCTCCATTGTATGGTGCATTGTTCGTTGCGCCTGCTGTGGACTATCTTGCTGTTGCGAATGCTGTTACTGTCTCAAGTGCTGCGGAAACTGTTGCGGATGCTGCGACCCTCCGCGTGGCCGGCCCAGCAAGTATCTTGACGAGCCCTATATCCCTCCCCACCAGGGTTACCGAGCCGAAGAGCCTATGAAGGCGCCCCCGAACTTCGCCCCGGTCGCCTCATCACCCAACGTATACCAGCCGCCGCAGTATGCCGAGTTTGAAACGAGCAAGAAGGCCGGCGGTGAAGATGCACTCCCCGCCATGCCGAGTTGGGAGGGTGCCCCGTCCAAGAAAGTGATGCTCGAGGATGAAGCTGTTGAGATGGATACACTCAAAAAGCCTGATACCTCGATGGCTGCTCTTGGCGCTGGCGCTGGCGCTGGCATCGGCGCGGGTATGGCTGGCAGTTCGAATGGTGGCCCTGGTGGAAGATTGAGTCCTAACGGCCAAGGCCCCTATGGCGCACAATTGCCATATGGAGCCAGCGATCAGGGTGGCTTCGGTGGGTACAATAACGGTGCTGGCTATCGACAACCGTCTGTCTCGCCCGGGCCCGACCCTGCGTATGGTGCCGCTGGCGCCGCCGCCATGGGTATAGCTGGCCGAAACTCGCCGCACGGAGATTACAATAACGGCTACGGCAACAACGCAAATCCTCAAGGATATCAACGCTCCAACTCTCCACAGGGCTATGGTGGATACGGGCAATCTGCTTACGACGGAGGTTACGCATCGGACCTTCGCGTCGGCTCCCCAGCCAATGCCTACGGCAATGCCCCGTCACGCCTCTCTCCCGGCCCGCAGGTTGGTGGCTACGGTGGTGGATATGAACAGAACCAATACCCCCAAAGCGGAAATGGAGGCTATGGAGCTTATGCCACTCCCCAAACACAACAACAGCCCTACGGGTCCGATTCCGGTCTCCAACAAAACTCTTATGTGCAAGAACTACCAGCAGCCCCTGTCGAGTCGCCGAGTGCCCAAGGCTTCAACTTCAGCAACGGAGGCTACAGCCGCCCTCAAGAGACGAATTACAACCCCAACCGTCAACCTAGCCCACACATTGCGCAACCCGTGCCACAAGGGAGTAACGTATTCCCCGGCGGGTACCGTTCCTACCAAGCACAGAACTCGTGGAATTAGACCTTTCCCTATTTTTGTGTCTTTCGATAACACGAAGCTACTAGCTCAATTGTCCGATTTTCACACGATTTGGTTAACGACTTGGAAATTATCATTCGGTTGTTCATGATTACATAAATACGCCCCGGCGCCATATAGACTTGTTTACCCTTTTCCAGACCTGCTTCGCTGTCCGATCTTCATCGCTTCTTCCTTCTTCGCTTCCGCCTCAAGGATATTAATGCCTTGAGAATTATTTTCCATTTTACCTTTGCTCTAGTATACGTCAGCGATCTGGAGAGAATACGGGGCATGCTGATTTGACGATATACTGCTTTTCATCCTGATTTCATTCTTTCGGGGACACTAGGTTTTGCTGCTCTTGATCTGCATGTTCAAGATGTGCGTAGGAGGCAACAGTCTAGCTGGCGGGCCTCGTGTTTCCTTTCTTTTGGTATTTGGGCGTTTCTTTCCGGGCTGCCATCGTTGGTTTCATCGACTGGCGGTGATTATAGTGTCACCTATTCTTCTTTGTAGCATACGCGCATGGGTTGTGTCTAGCTGCCATCTTCTGCCATTGCACTCGCATGGGCGAACAACTAACGAAGTGTAACAACAATATATTGATATCCGGTATCGTAAATCAACCGTAGACGCCCCGTTCTCCCCAACCTCCCTTACTACAGGCCCAAAGTTTTCGCTTTTGAACACCGATATGCTTAAGGCAGAAATACTTTGACCTTTATAACGTTCTGTATATCCCGGGAGAAACGAAAGAAAACAAAGGCATGTCACACGTATTCCTGGATACCAGGCGTATGAAAAGAAAAAAAAAAAAGAGCGGAAGGAATAGATCTGATAGCTGCGAAACAAGAGAGATTACTTGACTCGAAGCATCTGCACGAGGGACCGGAACTTGGCGTTCTCCACGCCAGTTTGCACGACGATTTCGTGAATAAGACTAGTAACCTCGAGCTCGAGCTCCTTCATTTTGCTTGCAGTCTTGGCGAGCGCGCCGGTCTCCTCCATGAGATTGATGATGAAGCGCTTAACCTCGGCGGGGAGGGGGCGCTGATTACTCCGTAGGATGCCGAAAATTTGATCTTTGACGGTCGAGTCGGTAGCGGCGGTGGCGTTCACGGCTGCTATGAGGGGGTATGAGAGTTTTCCCTCATCAAGGTCTTCTGCGAAGCCCTTTTGAGCGTTGTACTGTTCCGAGACAAGATTCATGTAGTCGTCACGAATCTGGAAAAGACGGCCCATGGCGCGCACGAGACGGAGCAGGGACTCCTCCAATGGGTGAATGTCGTCGGCAGTGGGCGCTTTGTCGGCGTTTGGACGCTCCACGGAGCAAATCAGAAGACGAATTGCCATTCGGAAGAGGCCGCCGGTCTTGGAGTCTACCATGCGAAGGTAGTCAACTTCAGTGGGCACAGTCATGTGGAAGGACCAGTACAAGTCCCATCCCTGGCCAGCGACAAGGTTGCCCAGCTCGCTCAGGGCGACTTCGGTAATTTCGGGGCTGCCGAGGCGGGCGAGCTGATGAATGGTGCGGATAAGAGCGTAGGTTGCACCATTAATGGACTGACTAGGTCCAAACACTGTATGCGCGGCAGGACGACCACGCCGAAGTGGCGAGCGGTCTTCGACATCGTCGAGGATGAGCGATGCAGCGTGAAGTCTGTTGATGGCATCCTTGATGATGGTAACCCTGTCTCCGGGGACGCCCAGCCACACGTTGATAGCATCAATCAGGGCACTGCGAACACCCTTCGATGGCTGGTTCAGAGTGTATTCAAGCGGAGCGTCGACTGCAACGGTGGAGATGGGAGCATCCTCGGCATCGTCCAAGAATGCACCTTGAGGTACCGTCGTGTGTCCATTCTGAGAGTTGGGGATGATGGATGGGCGCACCAGCGTTTCGCTTGATTTTCCATTTCCCAGGGCAGATGGTTCGCCGTCAGGAGTATAACTCCGAATATCTTGCGACGGTGCCATTGTTGCGGGTTTTGTACAACAGGTCTGCATCGCTGTGTTAGCTCGTGGTATATTTGTGACTAGCAAGGCTTACAGAGGCAGGAGTTGCAGGAAAACTGCCTTACCTTGATAAACAAGGGCTGCACAATATTCAGGCCAGATGAAGATAATTTGAAAGAGAACGGAGAGTGCCGGTGTGCGAAGAGTAGATCAACGGGCTTGACGTGTAGCACTTCCGGAACTCAAGAAAGAATGGATGATGGGAGAGAACTTGAGAAAGAAGACTCCGTCACACATTGGGCCTCATTGAATGATAATGAAAAGTTTAGACGTCAAATAAGGCGACTAATCACACAGACACACATATGCAAAAAAGGCGAGTGCCGGGGCGGGGCGCGGGGCGGAAGGGAGAGGAAGGGAGAGGAAGGGGACGGAGGTGTCTACCCAAAAGCTACAATGTACGTTTGCTCGCCTTTGTCCTCTCCCTAAGACTCTCCCAAGCTCTATCTAGCATCAACGAGGATTTTGATGCTATCTTACAAGGCCAGCTACACAAACAGGATGCACAGTTGATGAATCTGTCGCCGAGAATTGACAACGTGCAGAAAGGGAACGGGAAATGGCCTGTCGGGTGAAAGGTCTAAGGAATGACTGAGGCTTCTTATCTCATGAATGCATTTCAAAGCTTTGGCTAGCTAGGTCAGATAACCAAAGAAACGGGCACCCGATGAGGTATAAGATGTGTAAAGGAGACGAGAGAGGCCGCAGGGTAACAGGCGCGAAGCAGGTGGCCTGGATTTTGAAGAGAAGAAAATGGAAGAATAAGCAGGGTTAACAGGATAAATAATACTTGTTCTTCCTCGATAGAACTGTTTTGATTGCTGTCTTCGGTTCGTAAGTATTGTTCTTGGGCTTTGGGCTAAGCAAGTATGCTTATGCTTTTTCCACCAAACCCAAACCGACGCACATGACAATTTCTGACAAGTCCAGTCCAGTCCAAATCACGAGGTGCCAAGCCCCTCCCTAATCCTTAGTAAATAGGAGGGAGGGACAGGAGAATGGGGTAAGAAAGCCAACAGTACGGAGTACTTTGCAGGATGAGGGAATGAGGAGTAAAGCAGAAGAAGAAATAAAAAAAGAGAGCATAGAACCAAATAGGAAGATGGCTAACTCTCCGTAACGAAGTAACGAGCGTCGGTAGCGCCTGCTCGCAGGCGCCACGACGTCGGGTGGGGGTGACGCAGGTTCAACAGCAAATTTTATCATGGTCCCACATACAGCTGTTATCAATTGTCAGTGGAATCAGGGAGGTACTGAATCGTGATCAGGATTGATAAAAAAAATTTTTAGCTGTCTTTTTTTCAATTTACCGCGTTAACTACTCAGAACGCTCAGTAAACTTTCGCAAAACCCAAGACATTTGACGTGTGGGTAAAAGCAGAACGTTGAGGGTCTGGTGCCAGTTGCTAACTGCTGTAGGCCTGGCTGACCAGTCCCGCCACAGTCGCCACAGTCATGTTTATACATGTTTACGCCCCACGTGTCTTCACAACTTCAAAACATTACGTGTAGAGCAATACTCGGTACAGTGGTCGGTGGGAAAAGGAAGGACAGCAAGAACACAAACTCCTATTTCTACCCAGACCTTCCTTTAGACAGTAAATTCCATACTACGAACCCCGAACCTTTTCAAGTGTGAAGCAGCGAAGAAAACCCCCATTCACTTCATGAGCTGTGCTTTCGTTGCACCTCCCTTATGGACATCGTCCCGCTACACACTCTGGTGCGCTGGCTGCTAGGCTACACCTTTGCCATAGACAGCTGAAGCCATGGACAATAACGTGGGACACTTCCATAAAACAACATTGGATGCCGCAAAAGAGCAGCGCCACGTCCAGCAGCGACGGCTACAACAACCCAATTTCGGTAGAGTCAACCATCCGCCTACAATCGAGTCTGGGCTCAAGAGGTCTCTCTCCTCAGCATTTCCCCAAAACTCCAATGCATCTCCTGAACAGCATCCCGTTGTACGACGTGGTGCGCCCGTCTTTCGGAGTACACTGCCGCGCCTGAAGCCGAGCCCAATCATTGCCCATGGTCTTAGCGGCGCAGACGATGGTCTCTCAGAATATTCCCAGCGTCAGGCCATTTCAGCTACGCCGTCCTCGTCCATTGATTCCTTGCTAAGTCTTTCGCATCCCCGGTTCGCACTTCCTCCTTTTCTTGTCGAAAACCTTGCGACGCTTGGCATTTACACCATCTACCCTTGGCAAAAGAACTGTCTCCTGGGGCCTGGACTGCTCTCTGGCGAGAAGAATCTCATCTACTGTGCCCCGACTGGTGGAGGCAAGTCCCTTGTTGCTGATGGTTTGTAACCCTCGTTCCAAATCACTTTCGCTCGACAGCAAAGTGCTGACGAGATCGGATCTCTCTACGTAGTTCTTATGCTTAAAAGGATTTTGACCGACCCCAAGGCAAAGGCCCTCCTCGTGCTTCCGTATGTGGCCCTCGTGCAAGAAAAGGTCCGATGGCTTCGGAATGTAGTGAAAGGCATGGTGAGGCTGGAGGGGGGCGCACCAGCCGTACCTGACGAGAGGCGAACGTGGAAGAGACGGGCCGATGAGGGCACCATTCGTGTGATTGGCTTTTTTGGAGGCAGTAAGGTTCGGTACACATGGTCCGACTTTGACATTGGCGTTTGCACCATTGAGAAGGTAAAGGAAAACAAATGGCCAAGCAATAGCATTTTTCTTTCCCCCTCCTCCCCAGCATCTTGCTCCTCTATATGCTATATGGGACACTGCTTTGCTGGTCTCTCCTATGAACCTTGCTAAGCCTGATACAAATAGGCCAACGCATTGATAAATGGGGCGATTGAAGATGGGGTTGTCGGGGAGTTGAAGTCGGTAGTGCTGGACGAATTACACATGATAGATGATGACCAGCGAGGGTACTTGTTGGAGCTACTAGCGTCCAAACTGCTTACCCTAGAACAAGGCGCTCAGATTATTGGTATGAGCGCCACCATGTCGGTAAGTCTGCTCGGGAGTGACTAGAATGCATTAGATCGTCTACAAACTGAACGGCTTTGTTTAGAATATGCATCTGTTGGCCAAATGGTTGAATGCTCACGCATACGAAACCAAATATCGCCCCATCCCCATCGAGGAGTATCTTGTCTACGAGGGAAACATTTATCCCGCCAGCTCAGCAAACCTCCTCCAAGAAAAGATGGAAGATAAGAAGTCTTCGGCCATACTCACCGAAACGCCTAAGGTGCGACCGGCAAGGACCATCCAGGCTTCCAAGCACAAGGAGTTCCGTGACAATGTCCTCAACGCTGTTGTTTCGCTTGCCTGCGAAACAGCAGCGGCGGGGTACGGCGCTCTTGTTTTCGCAAGCAGCCGCGGAGGCTGCGAGGCAGATGCCCGCTGGATTAGCCGGGCTATGCCAGAGTCTCAGACAACAGATCCTGTAGCTCTCGAGAAGAGACTTGAACTCATTCAGAACCTCGCTGCGCTGGAAACCGGGCTGGATCCTGTTCTAGCCGACACCATTCCCAGTGGCGTTGCCTTCCACCGTAAGAACTCCTCCCATCCTCTTTCCCCGCCGCGGGAAGGATGCAGAAAATTCCCGCAAGACATGGATCTTAAGAAGCTTAATCAGATGCGGGACTTACGACCGAAGAACGGGAACTCGTTACGAGAGCTTATGACGAAGGCGTGCTCAGAGTATGCGTCGCAACCTGTAGTCTTGCGGCTGGGATTAATCTGTAAGACGTAGACATCTCTATCTTTGGCGACCTGCCCCCCTTTCCCCCCCAAAGAAGCTTCTGACCTCCGCCTCATGGCACGCATCATTTTAGACCAGCCCGCCGCGTCATCCTCCACGGCGCTCACATGGGGAGAGATTTGGTGGGGCCTGCCATGTTAAGACAAATGCGAGGCCGTGCCGGCCGTAAAGGCAAGGACGAAGTAGGCGAAACGTACCTCTGCTGCCGTAAAACGGAACTTGATGAAGTTGTCGACTTGATGCAGGCGTCTTTGCCAGAAGTATCAAGCTCTTTGAATACCGACAAACGCCGCATGAAGAGGCAAGTGGATCCCTTCTCAAACCCAAACAGCAAGCTTGACAAGCATGTCCTGACTACCTGCACAGGGCTCTACTTGAGGTTATCGCCATTCGGCTTGCCTTGAATCGTCACTCTATTAGTGAATACGTTGCCAATTCGCTCTTTTATCACCTAAACGGGCAGGCCTCGGCCAGAGTCTGTACCCAGAGTAGCCTTCAGCAACTTGAGCAGTTGGAATTAGTAAGTGTGAATAATGACGATGAGTACTCGGTGACGCAGTTAGGGAAAGCTGTAGTGGCCTCGGCCCTCGACCCAGATGACGGTGTGTTCATCTATAGAGAACTCAAGAAGGCACTGCGATCGTTTGTCATGGATGGGGACATGCATATGATGTACGTATTCACCCCCGTGAATGCAATCGACATGAACATCAACTGGAAGGCATTCCTCAACGAAGTTGAGTCCTTGGATGAAAGTGGTCTGCGAGTATTTCACTTGATAGGTCTAAAGATGCCGCTCCTCATCCGGCTGTAAGTGATTCCCCCCCTCATATCATCCAGCACCAGTAGATTCCGCCAAAACTGACAATTCCTGGTCTAAGGTCACAAGGCGCAACTCTCAAGGAGAACTCGTCATCGGAGAAAGAACTTGCACGCATCCACCGCCGCTTCTATCTGTCCTTGCAGCTTCGCGACCTCTGTAATGAGCAGCCCGTTCATGTCGTGGCTCGCAAATACGATACACCTCGCGGCTCCGTTCAGACCCTTGTGCAAACATCGCAGGGATTCGCAGCTGGTATGGTCAAATTTTGCAAGGTCATGGGATGGGGGTATGTTTCCTATTCAGACTTGCCATTTCGCTTTTTTCAAGAGGGGGGGAGGGGTCGCAGAGAACAACCAATTGCTAACCAGCCCATCAACTGTGCCTAGTGTCCTGGCAGCTGCTTTAGACCATCTTTCAGACAGACTCAGAGCAGGGGCCCAAGCCGATCTCTTGGCATTAGCCAAGCTTCCATTTGTCAAGAGTCGCACCGCGTAAGGCTTTTTTTTTTTTTGCCTCCTTCGTTGCGATGCCGCTAACAAGACATGGCCACAGGAGGGTGTTTTGGGATAACGGCTTTCGCTCGGTCGCAGCCGTGGCAAATGCAAGCGCCGAAGAGCTAATGCCTGTTCTCATGCAGGTATGGTGGAATTTTAATCTACTAGGATTGCCTCATTCGACCTTGTTGTGTTGGCCGACTTTTTAATTGATTCTAACCAGTGCAGGCCCAACCAAATAAAATCCGAATCGAAGGCCAGGATGATAGCAAACACGAGGAGAAACTCTGGGCCAAGGCCAAGGTAATTGTGGACTCGGCCAACCGGCTGTGGCGTATGTGATGCAGCCCCTCTACGGCACCTCTCCCAAATAAGCAGATGGCACTGACGACCTTGTGCAGAACTGGAGCTCGAGGCTGAGACCTTTGAAGAGGAATGAGATCTTCTGCCTCAAACTCGAGGGTGAAGGTCGAGTGGGTGGGACTATCCGACACCCACGTTGCAGACAGTGGGCGAGTAGGGGTTCAGCTAAGACTTCGGGTTGGTTGGCTGTCTCTTGCAGTTCTGCTGCATATGCGTGCGTGTGTGTGTGTGTGTGTGTGTGTGTGTGTGTGTGTGTGCCCACATGCATACTTGTATGGGTGTGGCAAAGTACAAAGTAGTTGACGAGGGGAAGCCGACAGCACAACGACAGGTTGGTATTTGCAATGAGGCGTTTTGCCAAATGCCTCCCTATGCTTCGAATTTCTCCCAACCCCTCCTTTCTGAGAC